>JBAIZL010000002.1:21351066-21761066 GCA_036971475.1 Prosapia bicincta | reverse complement strand
ATCTATATATATAATGTATGGCAATCGTCATTTTAATTTATCAATTCCACTTTTATCATACAAGTTATCGTTGTAAAATTTATTGAGTTCAAAATATTATTATTACTTTTGTGTGCTATTTTATCACTAAATAGCTTAGTTATGTGTTTCATTTCATTGCCTTTTTTTGCATTTAATATATGTGAATTAAGGAAAATTACACCAATTTGTATAAAATATATATGTATCTGTGTGTGTATAGAACAAACTCTTCAAGATATATTGTTGTGGCGGTGTAGTAGGCAATATACAAAGATAATGAACAAGGAGACTGTTTAATGGTGTAAAAGACAATAATTTTTTTATTTTAAAAAAACCATGTGTTTAAGCATTTGTCAAACACAGAAATAATTTTCTTTTCACTTTAAAAAACACACACACACATAAATGCAAACATCTAATATTATCTATTAAGTTATAGAAATGTTTAATGATATAATCAATAAGATATGCTCTAGTAAGAAACAATTTTAAATTATTGAAATAAAAAAATAGTTTTATATTATTTTCTAACCATAGGATCTATCACAATACCTGAAGAAGACTATAGAGAAACGATGCATCTTGTCGTCACCAAAACTAGATGCAAGTGCAACACCCGAGCTGCAACCATGGCTAGAAGTGGCTATTTGTCTTGCCAGGGAGAACAAACCATCCAAGAAGACAAAGGACTTACGCACCATAGAATCACATAAGTGTAGAGGTAGTCTTTCAATAAAGTTATAAGATTTGGTTCAGGATAGAGTGCATCAAATAAATGCTGTCTGTCTTCATTGAAACCTTATTGGGGATTTATTCTCGGATAAGTGATCTAATTTGAAACCTAAATGAAATAATTTAGAAACAATGCACTTTGTATCTATATTAGATTTCCCATTGGAAATTTGTAATAGATTAAGATTGTTGCCTTGTACTTAGATAAATTCCTAAATTATACTTAGAATATTAGATTAAATTTGGAGTTAGTATTTGAAAATGTATGACATAGATTTAGAAGCCTACTTACTTCTTCATACACGCTTCTAGCTCTAGGAGAAGCCGATAGCCCAATGTCCACGATAAATCGATTCTGCTACTGGCCAATATTTTTTCTTGAGAAGAATAACTTACCAGTTTTCGACCTCAACTCTCAGGATGTATCTTGAGATAATAGGATGAGTACAGTTGAACAGAATATGTGCAACTGTCTCCTCATCCTGTTTGCAGAGAGTGTAGAGTATAGATTCAGTAAAATTGAACCTGAATAGTTAGCTCTCCGTTATTATGTGACCTGTTCTTGCTCTGACAATGAATGACGCTATATTGTGCAGGAGTCCACCAAATATGTCGTCCGTGGCTGACTCGAGTTGAAATTTAAACAGGTAGCGACCAGTTGATTATCTCTCCCATCGTTGTTTCCACATGTTTTGGAAAATCTTGTTTGCAACTCCTTTACACTGTGTTAAAGAATGTTTGTTTAGATTCGCTGGCTTCATGCAAGATGAATATTCATCTATTTTGTCCGCTCTTTCGTTTCCTGGGACTCCACAGTGAGAATGAACCAACTGAAGAGTCACCTCTTTGCTGTCAGATTCCAGTTTGGCGGAATATCCAACTTTCAGATATTTGAAATGAGTAAGGTCCTGTAGGGTTGCTCATTAACGACTGAAGGGCAGATTTTGAGTCGGTAAATATGCATATTTGCTTGCAAGTGGTGGGCTGAAGACAGTTTATCAGCGCTGCACTTAAGGCTAGTAGTTCTGTATCCATGCTAGAGGCTGAGTCCGCAGGGATGAAATAAGTGTCACTGCTAGATCCATTGTGTCCTGCACCCAATACTACATTATCCTGATCCAGTGACCCATTTGTAAAAATTTTTATAGAGTCTGTGGATCATTTCAAGTGCCTCAGATCATAGTAGACCTGAATGGTCCCTTTTGCTAAGGTTCCTTTGCTGGTTCTTTATGTAAATTCAGTTTTGTCCTTAGAAGCGACCAACTTCTTGGTGACCTAGCGTAAAACATAGGAATTGGTTCCGGTGTAATACCTGGCATCGAAACTGGTATCGATTTTATTTTGTGATTAAAAGACTGTTTTATCCTATTGACATCGACGACAAAATTGTTCAATGGGTGGCTTGGTGGTAGAGATATGGTTGACATGTATGTTGACCATATTCGTTTACTAATGAAGAAGTCGATGGGTTCCCCACCTAGCTCAGAAGCCTAGAAGTTAAAAAGCTGGAGATAGTTTTAAAATTGTATTTCAAAACCAATTTATTATGAAGAAATGCCTGAAATCGATGATGTAATTCATAGAAAATATTGTTGTGACATTTAATTTCTGTTAATTGTTTTGGTCCGTTTTCTAATTATCTTCATAAAGATTAGTATAGTCAACACATTTTTTGAACAAGTTAGGTTATAATAATATCAGGTGTCTACCCCCACTTGCCCCTCAGTTATTTAACTTATTATGTAACTAAATTCTCATTAATGCCAATCATCTAAAAACTAATGTTGATTCGCAAAGAGATTTCATTCTGAAAGCTCTAGATTAAGAGAGTTCTTATACCAGAAAGCTATATGCAATAAAAAGTTGTCCATATAGTCTCATTTGTTTGTGAATTAAAATCTTTTTCAACAGATAATTAAGCCCTAAAATTAAATTATATACAGGATGACACACGGGAGACAGACGGTTTTTAATGAAATAATACTCAGCCAACTTTAAAATTAATGCATGTTTATTTACAGAAAATCAAAGCTCATTATTTGCCATTTTAGTTAACAAAGTTATTTGTGAAAAATAATGTCATTAAGGTGATGTCCATCATTTCGAATGCAGGACTCAAGTCTCTTCTCAAAATCCTCCATCACACGGACTAAATTCTCTGCAGGGACGGCAGCAATTTCTTGAATGATTGCATTCTTCAACTCATCAAAATTTCATGGTTTGTGGTTATAAATACAGTTCTTAAGGTACCCCCACAGAAAAAAGTCATATACTGACAAGTCGGGAGACCTGGGAGGCCAAGGAACATTGCCAAAACGTGAGATAATCCGGCCAGGAAACATGCGTCTAAGAACTGTCATTGAAGTGTCTCGGGCCAGATGCTTCTTAGCCAGTATGCTTCCAGTTGATCTGAAGTTTTCCATCCATCTGAAGATTGTGTTACGGCTCGGAACAGCTCCATGTCGACCGACATTAAACCGTGCATGAAACAATCGCTGCGTAGCAATAATAGACTTACCACTTTTCACGAAACTGTCATAGACAAACACTCTACGTTGCAAGTTTCACTGCTCCATAGTGACTGAGTAAATGAAATGGCGTGTTTTGTGGATCAGAACTATCCCCACCACGACCACCTCCCACCACAGCGCTCTCAGTACTACGGAGTTCAAAACCGTTCGCCTCCCGTGTGTCACCCTGTATTTTATAGTTCTTTTTTTACTTGAAATTCATAAAAGAAGGTTTTTCTAATGGTTTACTTTGATATTGTTTTTATCTTTCTCTGTTTCTTCTGACTCAAGTGTTAAAAGTATCAAATGTAATGAAACTGGACAGCATTTTTAATAAAATTAATGTTTACTTTCCTTTATAATTTTTACCTGCAAGGTTACAGGGTATTATTTATACCATTGTTGGTATCCTTATACACAAGATTTTAGACTTGGAAAGTTTCCAAAAATTATACCTTTAAATTTAAAAATATCAAAAATATGTTAAAGTTGTATCTGTGTGCTTATTAGGTGTACTATTTAAACATTTTTAAAATTATAAAATCTTAAAGCAATATTAAAAATGATGTAGTATTTTAAATATAGATGAAAATGGAAAGAAACTAAATCGTCCTGAGTTTCAACATATTACTACACGAGATCATAAGGGACAAACAACATCCATGCCTTCGGTCAGGTTGAACATAACCTCTGTGGATAAACCTTGCCCTAAAACTGCTCCTGGAGGGACTACATACAGAGCACAGAAAGATGAAGGACCTTTACAAAACTACGTATTAACTGTTGTATTAGACAGCTTACAACTGTCTGAAGAGCCTGTTGATGGGAAGGTATCGTTCAGGTAAGTAGGAAAAATATAATATGTTTTAGCACAAAAAATGTTACTGAAAGACCTTTTTCATTTTAATTAGTTTTGATTGTTTAGTTTGTTTTTAGATTTTTGATTTCTCACGTCCTGTAATTCCTCTTGAAGTAAACTAATGTATTAATTGCTATCATTATTTTATCCTTTGTATTTATTTCTTGCTGTAATCTTGCTGTGTGCTTTAATAAATCTAAATCAATCTTGAATTTAATAGATATAATGTTTTTTTACATTATTTTGTCAAATTTTTAATATGTATTGTTTTTTAATATTTGAATTTTTTAAATTTATTTTATTTAAGAATTTGTACAACAAATCCCTTTGTAAATTAAATTACTTTTATATTAGATAATTTGTCTATTTTAAATTGTTTTTCATTTCCTTCTGTTAGTTCACACTCTCCTTATATATATATAGAAGTGAAAGTGGTTTGAAGTGGTGAAAAGTGAAGGGGTTCACTTCAGTCTTTTGTTTTTCTCTTTCTTGACTGATGAATATAATTTTTTATTGAAATATTTCATTAGTGTGTTAGGTTTTTATATGTGTTTATTTCCAAGAGATTGCAGTTTTGGACTATTGCCATTAGGTAAGTCTGTCAGTCTTCTATCTAGTCCAAAAATTCCTAAATAAGCTTTAAGCTCTACTAGAACTAACCTAAATATGTATATATATATATAAATATATATATATATATATATATATATATATATATATATATATATATATATGTAGATTTTTTGGACTAGGAGACTGACAGACTTACCTTGGTAAGAGTCCACTCTGTAGTCTTGAAATAGAAACACATAAAAGCACTTAAACAATGATATATTTCAACCACACAGTGGTCTTTGTCAATCGAAGAGAAAACACAAAAAGAAATATGAGAGAATGAAATAAAATAATTGTAATCACAGATTGTGTAGAGTAGAAATCAGATGTCACAGATGCACAGATTAAAGATATATATATATATATTGTTTCCATGAGCATATGAGTGATTATAGTTTATATAAGTCTGTCAGGGGAAAAGAGATAAGGCTATTTGAAAAAAAAAAAAAAAATGAATGGATTTATCTGATATTGAGGTTAGGGGATTCTCTGGACTTGGTATACCACTGGTATGATAGTTCCCACCTTCTCAGTTCTGAGGGATTGCAATCAGGGGGGAGTGATTTAATTATTTTTGTGGTATAGCAGTCATCAAAAGTTGTGATGTTGTGACTCGCAGCATGTTGAGCTGTTGGTCTATCCATATTCATAATTTTAACATCATGTCTGTGGCCATCCATTCTGATATTCAGACCATCGACCATGATACTCAGACCATGATACATTATTTTAAGAATTATTTTATTTCATTCTCTCATATTTCTTTTTGTGTTTTCTCTTCGATTGACAAAGACCACTGTGTGGTTGAAATATATCATTGTTTAAGTGCTTTTATGTGTTTCTATTTCAAGACTACAGAGTGGACTCTTACCAAGGTAAGTCTGTCAGTCTCCTAGTCCAAAAAATCTATATATATATATATATATATATATATATTCTTGATATTTTACATTAGCCATTGTTGTTCCGTTGCACTGACTTTATGAAGTTAATATATTACTATTGTAAGTAATTTTATCCACCATTAAGTGCAATGATTTTACCTTGTGTAATGAGGCGCCTTAGTAATCAGTGATTCGACAATGGTCAAGTGACCGAAAGGCGCCTCATCACACAAGGTAAAATCATTGCACTTAATGGTGGATAAAATTACTTACAATAGTAATATATTAACTTCATATATATATATATCTTGTTAAAATTTTCAATCATTAATAAAATACTTTTTATTTGTCCATTCAAGTTCAAATACATTTTTTTAAACTTGTAGTGGATGACACTTGATGTTATTACAGTTTTAAAAAAATATTAATTCATTAATTAAATTTAATAATGAATTAATTTTAGTTTTATATGAGAGAAAAAATTTTTACAAATGGGCAAAGTATGCAAAGAAAAAGTTTATGTTACTTAATAGTAATTGTAATTATTTAAAAAAAAAGTATTTAAAATAAAATTGTACTTTGTTGGCCCAAATAGGAATTTACTACAAAAAAGTTTTGTTTATGTTACTTATTTATTCAAATAATTATTTTTCAAACAATTATTTTAAACCTGATTGAAATTATATCTGATTTTATACACTATACCAATGTCCATCTGTTAAATCTTTACGTATTCAATCATTTTACATTACAGCTAGACGTAATACAAGTTTTTTTAACATAGAATTTTGTCTACATATTTTAATAGCGGATTATAAATTATTTTTGCCTTTTTGACAGACTTATGTGCTGTCTCAGCTTGTGTTTTGCCAGAATTGTGAGTTAAATTGCATAATAAGATCTAAGTTAACATATTTTGATTTAGATTTCAACATTCAGACGCAGTTATTAATACAATCGGCACTTCTACAGTGAACATCAGTGAAACACACACTCCAGTCAACTTCGATTTGATACAAGCAGAATTTTACTTCAAGCTACCTGCTAATATACATCAAAGTTGTCTCATTTCTCAACCTCCTAAAGTAATAGTGTGCGATGAAGAAAAGGAATTGGCTTCAACTTTGTTACATCTTGGTATTTTGTTTTCACACGATCAGGTTAGCAGAGTTTAGATACTAGAGTAATAAGTGCTACTATATGTAAGTGTGACACATATACCTCTTTTTCTTTTCTCCGTTTATCAGTTCTATGTCTAACACTTTTCCCTTTAGTTGGAGGCATTCTGAGTTCAATATACAGAGTCCAGTAACGGGATATTGAGGTAATATTTTGCTGGATGCCTGGTCACTGCGGGAAACACTGCTTGGAAACACAAAACCAGATGAAGGGCCAAAAAGAGAGAAAGTGGGGATTTCTTGTTTTTGCATCGGCCATTCCTTGTTAACGCATGGATGGTTGATGCACCGCAAAGATCCGTCACTATGTCACTTTTGTAGAGATGGAATCACAGTCAAGCGTTTTCTGCTTGAATGTGATGATTTAACTGAAATTCATTAGCGTTAAAATCTTTGAGAAAGTTTACAAGTTGTGTTGAGGGGTGATGTCTTAGCAGTGTCAACGTTTTCTTACGCCACCTTCAATTATTGAATTACATTTAGTATTGTTTTGTTTAGTTTTAGTTAGTAATAGTTATATTTAGCTTATTTAATTCTTTAATTTTAGTTTTTATGTTTATCTAAGTTAACTATTCTAACTGTGTAGTAGTTAGATTTTAGTAGTAGGATTAAGATTAGTGCTTAAGATTTAATTTTAATTTTTCTATTTTTAATTAGTGTACCATTGGGTCTATTATCACCCCACCATTGCGCTAAGGGTAATCACAGGAACTTCGAAATCGACACCAATCGAAGCAATGGAAGTTCAGGCAATACAATAGCGTAAGGAGAAATCAGCCTTAAATTTTTTGGAAAGGGAAAAAAGAATACAGACCCACAAATGGGAGAACTGTATGCAAGCCGAGCAATGGAAGTTCAGGCAATACAATGGCGTAAGGAGAAATCAGCCTTAAATTTTGTGGAAAGGGAAAAAAGAATACAGCCCCACAAATGAGAGAACTATAAGCAAGCAGAGCCTTGTCTAAAAACCCAAACCACACCATTGACTGTGGCCCATTGAGTGGGAGAAACAGCCCACTTCTTGCTGACCTCAGACCTACTCCTGGAAAACCATTCTATTCCAAAAAAAAAATGTCATCTGACATTGAACTGAGGATAGCTGCGCTAGAGACAATTAATGTCAAATATCCAGAACCAGAGTGGCTCCACATATACAGTGATTGTTTATCCATGCCGGGAACAGAGAATACCAGAGCTCGATATGTCTCCAAGGCTCCTTAGCAGTGAGTGCGCCTCTCATGAATTATGACGGGGAGATCGCTGCAATACATGAAGCAACAAAAAGGCTAGAAGACTTAGAACAGAAGCAAAAAGCTGTACTTATGATAGACTGCCAGGCTGTAATAATTGCACTCTCAAACAGCAAGTACACTGATTGCAAGAAAACATCTGGATGCCGATTGAGACTCTCCAAGTTAATAGAAGGTGGCTAGACCTTCTACCTGCAGTGGATCCCAAGCCATGTTGGCGTGGAAGGGAACGAAAAGGCCGATGTTCTTGCTAAAAACAGCACTGCTCTCCAGCAACCACCTTGTGCCCAATCCTACTCTTCCGCAATCAAGCAAGCGGTTGCCAAATGGCTAACCTCCCAAAGGTTGGGCGATGGCTAGTAAGTAGGTCATTGTGTCTAGGCAATGATAACCATAATTGGGTTTTCACCAAAAAAACCTGGTTCTTTGATTAACAATTGGTTTTGTTTCCTTAGTTTTCCTACTTATTTTAAGCAGTAACAGACTGAAACCTGTCAACCATTATTATTTATTAAAAATCATTGAGCATAATATGTAGACATCTTGTTTTATCCTGTTAGTAGGTCTATTTCAGTTGAGCAAAATTACTCTTACAAGATATTTATTTCAATTCCTTCTATTAGTTCACACTCTCCCTATATATGTATATCTTGTTCAAATTTTCAATGTTTAATAAAATATTTTTTTTCATCCACTTGAGCTCAAATACATTTTTTTCAAACTTGTAGTGTATGGCGCTTGATGTTAATAATAGTTTAATTATAAATGCATTATTTTTAATTTAAAAATGTGATGTATTAGTTTGGATTCAACCTGTATGGCTACTTGTTTGGAATCCAGCACTCTGGCACTGAGCCGACTGGGCAATAGGTGAAAATGTTTTTATTAGAGGTGTGTATAAAATTTTCTTTTGTCTCCACCTGGTTGTTGTTAAACCTCCATTGTATAACCCTCCATCCTCCTTCTTCGGCTATCGGTTTTGTCAACAACTGTTGCCATGGGCACTACACTATATTGTAAATAACCCTTTAGAAAAAGTTATACCATTTGGGCTGAGTTATTTTAACAATTAATTTTCTTTCAATTTTGGTACTTAATACTGTGATTCTGTTATATGTATATAAATATTTATAAAAATTGTAATTATTTAATAAAAAGTAACTAAAATAAAATTTTTCTTTGTTGACCTAAGTAGGAATATTAAACAAAAATTGATATGACTTCTCTCTTATTTTCAGTATCAGGAATTAATTGGTTCTACTTTTATTCTGTCTAGTTTCGTTTACCTTGGATTAATGGGTAAATAGATACTTTTCTATTTAATTCCCCGAATAGGGAATATTTGTACTTCAGGTATGCAGCTTTGCTTAGTTGGCTATAAAAATAATTCTTATAACTTAGACCAGGGAATTTTATTTGTTTACCTTAATCCTAACTGCATCGACTAACATTTCATATCCTATATAGGCAATAATAGCCAAATTATATGAAGGAAGAAAGTTAAATGAGAATAACCATTTTTTTATTCAGATGCTTCAATTGAAATTTTTATCGTATGGAATTCACATTTGTGCTTTCTTTTAATTTTTTTCAGAAAAAATGTTCGTACACAGCAGTACTGGAAGACAATGGTCACAATAAAGGACTTTTGGGCATTACGATGTCTTTGGACGAAGTTGGACAGCATACTCAGTTCCAGCCTACAGCAAATGGTAAACTAATTTGTTCAATTATGGTACTTGTTTACAGTCTAAACCAGAATGAGAGATTTGGGTGTATGTGTTTTTTCAAGAAGGTGCCATTAAGATGCGTAGTTGCTACCTGCTGCTTGAGTAGATGCTGTCTACAATCTGCACATTAGCACTGAGTAACTCTTGGCTAGTTGCAGATGCTATTACTTGATCTGAAAACCAATCAAAACCCCTACTATGATGATCCAAACTAGGTTGTCATACTAGTTAATGTATCACCTTGTAACCCTCGTCTATGCTAGGTTTTTTATTATTATTAAAAATAATATAATATATCTTTTCTAATAAGTCCCCAGATTTTCAATACAATTACAAAGGTATCTTCTAGAGGTAATATAAGTTATTTTAAGCTAGTTTGTCGGTAATAACACCATTAAAAAAATTGAACAACATGTTTATTAAATTTTAAAAAATAACAATTTTAAAAACGAATACTATTCTGGTGGCCAAAACGCTTTGATATCTTCCAGCATTCATTCAAATAAAGTTCTCAGAAATGAAAATGAAGCGATAAGACATGCCATGTTCCAGCAGGTTGAGCTCTTGGAATGAAAGCATGCTTATCTCCCATTATAGATAACACCACTTGGTGCAATTTCAAAACTGACCATAAATACTTTTACTTCTTCAACTAATATTGATTAGAATCACCTTCAGTAATATTGGATAAAAATTAACACTTGGTGACTAGAGAAAAAAATTAAAAATGCGGGGACGTATTAAAAAAAACCCAAAAAAATTTTTTATAATAGAACCTCGATAAATCTGACCCTGTTAACATAGATCTCAGGATAACCCAGAATGATTTTGAAGTACAATACAAAACAATAAATAAGAAATAACAAAATCAAATAAGTACAGTACATACATACAAAGTCTATCAGGGCAATAGAAACGTCTAAGACCTACAGATAAACAAAATAATGTTTTGTGATTCTTATGATAAAAAGACTATGGGATCGCACAGCGTGAAAGTGGCTCACATAATTTCTTACTTACTTCTTGCTGCGGACGTCCAGGGTCATGTGACTCCGATGTCCATAATAAGTTGCAGCAGCCAAGTTCCAAAACTGTTTATCGATCAATATTGTTTTGATGTTTCCGTGGCTTTCCAGCGCAGACAGCAGAGCTGCTCTTGGTGGAATTGGTGAGGAGCATTGAAGGAGGATATGGTCTAGAGTCTCCTCCTCTTTTCTACAGTTAGGACAGAGTGGAGATTCACTCAGATTAAATCTGAAGAGATAGGTCTCAGTCACAATGTGCCCGATTCTTGCTTATGCTGCAAAGATGGCTGTAAATCTGGGAACCCCTTGATACATTTTCAAATCATTTGGTTCTTTGTCTTGGTTCTTTTCACAAAATTTAAACAGCCAAAATTGACAAATTTGTGTTTGCCTAGACATAAATTTCAGTGGAGTTTATCTTTATATAGTATATGTACGATCATATACTGTACATAATACTCTTTATTTTATAAATATAAAGGAGTTTTTCTGTAGGTGCAATGTCTTTGTTTAATTTTCTCTAGTCTCCGGTTAACCTGGATTTTTGATAACCCAGATCGGTCACGGTCCCAGTTAGTTTGAATTATCGAGGTTCTACTGTATGATAATATTGTTTTCACATTATAATATTATCGTTTTGTAATATTATGATCATTATTATTGTGTAATATTATAATTATCTTACAGATACCAGCAAATATCATAATGTGGTTATGTGAAATATTTTTTCCCCATTTAAACTGATTTGTTTCTTTCATTCTCATTTATCTAAGGCAGGCAGGGACAGCTTAAGGATTTTTTTTGGGGGTAGGGGAGTCAGAACTATTATGGGACATCTTAGCGCCCTCCCCCAGAAATTGTTTAATATTTAAATTGTGTCTTTCAGGGCAAATAGATATAATAAGCTAGACAAAATTGCAATTATTTGATATTTTTTATTTTTGTTTGGTGCATTATGAAGTTTGCTATATATTATAAGCATTTCTTTTGATCTTAAATATATAACATTTATCTTTTTAAGTTATTGATGTAGCGTTCAGCCCTTATGTTTGTCAGAGAAATAAAGACAGATAAACTACCGAAGGACCACACAGATAAATTTAAAAACGGCAAATCTGTGAATTGCCTTGAATATATGTTTCAAAGAGGTTCAGGTATAAAATTGGAATAAAATTTCTAAAACTCTAATCTTATGTTGAATGAGATTTACAACACAGGTCTAGTTGAAGTCGTCTGGTGTGCACACCACGTTTTCACTGTAACTTTTCACTAAAACTATTAATTGAGTTAGTTTAAATGTTCACAAAAAAAAGTTTAAAAAAATCTTTTCTCTTTTACCATGTGCTAACACTCTTGTGGTTGAAAAGGTTTAATGAGAAAATAAGTGATAAGTGAAGTTATTAATTAGTTTACTATGATAAAATAAACCATTTATTGTTTCGAGATTGATCTCAACACATATTTGGGAAGGAATTGTAAGATCCAAAAGGATAAAAAAATGTGTAAGAATGAAGTCCAAAATGGCAAAGACAGTGCTGGGCAAATTTCGAGAACTCTACCAAACAACTTGCAATTAAGAAAGATTTTAAGAAATAAATATAAAAAAGTTGGGAAGGCCCGGATTACCCACTGTAGCGGCTACTACAAGCAGAGTTAGATCTAAGGCAAATATAAAATTACATTTTATACTGTAACATTTCCATGTTATGAAAATGTATTCATTTGTAAGTAAAATATCAATTTTTCAACAGCTCCTGACATTACTGATGTTATTTCACCAGTTGTGGATGAACAGCTAATGTTGAAAGTAGTCGAAGAGCTGGAAGACTGGAAAGAAAAGCAGCAAGATATCTTCAGAGCAGAGGTAAAACAAATACATTTTAACTAGGGATGGGTCGATACCTAAAATGTTTGATTTCGATTCCGATTCTCAAATTTTTTTTCTATTCTCGATTCTTTTAAGTTTCATAGGCCTACATAATATTCAGTAATATTGAATATAGTTAAAATATTGGTCATATGGTGAAGCCTTTTAAAAGTTCTGTTTTAATGTAATATGCTACACAAAACGATTCACCTTGATTTATGAATAGGAGTTTCTGAAAGGTTAATACACATATTAGATAAAAGTAATGATTTATTTAAAATTATAAGTATGAACTTCAGTTCCCAATTATAATATAACTTCAGTGTAACCATTTTAGTTTTTATAACAGGAGAAATTGAAACTACATTTTATTTGTGTTTTGTTTTGACACCCATGAACCAGTGGTGTAGTATGGACAGCTAGAGATGGAGAGAGAGAGAGAGAGAAAGAGAGTGGAGCCCTCCCGAGTAAGAGTGAGACAGCAGATCGAGAAGAACGATGACAAACGGACCAGAAATGCTCCTGATCGTCTTTGATGTCTTATATAATATTTTTGTGATCTCAAATCGGCATTTGCTTTCATCATTCAATTCATTCAAAGCAACTAATAATTAAATAAGGCATATTTGATAATTAATTATATTTCATGTAAATTACACCACATTCATATTTTAACAGTTAAAAAACAAGAATCGGAATCGGCACTTTAATCAATTGAAAATCGAGTTTCGGCGACTCCTCGATACCATTAGAATCGACGATTCCTGGAATCAAAAATCGGAATCGGCCCATCCCTAATTATAATGTTCAAGACTAATTTAAACATTTTAGTGGTTTCAATGAAAGTATTGGAAAGAACCCCAGTCCCTCAAAAATAACAAATAAAACAAGTTACATGAGATTTATTGTTTTATTTGTTATTTAAGTTTATTTCTGCTGTGTTCAACTCAGATTATGAATATATACAGTCGAACCTCTATTTAATGAACCTTCAGATAACGAAATCCTCTATATAACGAATTTTTACCTTGCCCCATGACATTTTAGAAGTTATACTGCTTATTTACCTCTATGTAACGAATTTCGGACCTCTCAATAACGAAGTTTTTACATGAGATTTATTGTTTTATTTGTTATTTAAGTTTATTTCTGCTGTGTTCAACTCAGATTATGAATATATACAGTCGAACCTCTATTTAATGAACCTCCAGATAACGAAATCCTCTATATAACGAATTTTTACCTTGCCCCATGACATTTTAGAAGTTATACTGCTTATTTACCTCTATGTAACGAATTTCGGACCTCTCAATAACGAAGTTTTTTCTTCACTTCAACCGAAAAAATGTAGTGTTGTATAGGCAGCTCACAATATCATTTCCAGGAAATTGTTTATTTTCAGCAGGAAGATCATCAACAAAACCAAGAATGGTAGGTGAAACACATGTCGGCAATTGACTGCATGTTATAGTTCGGTTCAGTTAAGAATGCAGTGACTCATCGGTTAGGAATTCTAAGAACTCAGCCTTTATAGATAGGCCTACTGTACAGGCCTATAGTACATTCCCATCCTTTCACCATTTTCTTTTATCACTCATTTTAATGTTGCTAGCTAAGTTACTCAGTTTTATTTGTGTGAGTTTGACGTGCTGTGAAAAAATGTCAAAAAAAAGTGTTTAAGTGTAGCAGAAAAAGTGAGTGTTTTACGAGAGGTTAATGAAGGTGTAAAAGAGTTGGATGTTGCGAAAAAATTTGGTATACCTTAGAGTTTGCTATCCACTATTCTAAAAATCCGGGATCAAATTCTAAAACAAAGTGTTTCTTATGATTTGCAAAGAAAGAAAATGAAACTTCATACATTCGACAATATCGATAACGCGGTGATTAAATGGGTTACGGTAATGCGCGAGAAAAGTCTTCCATTGTCAGGAAATCTTATTAAAGAATAGGCTTTGGAATTTGCAGTATCATTAGGGCACAAAGGCTTTAACGCAAGTTAGGGTTTGATAGAAAAATTCAAAAACGCCATAACATTGTTCAAAAAGTCATTTCTGGAGAAAGTGCTAGTGTTGATATCCCCTTGTGAATTTTGGAAAGGAAATGTGTTGGCAAAAGTTTTAAATGATTATGGACCAAAAGACATTTTCAATGCTGATGAGACGGGTCTGTTTTTTAAATGTTTGCCCAACAAGACATTAACTTTTAAAACCGACCCTTGTTTTAGAGGAGAAGGAAGCAAAGAAAGGATCACCGTATTAGGGGCAGCTAACATGTTAGGGACAGAAAAACTCAAATTGCTTGTGATTGGCAAAAGCAAATCTCCGCGATGTTTCCGATCTGTCAAGTCCTTAGAAGTTGATTACGCGTTTAATAAAAAGGCGTGGATGACGAACGAAATTTTCATTGAATGGATATTGAAGCTGGACAAGCCGATCTCCAAAGAGAAAAGGAAAATTGCACTTTTCATCTACAACTGCCCTGCACATCTGCATGTCAATTCCAAACTGAAGATTATCAATGTGTTTTTCTTTCCACCAAATGTTACATCGATACTTCAACCACTCGATCAGGGAGTAATAAAAAATTTAAAGCTACACTACAGAAAGAGAATTTTAAAAAAGATTGTGACTACCGTAGAGAATAATGAAATCGTACCTAAAAACATTGTTAATCTAAGGGACTGCATCGCTGAATTGGCAAAAGTTTGGACGAATGATGTGAAGAAAACAACAGTTTTTAATTGTTTCTCCAAAGCTGGATTTAATTTGGTCACACATGAAGAGGTCAGTGAGGACAACATGACTTTAAGTGAAATAAAAAAGCAATGGGATTTTCTGAAGAGTTCAGGAAACGTAGTTGATGACATTCCACTTGAAGATTTTATTTGTCTGGAAGAAGAGTTTTCTGTTTCCAATTTTCCAGACAACGAAGACATACTCCAAAGTGTCCAGATGACAAACTCAAATGAACTTTTGAAAGATGATGACGACGACGACTATGACGATGATTGTGATGAATCTGAAGAGAAGAAACCTACAGTTCATGAAGTTTTATAAGCTTTCAAAATCATCAGGCAAGGATTTCAACTGAAAGATGGTGTACCAGACAACATTTTTGATTGTCTGAATAAATGTGAAACATTCATTGAACATAATGTTTTATTCAAACGCAAAGTGCAACAAAAAATTACTGACTTTTTCAAGTAAAACTTTGAAAACTAGAAACGATTTAAAAAGTACCTATACGAAGTTACTGTATTTACAGTACTGTATTACTGTACATCGTATTTTATGTTTAGTTTAATACAGTATTTTTTTCTCCAGATACGGTCTGTGGAGTGTATAAAACAGTT
The DNA here is from genome assembly GCA_036971475.1 of Prosapia bicincta. Taxonomy (NCBI): domain Eukaryota; kingdom Metazoa; phylum Arthropoda; class Insecta; order Hemiptera; family Cercopidae; genus Prosapia; species Prosapia bicincta. The sequence continues at coordinate 21,745,043 of JBAIZL010000002.1, read as the reverse complement.
TGTGTTGTTTGAAATTGAATTGTGTATATAAAAATAAAATACTGATAGATTGTGTATATTCAAATAAAATCAGTATAGGCAGTTAATAAATGTAATACGGTTAATAAATAATACAGTTACTAATGAATTGGTGAGTGTACTTATTTACCAGTAATTTTTCATAAGCATTAAATAAATAACTTATCATACATAGCCTATACAGAGTAGACCCTATGAAAAATATTAAATATGAATATTTGATACAATGAAGAAACATTCTGAAAACATCAATAAAACATTTTTAACAACTTGAATTTCAAATAAATTGAGACATTATCCCATATTAACATTGGCCTATTACACTAACTACGCTCGCGATACTGTATCTCTTTTATTGCGTAATGAGGTAAGATCAGTAAGATGGGGTGGGAGCATTCTTGACAACACAACCTCTCAATAACGAATACCTCTCTATAACGAATTCTTTCTCTTGATAATCGACTTCGTTATACAGAGGTTCGACTGTGTGTGTGTATATATATATATATATATATATATATATATATATATATATTGATATTTTACGTTGCCCATTATTTTTATAAACACATACTATATAAAAAATGGATACGAATTACTTAATAAAATAACAAACATAGAAACAATCAACAACACAAAAATAATAAGCTATGACATAACTAACATGTACCCAAGTATCCCAATAGAAGAAACCATAGAAATAATAAAAAACAAACTAATACACAATAACAAAAAAGAAAACACAATAAATAGTATCATTACACTAACCAAACACATATGTAACCAAAATTACTTCCAATTTAACAATAATTACTATAAACAAATATCTGGACTCCCCATGGGATCACCCATATCATCAGTCATGTCAGAAATATATCTACAACACTTTGAACAAATAATAATTAAACCTATACTAGGCACACATAATATTTTACTATGGATAAGATACGTAGACGATATACTTGTAAAATACCAACCTACCATTCACAGCGAACACATCTTAATACTAAACAAACTAAATACATACAACAAAAACATACAATTCACATTCGAAACAGAAACAAACAGCACAATTAACTATCTTGACATTACATTAAATATAAATAATAATAAAATAGAAACTACAATACACAGAAAACCCACTTCCAACAACACCACAATGCACTACAAATCTAACCACCCCTGGACACATAAAATTAACACTTACACTAACATGATAAATAAAGCAATAGAATACACACAAGATAACAAACAAAAATTAAATGAAGAATTAGATAACAATACAAGAATAGCAGTAGAAAATGGATACAACAAACACCTTATAAAAAACATATACAATAAATTTACAAAAAAACCTAACCTCAACTCAACACTACAACCTGAACACAAAAATATGAAAAATAAAAAAATTACCTAAAATATAAATACACCACTAACAAAATAGAAAAATTAACAAATATATACAACAAAGAATACTACACTCCAACATACAAACCAAACAACAAAATAATAAAATATCTTAATAACACAAACCACAAAACAAATACAGAAAAACACAACCTATCAGGAATTTACAAAATTACATGCAACGACTGCAACGCATTTTACATAGGAAAAACTACCAGATCATTTAAAATAAGATTTGAAGAACATTACAGAGCATTCAAAAATAAAAATACAAAAGTATCAAATGTTGCAGCACACCTAATATCGTATAAACATGAAATAACAAATTACGAAAATAACCTAACCATACTTGAAATAAATAATAACCCAATAGAATTAAACTCACTAGAAAAATACCATATTTATAAAAACATACACAACAATTTCATGAACCTACAGACAACATATACAGAAGACATACTAAATGTCAAAAACATTATACACGCAACTCAAGAAAAAATGTGTGTAATGTCAACAAATACGAACATCACGGACCGAACATCCACAACAGAAAAATAGAGAAAAAATTAATCAGTGGTTCGACAATGGTTAAGTGACCGAAAGGTGCCTCATCACACATGGTAAAATTATTGCAGTTAGTGGTGGATAAAAGTATTTACAATATTAATATATTAACTTCATATATATATATATATATATATATATATATATATATATATATATATATATATAGCAATAACTAGGGATGGTCAATATTTTCTGTCACGGTGACTTGTCACTGATATTAGTTTATCGCTGGTGGTATCAGTGACAAAATATGGAAAGTGCCAGTTCCAGTAATAATGGATCAATCGAAAGTTGTCTCCGTTGTTATTGGGCAAAAAGTCACAGTCACTGGAGGAAATAGACGGCATTGACTGATTTGTTGCTGTCACTGGATGAAACGACTGTTATTGGTTTATTTGTCGCTATCACTGACTTTGCTATCACCACTCGGCTAATGGCGCCGACTATCGTGCAGTGTCGTTGACTGAAGGGGGGACGGGGAGGGTTTTCTCTGTTGTGATTAAGCAAGTGTAAAAAGTTACTGATGTTTTACCATGGCTGTCATTGGTTGATTTGCGGCTGCCATTGGTTCTACTCATTTTTGTCGTGTGTGAGTGGACGATTTGTGTCAGGTTTCACGACAGTGATAAGTTTGTGTATAGTAGAAGCTATTTCGCACTTGGTAGTTTGTTCTTAATTTTGTAGGAGTTTATTATGAAATAAAATGAACCTTCCAAAAAAGAAAAAGTAAGATGTGGAATCATTTCACCAGTGTGAGTTGCTCCCCTGTTATTGGCAAATACAGAGCAGTCTCAGTATCCCTTGTCACCTGTTCTAGAGTCACCGGTAAAAGTCACTGATCCAAACCTGGCGCTGTCGCTAAAATGACCTGATCTGTTAAAGTCACTGGATCGACCTTCTCTACTTCAGACAAATTGTAGTGTGTATTTATAATTCATCTTTACAATTTATTTGATGTGATTTTGCAAGAGCCTGGAATTAAAATGTGGCATTCAGCCCTTGAGTTGGACAGTTTGTTAAAACAGTTTAGTTCCTCTGTCTCAGTGTTTATTTATTTGCATGAAATCTTATATATTGCCACCATCAAAGTAAGAAGAAAGATTTACTTGATATCTGTGAAACTATATTGTTGTTTAATTGGAATCAATTACATGAACACCATAGTAACGTGTGCATAATGGCCTTGCTACCATTGTATTTTGAGTGTTCTTCATTGAATTAAGTGGTTGACTCATCCCATTGATGTTGCTTTCAGTTGATGACTAAAGAACAAGAGTATTTGAGCAAAGTGGCAGCAGAATGGGAAGAGAAGAAACACATCATGGAACAAGCATTATTATTCAATGTTGAGAACAGTCAAAGTGTTTTGGATTCATTAAACACAGCCATAGAAGATCTGAGATTACGAGAACTTAGTCTCAAGGAAAGAGAGATGAAGGTATTTATTTGGAGAAATTTGAATCAAAATATATCAATGATGGTGTAATTATTTCTGGTTGGATAAGTAGCACATAATAACAAGTGTTATAAAAATATTTATCGTAAATTAAAAAAGAAATACTTTATGCATTAGTTAATTCTTTGTATCTTATATTTGTAATATAAATAAGGCAGTATAATTGTTTAACCCATTGTGGTTTATGGACTAGGTAAGCTAGTCACTATAATTTATATAGTGCAAATAAAGACTAGCCCAGCTAGTCATGAATGTCGTCATTGTTTGATTGATTTGTTTGCTTCAAGAGAGTTTATTTCCTGATATGGCACACACAAGACTAGATGTCTATTCTTTCTAAGGGATATATATCAACTTTTGAAACTTACAGCATAAGTAAAGAAGGATTTGGCCCATTAATCTCCTGTCAGACATTGAAACATAGTAAAACGGTTCAACAGTTCTTATGTCAATTGCAGTAAGAAGCTCAGTATAGGATTTACTCAGTGTCAATCAGTAGCTGATGTTTGTTAGTAGTTTTTTATAATTAGTGTGTTCTTGTGTACATACGAAATGAACAATAATAGTAGGAGCCTAGACTCTAAAGCAAACTTGAAACCATAAGTAACTTTTAATTTGTTTTTACTAATTATGATTACTGTTAATATTCAATTAAGAAATGATAAAACCAACTAAGTACAAAATAACAAATAAAAAAATGTACTTGTATAAAAAGTATAATATATATTTAGTGCTTTTTAAATGAGATAATTTTTGTAGCAAAATACAACTCAATTGGCGCACACAATTTATTTATACCTGATAGTGGCCTTGTCGTGCATATAATTAGATCACCAATGGGTTAAAATTTCTTTATCTAAGATTTAATGATGAATTTAGTAGCATAAATAGCCTACTATATTATGAACTCTCATCACTGTTATAAAATCATTATAATCATCGTACACATTATTTCAACAATTATGTTTAACAAAGCAATATCAACTATCCAGATAAGATTGTTACAGTAAACAGAAATCATCTTGATTCTATTACATATATTTTTTTAATTTGATAAAAATGAACATTCATTACTTATAAGTAGAAAGTTTTCTATAGCACCCGAAGATCAATTTTTATTGAACATTTTGTTGGAAATCCTGAATATACTTCTTCAAGTCCATGTGAAATTCTCTTTCTTCTGTCAATAGTTACAACATGAAAAGGAAGAGCTGAAAAGGAAATTCTGTGCCAAGACACAAGAAATAAGAATAGCTTCACAAAGGATGAAAGACGAACATACTCTGAAGGTAAAATATTTTATAAAAGTCAGTATAAATAGAATACTACTTATTTGTCAGTGTTGTGATGAATTTAAAAAAAATTGAAACCTTAAATTAACATATAGAGGCCGAATAGACGGAAAACATATAGAGGCCGAAACTGCCTTAAAAATCAAGCAAACTCTATAAAACTCAACACAACAATTTCATTATAGTAGTTTCAATTAATAACAGGGTTAGAAAAGAGATAATTTTTCAGCAGAAATTTACTGAAACATTTAAAATGGGAAATGATCAGTATGAATAGCTTAAAACTCAATAAAGAAATTAAAAAAACAAAAACAAAAAAATAGCAGTAATGTTTGCTGTTTTTTTGTAGTAGATCTTGAGGTTTTAAAAATTATTTCTGTTTATCACTTCACAAAATATCCAATACTTACTGATATTTTTCAGCAGACGCGTTTCACAGTATATTTGCCTAGTAAATTTTTTAGGCTATTTAGGCTTTTGTAAACTACTTTTAAATTTACATCTTTAAAAACTTTATCTAATCCCTTTGTTAAATCCCTATCGAAATCTATTCTTATTCAAAGGAATTGTAACTAATCTATTAACCATAGTATTAAAAGCTGCTAATTTATGGGATTTACAATGATTAGAATCTACTGAGATATATCTATCATTACTTGTATTTTTTGATTTATATCAAATTCAATTTTATAATTATTTCTATTACATAAGACATCAAGAAACGGTAATCATTTATTATTTTCTATTTCAGAAGTAAATTTTATATTTTTGTTGATTGTTAATAATTGCTAAGAAATTTTCTAAGCTGCACTCTTTAATATTAAAAATTGTGAAATCATCAACATATCTAATCCATACTCTAGGAAAAAATACAAAAGTTTATTTCTTAATTCCTTTTCAAAATTTTTCATAAAACGTACGGCTATAAAAGGTGATAACTATTCCCCATTGCTGTACCATCTTTTTGTTGGTAAAATTCGTTGTTAAAAGAAAAATAATTCTGTGTCATACAACACTTAGTGAATTTCACATATTGGTTAACTTCATTAATCTCTACTTTATTTTAAATTAAAAATTCTTTTAATAAAACTAATGTTTCAGCAATTGGTATACTTGGAAATAGTGAACTAACGTCAAACGATACAAGAATTTCGTCATCTGTTAATTCAAAATTTTTTAATTTTGTTATAAACTCTCCTGTATTTTTTATTGAGCTGGATTCTATAGCAAATTTAAAATTTCCAAAAACTTTACTTAACCATTTTGACAAAAGATAAGTTGGTGAGTCAATTCCCGATACAATCGGTCTTTCCAAATTACCTTCTTTATGTATCTTTGGGAGGCAATATAATCTAGGTAGAACTGCGTTTGAGACATTAAATTTATAAATTTCATTTTTTGGAATAACTGAATTGCAACTTTTAATAATATTCGCTGTTTCTTTTACAAATTTGTTTCTTAATTTCATAAAATTTTTTTCTCTCAACAAAGTATTAACTCTATTAACATAATCTTCTTTATTTAAAATTACAGTTGTATTCCCTTTCTCTGCTTTTAAAAAATAACAATTTTGAGATCTTAAACTTTTAATGACTTCCAAATCTTGATTATTTCTGGCTGCATACTTCTTTAATTTAAAATTTTCAACAATCTTCATTTTACAAGCACTCCTGACGTAATTTTTATCAGTTTCATTTAAACCTCTAATTCCATTTTCAATATTTCCTATTAACTCTTCAACTAATTTTTCATTATTATTACGAAATGAAATTTTCAATCCTTTACTTAATATTTCCATTTCCGACTAGGTAAATTTTATATTCGTTTCATTTTTAACCAAAACCTTGTTGTTTTTTTTTGGTTAGGTCTGTCTGGTGTATTTCTCATCAACATGGTTAATTTTTTATCCAACTTTTTAACTTTGTTGAAATATTTATGTTCATTTCACATACTACATAAACTTGTTTACAAAAAGAATGCCAATTTTCTTTATTTATTTTGCTAACTTTAAATGTAATTTGTATAATTTCAATTCCACAGTACTTAATTTACCATAAAGGTATTTTATTTCTAAACTTAACCATTTCACTTTCACAAACTGTAAGACTTTCTCTGTTCTAGAATTTTTTATTTTTATATCTATTCCTTCAATAAATTTAGGAGTTATGTTCTTCTTTTTACATGTTTTCTGAAACTTTATATCCGCTAATATCAATTTAACTTGTAAATTTAATTTTTGGAATCTGTTATGCTTTCTTGACCAAGAAGTCTTAGTTATAACTCTATAAAACAACTGTGGCATAATGTTTAACATAAATAAATGAAACCTCTATACCACAAATGACTTTTTTTTTATTTAAAACCTTATGTACATTTCGATTGCATAGCAATCATCCTCAGAGGTAATTTACAATAAAAATACATTGAAGCGACATTTTTCATCAAATACATACACCGGTATCTACTTCGCCACGCCCCTTTACATTTCCAACCAATCAGGTTGCAGTAAATTCCCCCCACTGCAACTAGGTCTGGTCTCTCAACTTTCGTTGTGAAGAGTCACCGTTACACATATTTCAATTTTAAACAAAATACAATTATACATATATTTTAATTTTACAAAACTACAACTATCTTCTAATTAGTGAATATAATTGAGAGATCGGGATAAGCCTTTTATAACCATTTAATAGATTATTTTCATCATATTTATGTAAAAACAAACTTTCAAAACTATTCAATAGACCTTATGATTTAAAATTGTTCACTAATTTAAGATTATTTATTTCTAAATAATGTTTGGTGTTTAGGATGTGTTCTGCAATACTTGATTTTTCACGTCTTTGATATTCTATATGGCTAATATGAAGGTAATTTGATGAGACCGATTGTATCGGGAATTGACTCACCAACTTATCTTTTGTCAAAATGGTTAAGTAAAGTTTTTGGAAATTTTAAATTTACTATAGAATCCAGCTCAATAAAAAAATACAGGAGAGTTTATAACAAAATTAAAAAATATTGAATTAACAGATGACGAAATTCTGGTATCATTTGATGTTAGTTCACTATTTCCATGTATACCAATTGCTGAAACATTAATTTTATTAAAAGAATTTTTAATTGAAAATAAGGTAGAGATTAATGAAGTTAACCAATATGTGAAATTCACTAAGTGTTGTATGACACAGAATTATTTTTCTTTTAACAACGAATTTTACCAACAAAAAGATGGTACAGCTATGGGGAATAGTATATCACCTTTTATAGCAGAACTTTTTATGAAAAATTTTGAAAAGGAATTAAGAAATAAGCTTTCATGTTTTTTCCTAGAGTATGGATTAGATATGTTGATGATGTTTTCGCAATTTTTAATATTAAAGAGTGCAGCTTAGAAAATTTCTTAGCAATTATTAACAATCAACATAAAAATATAAAATTTACTTCTGAAATAGAAAATAATAAATGATTACAGTTTCTTGATGTCTTATGTATTAGAAATAATAATAAAATTGAATTTGATATATATCGAAAAATACAAGTAATGATAGATATATCCCAATAGATTCTAATCATTGTAAATCCCATAAATTAGCAGCTTTTAATATTATGGTTAGTAGATTAATTACAATTCCTTTGAATAAGAATTTCGTTAGGAATTTAAGAAAAGGTTTAGAAAATGTTTTTAAAGATGTAAATTTAAAAGTAGTTTACAAAAGCCTAAATAGCCTTAAAAAAATACAGGGTGCAGCAGCATAACTTCCTGTTTTTAAATGCTCGTCATTCAGTTTGTTGATGTCATAGCGGAGCGCTAGTAGTCTCGTTCAAGAGCGGGTCCAGTAAAGTTTTGTCCCGACATGTGTCAGTCGCCATCATGCGTTGGAATACTGATGAGCGTGCCTTTGCCGTTGAGCCCTACCTTTCAAGCGGATGTTCGGTTATTGCAACACAGCGCGCATTTCGGAATCGCTTTAATTTAGCCCCGTTGGCTCCTGTCCTAGACCGCAAATCAATTGTTACATGGGTCACTACATTCAGACAAACTGCAAGTGCGACAACACGAAGAACTGGAGTCCCTCGGCCCGTTAGATCACCTGAGGACATTGAAGCAGTGAGAGCGTCAATGTTGCGATCACCACGGCGTTCTGCGCGCAAACACGCATCTGCCCTTGGACTATCCGATCGTTCTGTGAGAAGAATTCTTCGTGATGATCTTCATTTTCATCCCTATAAGATGGCGATAGTGCAGGAACTTTCAGAACGTGACTTCAATTCTCGGATGAACGCATGTGAGCTTCTTCTTGATGTCGTTCTCAATGGTGCTATTGTTTTTTTTAGTGATGAAGCCCATTTTCATTTGTGTGGGTCGGTTAACAAACAAAACATGCGCTACTGGGCTGACAACAACCCTCGAGAATTGCATCAAAGGCCTTTGCATTCACCCAAAGTCACAGTGTGGTTTGCAATTTCCTCAGCTGGAATTATTGGTCCCTGGTTTTTTGAGAAAAATGAGGTTACAGTGACAATGAATTCGGACAGGTATGTAAACATGCTACAGAATTTTTTTTCTCACGGCTAGAAAAGTTAGATTTGGGGGACACTTGGTTCCAACAAGACGGTGTAACAGCACACACTTCAAGAGCATCGGTGGCTGTTTTAAGGGAACACTTTCCAGAGCGCCTTACCTCAATTAGAGGCGATTAGGAATGGCCGGCACGCTCTCCCGATCTGTCCCCTTGTGATTTTTTTCTATGAGGTTTTTTGAAATCCCGTGTTAATGTGAACCGTCCAAGAACCCTACAAGATTTGAAGACCAACATCCAAGAAGAAATTGCCAACATAACACCTGCTACGCTAACAAGAGTCATGACAAACGCCAGAAATCGGTTTACGCAATGTATGAAGAATGAGGGATGTCACCTAACAGATTTGATCTTCAAAACAATGTAAATAAAAACTTTAGAGATGTACCTACATTATAAAAAATAAATAAATATTTTCAGATGCATACAATAGTTTTTATTGAGTTTTCAAAAAAGGAAGTTATGCTGCCGCACCCTGTACTAGATAATCCAAAAGATAGAATAAAGATGTTAGATAAATCTGGGATTTATAAAGTAAATTGTAATTCTGGTAATAAAATTTATATAGGCCAAACAAAAAGAACAGTATTAACTAGGTTTAAAGAACATATTAGCCATATGAAATATCAAAGACCTGAAAAATCAAGTAAGCAGAACACATCTTAAACACCAAACATTCTTTAGAAATAAATAATCTTAAATTAGTAAAAAATGATAAATCAAAAGGTCTATTGAATAGTTTTGAAAGTTTGTATATACATAAATATGACGAAAATAATCTAATAAATGGTGGTAAAGGTCCTATCCCGATCTGTCAATTATATTCACTAATTAGAAGATAGTTGTAGTTTCGTAAAATTAAAATATATGTATAATTGTAATTTGTTTAAAATTGAAATATGTGTAACGGTAACTCTTCACCACGAAAGTTGAGAGACCAGACCTAGTTGCAGCGGGGGAAATTTACTGCAACGTAATTGGTTGGAAATGTAAAGGGGCGTGGTGAAGTAGTTACCGGTGTATATATTTGATGAAAAATGTCGTTTCAATGTATTTTTATTGTAAATCAAAATGTACATAAAGTTTTAAATAAAAGAAAAAAGTAATTTGTGGTATAGAGGTTTCATCTATTCAAATAGATCATTACACTGTTCAATGTTGTGAGTCATGGACTCATAGTCTTGTCGTTGATTCACATCATTACACAATGGACTGATGTAGTGTGAAATGAGTCAGCTAAAAAATATCAGAAAGTAGTGGTTTTCACCAAGTGGTACCAATAGAAAAAGCAGAAATGTATATTTTTATGTTTATACTTTTACACTGTGTGTGTTTGTGGATGTATTAATTTGTCTCATGTGTTTGGGGTTCCATCAGTTATATTAACTATCTCTTTAAATATAAACGTTAATCTGTAACCCATGTTAATGGTCTGAAAATAATTTGCTTAGTTATCAACAAGAATGATATATATTATGCCTCTTAAAGACTTCCTTGTAGCTCTTTGACAAACAATGTTTTGTTAGTTGTTAAGTTCTCTGGCTAATTTTGAATATCATTTTAGTTCTTGAATTTTGTAGTCCATTACGTTCGGTGATTCTTAATTATTCACTTTAACAGTAAATTTGTGAAACTTACTGAACGTCTTACTTACTGATGAAGATCGCCACATAGCAATCGAAAACGTTATGTCTCAGTAAGTTTTCACAAATTTACAAAATTTAAAGTTCGGTTAGTCATAAACTATTGTTAAAGTGATTCATTTTAATGTTATACACTATTGTTTTTTAAAGAGACTTATTGTTTTATATCTTATGTAACATAGTTTGGCGTAAGAATTGTTTGGTTCTTTAAACATAATTTCATTTTTCAGACATCTGCAGTTATCATAGAAAAGGTTGAAAATCTGGAGAAGCAATTGAAAGCTCTTGAAAAAGAAAGAGATATTCTAGAAAAGAAAGTAAACATGTTTGAAGAAGATAGTATTAAGAATAAAGAAACCTTTTTGAATAAGGAACAAGCTGAAGCAATTTTGAAAGAAATGGTAATGCTGGGGTATTTTTTAATATTAGATATTTTAAAGGTGGGGTAAAAAGAACTCTTTTATTAGAGAAGATTACAGAAACGACTAGAATTAAGATTTTTTATATTAACTAAAAGCGCACATATTGTCATGTACGAATATACAATATTATAATGTTTTAAACAGACTGTCATTGAAATAGAGGAATCTTTTGTTTCTACACTAAAGTCCACTGGACAAAATTGGGCGAGTGGCTTGTTTAGCGCTTTTGCCATGCCCGACCTCTTATGGAATCGGCCTCATGAGTTATAGTCGAAAGTCGGTTTACCCTGAGCGAATAGTGTTGCCTAGTAAAAGCGTCTGGTTGGCAGTCTATTGCCTGGCTGTGTCTCGTCTCTCACCAATGTGGCAAAGCTGCAGCTTCAATTCAATCCTATTTTGTGCAGTGTACTTTCGTTGAGTCGTTCTCTGAAGCTGTCCATTACTCAGCAAATCATGCCGGGTAGGTTTGCTTTGACTCCTTGAGTTATTATTTCCTTCAGCGCTTTTAAAGTTTCAGACCGATCTTGGTACACCTTGAACTCCAGATGGTCCTAGAGAAAAAAATCAGCATATCTTTGTCTGGCTACATGCTAACCTAATGAGTGATAACCTAACCGTCAGTGATTGACATGTTATGTGCCCTGTAGCAATATCTTGTTTGAATCCACACATTCTCAAGTTCCGTAAAACATTCAAATACTTTTGTCTTGAGGAAGTATGGAGCACAAATCAGTACCAATTGTTAACTACAGTAACACTGTCACCATTATGTTTTAAAAATGGTTCATTACACTGTTACTTTTTGCCTGTAGAGTTGTTTTTGATGGAGCTTTTTAGGGTTTTTTCACACTAGTATTAGCAATTTTGTTTGTTTACTGCATCTAGCCGATGAAAATTTGCCTCATCGAAAAAATCATATCTGCTGGGCAAACATTCTAAAAAATATCCTGACGCAGTGTTGTGCGGAGATTGAAATCCATGCAGTTTGAAATCAAAATAATTTTGCAGGGATGCATTTTGAAATCTTGATGCAAGACTTTTTCTACACCTTGATTAGATGATCATAAGTCTACCACCGGCTTTCCTGGAAAATGTTGAAAAGTTTGTTGAACTGAAGCACTTGCTGCGACAATATTGTCCAGTCTTATAGCAGTCTGTGGTCAACCAGGGAATTTCTGTTTTAAATCTAAACCTCTCTCACAAAAAATTCGAAATTCAAGAATATATGGTTTTATTTTCAGGAACAGGGTTTTGGGACAGACCCTATCAAATAAACACAAAGCAACTGCAGAAGGCAGTAGCATAGTTATTAGTAATCTTCAAATTTTAAGAAACTTATCAATGACAAGCATGATCTTCACCAGACCAAACGCTGAAAACTTCATGTATTCTACTATCATCATTATTCACAAAATTTAAAACACATTCTTTAGTTTTCACATTGTTTATTTGAAATATTTTAAAAAAATTTATATTGTAATTAAATGTAAAATTAGTTTATGCAAAAATATTATTTTTTCATTTGTAGGAAAATTTAGTAGAGAGATTTGAAAAAGAAAAACAGTCAAAAAATTTTTATAAAACAGAATGGGGAAAGTCTGTGAGAGAACAACGTAAAATTAAGAAATTGTATGATGATATGTTGAAAAAACATTTAGAAAGGAACAATGAAGAGCTACGTTTATTGACGTAAGTATCTTTATAATTTTTTTTTACCATAGTTTAATTAAGATTTACCACTCATTGTTTAAATAAATACAGTCAAAATGGTTTACGTCACTGGTTGTAATGTACTATTAGATATAACAAACAAAATAGTCAGTCCCATAAAGTAACATATAGTAAAAAGCATTTATATTGAAGTTGCTTGTTGTAATTATCTTGAATTCACTGATCAAACTATAATTAAATAATACTTAAATAAGTGAAAACATAGGACTTACTTGCTGACGCGTTTCGAAACTATCATTCCTGTTACAAAGAAAAGTCTCTATTCAGGTTACAAGTGAGTAGAGGCTTTGATTCGTAAAAGGAACGATTGTTTCGAAATGAGTCAGCAAGTAAGCCCCATGTTTTCACTTAGTTAAGTATTATTTAGTTACATTTATATTGCTTACAACAAACACAATGGTTGGAGCGAACACATTTCTTGCAGTCGAAATATTTGTTACATTTCAATTTTTAACGAAATGAAACAATTTCGTTCCATAATCTGATAAGAACAGATTTGGAATTTTATTCAAAAAATTTTAAAAACAAAAATACATCTTTAGAAACAATTTGAAAAAAATACAATTTATTGAAATACATAAAAAATACTTAATTTACTAGGGAAGCTGCTTCCGCTTCTCTCCGTCGTTACCTTCACCATGCCCGCTGCTTGTTCTGCCACCGGCGTTTAGTGCGGAGCTCCTTCTCAACATCGTCCATCATATGTTCTTTGTAGAGGCCGATGTTGACAGTGGCGAAAATCTTGTCCCTGACTTTTACCCCCGGAGCAAGAACGAGCTCAGTAATTTCTTTGGCTGATGTCATGAGCTTGTCATAATACTATGAAATGAAACCCAAGGTTTTGTCTACATTACACCATTTCAGCCAAGAATTTCTCAAATCACTTCGGAATAATTTTGCCGAGTCTATTCCAGTGATTCCAGAAGCTCTATTGCTCATGAATTCAAAACATAGAACTCAACAATTGTTGGAAGGAGGAAAGGCCAGTAGGAAATGATTACAAAATTTAATAAGTGCAAAAAGGGAATACGTATTCAGTCTTTCAATCACACTGACATTGATAATGCTTTGACACTGCTTTGCTCGATTGGTTCAAACAACAATCCACAAACAATGAACCTGTTACGTACTTTTCTTTAAATTAAAGATAATTTAAAGGACAGTGTAAATGCTTCAGAGAGGGACTCCTTATCGGCCAACCTTTGTCTCTTACAAGGTTCGGTACGGCCCAGTTCCTTTCGAATCGTCGGTTAAACGACATCTCTCCCGTCACTCTCGACGTGACGTAGTTTTTGTGTGTTCTAAACGAGGCTCGGTTTAGACCATTTCTCTCTCTTTGTTTCTCCTGTCGTGTGGCGAAGGTACTCTTAACATTAATAGTGACATTTTGAATATAAGTGATTTCTTTAAGTTCAACAGGTAATTGATAAGTGCGGGAAAGGGTGCACCCGAATAACTATCCGACAAGTGGTGGTACTTCCCCCAGTGAGGTATGTACAAAACGTCAACTTCATTCATTTAATTATTTAAGGTCCTCCGGAAATCAATGTTGCCGTTACATGGCAAAATATTTAACATTTTTGGTCCTACGGCCCGGATCTTTTGAAAAGGTCCTATGTTAAAACATGTCCACAAGTGTGACGTACATATTTTCAACCGCACGCAATATCTTGTCCTTGTTACAAGGCTTACCTCACTCAATTTCTTATCTATCAGCTGTTCAAATACAGTAGATTATAACAAACCCTCTCTGAAAGCATATCTTTATAATTAACTACGCTTGTCTATTTGTAAACAATTCGTATGATTCAAAATGTATGTTGCCCACTCATGCTAATGTTAATAGGCTAATATATTTATAAATATTTTCTGCTAACTATTTAGTATGGTAAAAGAAGTCACCTATGATTTCAGTGCTTATAAATTGCAAATTTATATTTATTAATGCTTATTGTTTTGAAGCAGATCATTCAGTTACATGCTGTCCAATGTAATTGTAATATTTCCTTTTAAAATATTTACATTTTTTCATAATTTGTATTGAACGTTTTTCTGATTGCAATTATTGGAAGATATCTTGTTATTGTAACCTTGAATAAGAGACATTTGTTTACTTCAACTGTTTACGTCCGTTCATAAGTTCAAACATTCAATATTTACATTTCTTTGTGAGAAACTAGTTTATGCTTTCTCTATCGCTCTTGCTATTAGTATAGCATATTTTGTTAGTGTATTTAAAGAGCCTTATTGTTATTGTAGATATAATTCAATTCTACAAAATGGCCAAATCACTAAGAGTAATCACTGCTAAGAAGGAAGCTCTATTTTCCCAGATCCAATCTATTTATGATGTCACGCAAAAGATTTCTGATAAAGGGATCATGCAGGAATTAATGATCCGAGCTCCCTCTGTCGCTAGCATTAAACAAGAATTTTTAGACACATTGGACTTATTCAATGAACTCTCGTTGGAAAAAGATAACGATTTTATTCCCAATTTCTCAACTTCGGCTGTGGTTAATGATCTTGTTTCTCGCATAAATTACACTGTTGCTTCAATAGAAGCGAAACAAGCTGCTAGGCAAAAAACCGAAGCTAGCTCTTCACTCTCGTCGCAAATCCCACTGCGACTTCCAAAATTGGAACTCAAACATTTCACGGGTGATCCATTTGAATGGATTTCTTTCAAAAATCTCTTTGACTCTACCATACATAAAAATACATCTCTCAATGCTGTCACCAAACTACAGTATTTGCTCAGTGTACTCTCAGGTGAACCATTAAAATTAATTAACTCTTTACCTATTTCGGAAGTTAATTATCAAGTCGCGTATGACCTTCTTATGGAGAGATATCATTCTCCAAGACGATTAATGTCAATTCATCTCAATAGAATTCTCGACTTGCCGAATATCAATTACACTTCTAACCAAATGCGTAACTTTGTTACAAGTTACACAGAGAACACCCAAGCCTTGAAGGGGCTACAAATTGATATCACGAGTAACAATCCCTTATTGTCAGCGATGATTTTACGCAAGCTGGATTCTACTATACTGAAGAAGCTTGAACAATCACGGGATAACACGTCGACCCTGGCAACACCTGTGGAAATTATCAACTTCCTCTCACAAAAATGTAGTGAACTTGAACACGCGACACTACATTCCTTTTCAACTCTCAACGCTAACTCATTACCTTCAAACTCACCTCAAATTTCAAAGGGAAAACCGTTAATGTATAAGACTCAGGTTAACCGAAAGGGGACTTCGCTGGTGACTTGTAACTCTGTCAATGACACAGCGTCTGAAACAAAGCATCCTTTATGTTTTCTGTGTAAAGGAACAGACCATAAAATCTATTACTGCCTTAAGTTTAAGGCCAAATCTCCGACAGAGCGTTTGAAGATCGCGAAGTCGTATAGTAGATGTATTTCATGTTTGGGCGCTCACAGTGTGAAGTTTTGTAAATCCAATTCGACTTGTTTTCAATGTAAAAGGAAACATCACACTCTTCTCCATTTCGACAACGATCACCTGCCTCAGCATACACCATTAAATTCCTCTCTTTCCCAGGACCAAGGTGTAACAGAAGTTGTTCAGTCACCTATTAGTATGACTTCTCAGGCGACTAATCCTGCCTCTCAAAGTACAACTGTGCTCCTGGGCATACTTTTAGTAAAACTCTCCTCTCCTACCGGGACGACTAATGTTTTCCGGGCTCTGGTGGACTCAGGAAGCCAATCCTCATTTATTTCAGAGCAAGTAGCTCAACTAATGTGTGTAACTCGAACGAGAAGTAATCACAACATTGTTGGACTTTCTCAAAATCTTACTCGCTCCAGGGGCATGACCTCTTTAGGCATGCACACTCTCGATGGCACAGTAATAGCTGCCAAACATAATTTTCTCATTCTCGACAAAATTTGCGTCGATTTACCTCGTACTCACATTGACGTTAAAGTACTAAATAAGGTACAATCTTATACGCTTGCCGACCCTACTTTTCATTTGCCAAGTCGCATTGATATTCTTCTGGGCGGCGCTCTTTTTCCTTTAATATTGACTCCAACTACGCATTCTCTAGGCTCTAATATGCCGTGCCTGATAGGCACTCACTTTGAATTCATGGTTATGGGAGAAGCTCCATGTCTGCCTACCTGTGAAAGGGAACCTAGTGCTAGTATGTCCACCACATTACTCACGGTGAATGACTTGGAACTGCACAATTCTCTGCAAAAATTCTGGCAACATGAAGAAGTGCCCTTAACCTCAAAACTCTCACCACATGATCAAGCATGTGAAGCTCATTATGTCGCTACTCATACACGCGACAGTTCAGGTCGTTACTGTGTCCGACTTCCTTTCAAACAAGATAAACCTCCTCTCGGAACTTCTCGCGGGAACGCGGAAGTACGATTAAAATCTCTCGAACAAAAGTTCAACTCTAAGCCTCGCTTCAAGCAACTTTATGCAGAATTCATGTCTGACTATTTGACTTCTGGACACATGATACTTGCCCAAAACACTCAGCTCAGTTCACCTCACTACTTTTTACCTCATCATGGGGCTCTAAAGGAATCCAGCACCACTACTCGCCTTCGAACAGTCTTTGATGCCAGTGCAAAAACATCCAACGGTTTCTCTCTCAACGACACCCTGTGGACAGGACAGAAAATGCAGACCAACATTTGTGATCTGTTACTCATGTTTTGCTATCATAATGTGGTATTTACTTGCGATATACGTCAGATGTATCGTCAGATCAAAGTCCACCCTGATGATCAACCTTATCAGCTGATCCTATGGAGGGACCATGTCGATCAACCTATTTCCACTTATCAATTGACCACAATAACCTATGGACTTAGTTGTTCACCTTACCTGGCGATAAGAACTCTTCATCAGCTCGCCTCCGATGAAGGTGCTTCATTCCCTCAGGCTGCCGAAGTACTCCGCACACAAACGTTTGTCGACGACATTATTGCGGGTGGTGATTCCATTGATGAGGCCTCTCATTTGAAAACTCAGCTCATTTCTCTTTTACTTCGAGGTGGCTTCGAATTGCGGAAATGGACTACTAACGCTTATCAACTATTACAGGATCTTCCAGACGAACACCTAGAGACACCCACGTTTCTTCAGGATACCGCACAACCTCATTATAATATTCTCGGACTTCATTGGTCATCTTCTTCGGACGCTTTTACTTACCATTTGAATTTTCCTCGAAACTCTAAAACTAAACACCAAGTGCTCAGCGTTATCGCTCAAATTTATGACCCTTGTGGTTTCCTTTCGCCTGTTGTCATGTGGGCGAAATGTTTTATGCAGCTCCTCTGGACAAAATTGTTAGATTGGGACCAATCCCTACCACCTGAACTTCTAACTCAGTGGCAAACATTTGCAAAGACTTCTAATTGTTTAAAAAATATTGTAATTCCGCGGGCTTTACGCTTGAGTCACTCGCCTAACATTGAGTTACACGGTTTCTCAGATGCTTCTTGAGAGTGGATACGCTGCTGTCATTTACTTAAGATGTCAGATTAGTGACAACTCGGTGGTAATTCGGCAGCTATTATCGAAGACTCGGGTAGCCCCACTGAAAAAACTCACTGTACCTCGCTTGGAGCTAAGTGCTGCTCATTTACTCGCTCAATTAGTGGCATATATTATATCTCTTTATAACAAAAAAATGGAATTTTCCTCAGTTTTTCTATGGTGCGATTCGTCAGTAACATTGACATGGATACAAACACCTCCTTATCGACTCAAAACCTTTGTCGCCAATCGGGTAGCGCAGGTTCAAGAATTATTGCCTTCTCATTATTGGAGGCACGTACCGAGTGAACACAATCCCGCTGACTGCGCGTCACGTGGATTACTTCCTTCAGACCTACCTCAACATAAATTATGGTGGTACGGACCCTCTTGGTTACAACAGTCGCATGATAACTGGCCTATATCTCATTTTGAGCCTGCAAAACTCATTGACACAGGGGAATATAAACCTATTTCACCTATATCTCTTCTCTCCACTGTTCACTCAGAATGGGACTTGCTGCGGAAATATTCTAGCTTTAGTCGACTGCAGCGTGTAATGGCGTACTTGTTGCGTTTCATACACAACTCGTCACTTAGGAAGAACTGTTGGACCTCTCACTACGGGGGAGTTGAACTCAGCCAGAATCCGAATATTCAAATTACTTCAGGCATCCTCCTTCATCAAAGATTTAAAGGCATTAGGACACACCCCTCCTAACAGGGTATCTTCTAGGCTTCGACGATTAACACCATTTCTCGATAGCAATGGCGTCCTGCGAGTTGGTGGACGACTCGAAGCAGCACAGATTCGTTATGAGACACAACATCCGGTGATTTTGCCTAAGAAACACCCTGTGGTTGACTCCTTGATTGACCTATATCATCGGAAGTACCTTCATTCTGGAGTTCAACTCACCCAATCACTTCTCGCACAAGAGGTGTGGATATTGTGTGCTCGGAATGTAATCCGTGCACGCGTCTTCAAGTGTATTGTGTGCTTTAAGCACCGACCTAAAAATAAAAATCCTCTTATGGGAAACTTACCTCAACCTCGACTGACCCCTACTCGCCCATTTCTCAACACAGGCATTGATTATGGTGGTCCTTTCACTCTGAAAGTACATAATCTACGCTCTATTTGAACCATCAAGGCATACATCTGTGTCTTTGTTTGCCTTGTCACCAAAGCTGTTCACATTGAGGTGGTCACTGATCTCTCGACGGACGCGTTCATCGCAGGATTGACTCGATTCGTGTCAAGACGAGGTCTTTGTCAACACATCTATTCCGACTGCGGAACAAACTTTGTGGGAGCTGACAATGCTCTACGATCTCTAATCAGGACCTCAGGACAAAATCTCGTTTGTGAATTTTCATTTCAACGTGGAGTTAATTTTCACTTCAATCCTCCTGCTGCACCTCATCAAGGAGGGCTATGGGAAAGCGCAATTAAAAGCGCTAAACATCACTTGCGCGCGTCATAGGTGAACACGTTCTAACTCTCTCCGAATTCATGACTCTGACAACTCAAGTCGAGTCAATCCTCAACTCTCGACCACTCACACCTTTATCTAACGGTCCTTCCGATCTCACTGCTCTGACCCCAGGACACTTTTTAATTGGAGCTCCACTCGTCGCCGTACCCGAAAGAAATCTGGCTGAAGTCCCTACTAATCGACTTAAGCATTGGCACCTCGTCCATGCTTTTCACCAACGCATGTGGAAAAGGTGGCAGCTGGAATATCTTCACACTCTACAGCAGCGGACCAAATGGACGGAAACGACAGACAACCTTCGTGTGGGCGACCTAGTGCTAGTGCATCAACCTACTCCGCCTCTCTCTTGGCCATTGGCAAGATTGACACAAGTGTTCCCTGGCACAGACGGTGTGGTGCGAGTTGTTCAGCTCAGGACACAGCAAGGACTTATAACTCGACTTTCTCATAAGGTTTTCCCCCTGCCCATTAGTGCAGAATAAACTTATTATTTTTCTTATGTTTCTAGAAAAGGAATTTTTATTTTATTTAGTGTATATTTGTTTTTTGTGAAGAACTCTCAGTTTGTTTATTGATAATTATTGTTTTTTTTCTCTCATGCTGGGGTAGCTTATATTGTATTCTTCTTTGAATCCTAGGAGGATTCAAGGCCCCCGGTATGTTACGTACTTTTCTTTAAATTAAAGATAATTTAAAGGACAGTGTAAATGCTTCAGAGAGGGACTCCTTATCGGCCAACCTTTGTCTCTTACAAGGTTCGGTACGGCCCAGTTCCTTTCGAATCGTCGGTTAAACGACATCTCTCCCGTCACTCTCGACGTGACGTAGTTTTTGTGTGTTCTAAACGAGGCTCGGTTTAGACCATTTCTCTCTCTTTGTTTCTCCTGTCGTGTGGCGAAGGTACTCTTAACATTAATAGTGACATTTTGAATATAAGTGATTTCTTTAAGTTCAACAGGTAATTGATAAGTGCAGGAAAGGGTGCACCCGAATAACTATCCGACAAGTGGTGGTACTTCGCCCAGTGAGGTATGTACAAAACGTCAACTTCATTCATTTAATTATTTAAGGTCCTCCGGAAATCAATGTTGCCGTTACATGGCAAAATATTTAACAGAACCCATGAGAATTATCATGTATCAGGTAAAGGATGAAGCCTTTGCTGTGATTTTGAAGTAGGATTCGTTCAAGTGTAATACTTCCTGGGTTTAATATTTCCGACCTCGCCACAATATTATTTGTGGAAAATTTTCAGGGAGTCAGCAGTTGTTGATCGATCAAGGGCTGGCTACAGCAATAGGGAAATCTATGATACTGGTGAAATTGTGTTATTTTTTAGACTGATGCCTGATCACTTTGTAATATTTAAAAAGAGAGAGAAATGTTTTGCTGGTAAACTATCAAAAGAGAGAGTTACAGTTCTTGTTGCAGCCAACATGTCTGATTCCTTAAAAAGGAAGTTTTTGGTGACTGGGAAAAGTAAAATGCTGTATTGAATATTTAGGAGTCTTGTTGATTCATAAACTTAAAATTCAAGCTTAACTGCTAATCTTTCCAAAAAAGTACTACTAAAGTGGATTATGTTTTAAGAGGTTTTGTAACATGAGTAGTAAGATTATATATAGTTGTTACATCTAGATATGAGGTGTAAGCTATTTACCATGTTCATAACATATAGAGTCTAATTGAAAGATAATTTATATTCTAAATCCTTTTTTTGTATTGAAGTTGCTTGTTGTAATCATTTTAAATTCACTGATTAAATTAGAACTAATTGTTGCGTAAGCGAGTGAAAAATTTTGAACTTAATGCTGACGCATTTCGAAACAATTGTTTCATTGACAAAGCCGAGCCGCTACTGGCAGTGATCATTCAAGATGCAGTGATATGCCTGCAACCTTAAGCCAGCAGTTCCCAACCTGTGGTACGTGTACCCCTAAGGGTACGTGTACCCCTAGGGGTACGTAGAAGCCTGTCAGGTGGTAGGTGAAAATAATACCAGTAATGGCAGACATCAATATTTCACATTTTAGACTTAAAACAAATACAAGGTTGCACTAGTAGTGGACAAGATAGTTGATGTGTTGTTGATCGGAAATGCGTGGAGCTTGTATGTTTGTGTGCAACTGAAAGCACAGAACAGAATAGCGATTGGAAATATCTATTCCAGATTTAGATTAACAATACAAATGCAGGAATGGGTCTACAATTTGATGATAGAAAACTTCCAGGGAAGCGTTTGACGTGTTGCCCACACAAAAATATCGTATACACAGTTGGTTGCCCCAGCTCCATCCATTACTTACAAGGTAGTTAGGCAACCACTCTTTGTCTTAACCACGCCAAGGAATACTTTTCACTGGAAAAACATTTTTAGGGGTACGTGAAATGAAAAAAGTTGGGAACCACTGCCTTAAGCAATTGCAGGTCGGCTCTTTGTCAATGAAATGATTGTTTCGAAATGTATCAGCATTAACTTTTAAAGTTATCATTCAGTTACACAATAATTATTTATACTGTTTTATATGTTCACAAATTGTACCTTGTTTCTTCAAAAGTTAGGTTTTTTTTTGTTAGCCAAATATTCAGTCTTTTTATATTGCTATATTTACTTTATTATGGCAGTAACAGATTGAAATCTTTTTGATTAAATAGAAGATTTACTGTAAATGTGTGTAAAGTTAAAGTTTTACCCTTTGCTTACATAGAATACATCAGATTGCTTCAGACCACGACAAAGCCTTGCAAGAAGACCAGCTGAGACTGATAGGCTTAAAGAATGAAGTATTGACGTGGAATAAAGGACAAGGGGATACAGGACGATCGGTGGGAACTGATGCTGTTACAGGGAGCATGCATTCAGGTAAATATTAACCCTTAGCACGCGGGACTTATAAAGGGCAAGTAACAGATTACGTGCTATTATATAAAAAATACTTTTTTGCGAAATGTTCAAAGTCCTATTTAATTCTGAGTTCCTAAAGATGTATTTGAACCAAAAAAATTATAAACTAGTTATTTTTATATTTTTTTATATTTTTACACTAGGTTATTCAAGATATCAATAAATCCATTTAAAATAAAATTTAAGTAACTGAAATTATTATTCACCAAATCATAAACAATAAATTATTTTTACAGTACAAACAAAAGTCACTCACGTAAACAGTAAACAACTATAGCAATCACAATGCCAACACAAAATACGACAATTGGCAGACGCTGCGTCCTGCCGAGAATACTCGTCATACGCGCATGCATAGACCACATAATGGCGCCTGGTGGCTAAAACAACAGAATGTAGATAAGTAGCACGTGGCCAAGAACAATAAACGTAGCAGAGGAGTTTATTTACACCAAATAAACATTGTCAAGCATTGTAATGGACTTTAAACAAACAACTAGGACTTCCTTAAACAAAATATTGTAAATACGTGATTTCCAGTGATATGCGCTAGCGGAGATTTCAGTCTTACGAGAATTCACGTAATACACACGCAAAAGGTTTAATATTAAATATGTAGGCAAATTATTAATTGAACATATAATAAAATACCACTTTTTCAATGGTACTTGTTGCTTTTAGCATGAGTTAAATATGTCGTTTTGATTCTAGATCTCTTCAAACGATTATTGTGATTCATTTTCTGAAAGAAAAGAGACAACTGTTGTTGGAACTCATCAGTAACTCTGCTTATATTGAAAATGTTATTTTAATACTTTGTAATGGCATCAGAGTTTCACTATCATTCCCCATAACTAAAATGCTCTATAATTGTGTTCTCTTGGTTCTAAAACTCTACTCTTCACTTAAAAGATAAAAGAGTATACAAAAAGACATTTTAAATCACCAATCTAAACGATTAATTACTTGATTCATCACTTTTACATAGTTTATACTATTCGAACTTTAAATTTTGTTCGGATAGTCATAAACTAATGTAAAAGTGAATAATTAAGTTTTGCCGAACGTAATGGACTACAAAATTCAAGAGTAATAACTTGAATTGATAAGAAGAAAGATTTATAAATTGAGTGAAAGTTATTCTCACTCAGCATGTTGATAGGAAATTTTTTCAAATGACTGTAATGAAAGAAAAAGTTCAAGACTATTATGGTTTTTTAGTATCTGCTATATATTTCTTATTCAAATATAAAAACACAAGCCATCTTATGCTCTACAAAGGATTTGCTGCGCATCCTTTACTCCAGTATATTTAATTTCTGTGAGTGATCATTTCTACTGAGTTCATTGGAATATCGTTTAGTTAAAAGTATTCTTGATCAAATTATTAGTTTCTCTGCATCTGTTTTTAGCATCATCTGTAAATATCAGATGCGCTTTTATTAGTTTAAGTTTAGCTTATTATTACAATAAAAAATATTAAAGTTGCTGGTTGTAATAATCATCTTGAATTCACTTATTTAACTTTAGTTAAATAATACTTAACGAAGTGAATCCTTTAGGGCTTACTTGCTGACGCGTTTTAAAACTATCATTCCTTTTACGAAGCAAAGCCTGTACTGGGGGTGTCGTGTAAGGTATAAAGATACGAAATATACAAACACCACGCAACAGATAAAGAAAATATAATAAATGACCACATACACTTTGAAGCCAACACCCTGTTCCATTACATAGTAAACAACAAATCTAACCCTTCCCCCCACTACACCTATAAATCTTATAAGCCAACAAACTTTCTACCTTGCGCAATGCCGCCAGTAGAGGCTTTGCTTCTTAAAAGAAACTATTGTTTTGAAACGCGTCAGCAATTAAGCATTTATTAAGTATTATTTAATTATAGAAAAATATTAATTAAATTAAATTAATATTGAATTCCTTATTAAAGTTTTTTCTATTCTTCAAATTTCGACATACCTCTGAAACTTTTTGTTGGTATTTTTACATTAACCTTTGAACATTTCTTTCTTCCAAACCTCTTTCTTGGAATAATATTTCATGTTGCAATGACTAAATATACCACTAAAGATTACCCTCTTGTTACCAAAACAACTAATGGAATTCTTTTTGAAGAAAATATTAAATATGTGCAATGTTTAACCTTCCTGCATCTTATAATTTTGTTCTAATTAAAACAATTTCATACACTTATATAAAATATTTAAATTGTGAATGTTTATTGTCAGATTCCTCTGTTTACACAAAATAAACTCTGGTAGCTTTCTTTTGACAGTGTTGAAAGTCCTTCTCTTGTATTCTGTGTATTTTTGTTTGTTATATATGTGAACTTTATTTATTAATTTTCTGAATTTACAGAAGGTTAATTTTTTTTCTGAATTAATTCAGTTTTGTTATTAGTGTATCTTTATCTACCAGGCAATAAAACAATTCTTCAAAATTTAGAAACTTTGTTTGAAATTTTTTGGTGGCTTTTGCTATACACATGATTTACATTTTATAAAACTTACTTTATAATTCATTTTACTATATTTATGATTAACATTTTATGAAATACAATTTGTATTCACCCATTTGTTTATCTGTGTAATCTTGTTATATGAATTGCCTTGGGAAGTATTTTGTGTACAACCAAGAGATGAGAATTGCTTATGATATTTATTAATCATTTTCCAATCTTCATCTCTACTAATCCAATACTTCGTCCTCCTTGAGATCTGTGGCAATCATTCATTTTACTGTTTTTCCCTTGATTTTTAAATCTTACCCGTACTAAATATTTACTTGATGAAACCGTCTTAGACTTGAAGTTACGTCTCCATTTTCTTCTTATTATGTTCACTTGTACCAGTAGTTTTTATTCTGACAGGAGATTATTGAGATTTGAATATTTTTGAAGTGCCTGTCTAAATGTTCCAAGTTCGGCTTGTTTTTCATAATTTTTCATTGCTATTCTTTAAAATAGTTATTTGGAGATGAGTATATTTGGTTAAAATGAAAAATTATGGTTAAACTGTATGGTAATAAACTTCTATAGTTATTACTTGGCAAAAAAACACTACTTACTGATATTTTCAGCAGACGCATTTCACACTAGATCAGTGCATTGTTAATGCTGTGACTGATAGACAAGACTGTGGCTCAGGTGTGGTGTATTATTGTGAGTCTCTGGTGTGTTATTGTTCATAGAGGAGTTGTTAAGTATGTGTTCAAATATAGTATTTGATTATGAGTGTCTTTTGTAGTTTAGAATGTGTTGTGGATGGTTTTTGTTGTGTTTGTATAGCTCATAATTTTCTGTTGTGTTTAGTTTGTGGCTTATTTTAATGTAATGAAGGATTTTTAGATTAGTGTCTATATTGGTGTGAAGTTTGTTCTTTATGTACAACACACTAAAATACACATACCCTATAGAAACGGATGTAAACACATCCTAATAGACAACATTATGCACAAAAAGCAACACACACACACACACATAACACAACAAAATCAACAATACATAACATTAACATATCACGGCAATCCATCACAAAAAGTGGCTACCTCATTCCACAACTCAAATATAAAAGATTAAAGATTAATCAAATATAAAGTAGCACTCACAATACATTCTAAATGACAAAACACACTCAACAATGAAATACTATATTTTACCTAATTAACAACTACTCTATTAACAATAACACATCAGAAAACGCCAATACACCACAGACTCACATTAATACAACACTCCTGAGCAATAGTCTTGTCTGTGACTCACAGCATTGAGTAATGCACTGATCTAGTGCAAAACGCAACTGCTGAAATATCAGTATATAGGGATGTTATTGCCAGGTGACACCTATAGAAGTAATTTTAAACACCTCAAGATGTACTGCAAGTGGTAATAAACTAATTCATTGTGTCATCTAATTAAGAAGTAATTAATAAATATAATTCTCTATGTTGGTTTTTAATATTTGTTGCTAATTTCAGGTTCTCAGGTTTATACTGGAATTACAAATTAAACAAGTACCATATGGCAATGAACTTATCCAGAAATTAATACTCCTTGATAAATCAGAGGAATGACTGAGACCTTTATGAAAGGATCGAGTAATTAATAACAAATTTATATAAATAGTTGTAATAAAGAATAAATTCATTGATGTAACAACCAGCATAGTTTCTCAGAATGAAACTATACTTGCTTTATTGGTAGGCTATTATTTTAAATTTAAACTAAAAGAAGAATTTGTACTAAATGTAAGATAAAGTATAAAAATTATGTCCTCTGTGTAAGTGTATTTAGTATAATGGTTATCAAATTTATATTTTTTTAAACTAGGACATGCTTTTTGTATATAATGTATTTTTGTATTTCTTCCATAGGCGAAAACAAAATATATTTCAATACTTGTGTTTTCTCTGTATCTAGGATATCTAAAACTAATTCTGTAAGCATGAGAAAATATGATGGCTACTAAAATATTTGTCAAAATTAATTGTTATTTTCCCTAGCTACTGATTTGTGATTAATTATTCCTCAGACATTTTGGCAAATGTGAATTCTAATCCATTACTGATCTAATTACATGTGCACAGCGGACGCTAGTGGGTACAAATTAATTCCTTGCATTATTTGAGTTGTATTTCGCTGTAATAATATTTTCACTTATAAAGCACATTTTTTATATGTTTTTGATTGTATATGTTTTTTTATAAGGTATTTGTTGTACCTTGTTATAAAAAAACATATAGAATAAATTTACATAAAAAACAAAAATAAAAAAATCTACCTAAAATATAAATACACCAATAACAAAATAGAAAAACTAACAAATATATACAACAAAGAATACTACACTCCAACATACAAACCAAACAACAAAATAATAAAATATCTAAATAACACAAACCACAAAAGAAATACAGAAAAACATAACCTATCAGGAGTTTACAAAATTACATGTAACGACTGCAATGCATTATACATAGGGAGAACGACCAGATCATTTAAAATAAGATTTGAAGAACATTACAGAGCATTCAAAAATAAAAATACAAAAGTATCAAATGTTGCAGCACACCTAATATCACATAAGCATGAAATAACAAACTACGAAAATAACCTAACTATACTTCAAATAAATAATAACCCAATAGAATTAAACTCACCAGAAAAATACCACATTTATAAAAACACACACAACAATTTAATGAACCTACAGGCAACATATACAGAAGACATACTATATAAAAACATCATACACGCAAATCAAGAAAAAATGCGTGTAACGTCAACAAATACCAACATCACGGACCGAACATCTACACCAGAAAAATAAACAGTGATTCGACAATGGTCAAGTGACTGAAAGGTGCCTCATCACAACAAGTTAAAATTATTGCACTTAGTGGTGGATAAAAGTATTTACAATAGTAATTTATCAACTTCATAAGACGGAAAAATAATGGACAATATAATATATATATTTAGGTTACTTTTGGTTGGTTAGTTTTGGTGACAGACTTACCTTGGTAAGAGTCCACTCTGTAGTCTTGAAATGTCTGATATATGTCTTATATATGAAAATGTCTGAATATCAGAAAGAATTTCCACAGACATGATGTTAAAATTATGAATATGGATAGGCTAACAGCTCAACATGCTAAGAGTCACATCACAACAAAAGATGGAGAAATCTACATCAGCCATCACCTTTTTGGATGTAGAGGTAACACTCCAGAATGGAAATATCAACACAGGAATTCACATCAAACCTACAAACCACCTACAATATCTCCATTTCGACAGCAACCACCCAATAAACATAAAACGATCCATTCCATACAGTCAAGCAATCAGGGGTAAGAGAATCTGTTCGAATGATAGGGAATTGGAAGATTTTAATAGAAAGATATCAACAGCCTTCCAGAGAAGAGGATACCCAAAAAAACTCATTGAAAACCAAATTCATTCAGCACAATCCTCGGTTCACCATAAACCACAAACAGAACAAAATAAACTGTCTTTAATAACAGACTACCATCCTGGTCTACATAAACTCAACAAGATATTGAGAGATGGCTTCAAAATTCTTCAATCTTCCGTCCACACCAAAAATCTTTTCACCGATCCACCGCAAATTTGGTACAAGCAACCTCCCAACTTGAAAAACATCCTAGTACATCCTAAACTACCAGACCCTGATGCAGAGAAACCACACAAACTTCCTCATGGCTCCTTCTCATGTAATAGACCTAGATGCAAGACGTGTCCAATACACCCCTCAGCAAATAGTTTCAACAGCCAAACAACAAAAATGGTCTTCAAAATACAGGGTCATCATAATTGTACATCGAAAAATGTCATATACCAACTACAATGTAAACTTTGCTCAGCCCAGTACATAGGCCTGACCACGGATGGTCTGAATATCAGAATGAATGGCCACAGACATGATGTTAAAATTTTGAATATGGATAGACCAACAGCTCAACATGCTGCAAGTCACAACATCACAACTTTTGATGACTGCTATACTACAAAAATAATTAAAGCACTCCCCCCTGATTGCAATCCCTCAGAACTGAGAAGATGGGAACTATCATACCAGTGGTA
Organism: Prosapia bicincta; assembly: GCA_036971475.1. NCBI lineage: Eukaryota > Metazoa > Arthropoda > Insecta > Hemiptera > Cercopidae > Prosapia > Prosapia bicincta. Next base: position 21,715,355 of record JBAIZL010000002.1, on the reverse strand, counting down.
TACCAAATCCAGAGAATCCCCTAACCTCAACATCAGATAAATCCATTCACTTTTTTTCCTAATAGCCTCACCAGACGTCTCCAATCTCTTTTCCCCTGACAGACCTATATAAACTATAATCACTTATATGCTCATAGAAACAATACATATATCTTTAATCTGTGACATCTGATTTCTACACAATCTGTGATTACAACTTATATTTATTTTATTTCATTCTCTCATATTTCTTTTTGTGTTTTCTCTTTGATTGACAAAGACCACTGTGTGGTTGAAATATATCATTGGTTAAGTGCTTTTATGTGTTTCTATTTCAAGACTACAGAGCGGACTCTTACCAAGGTAAGTCTGTCAGTCTCCTAGTCCAAAAAATCTATATATATAAATATAAAATACATTTTCTTGTTTAATAATGTAGAAGAACATAGGTTATTCAAATACAAGAATATTTATTAATTTATATTCAAAGCTTTTCGTTGGTAAACAGTACCAACATCATCAGGAATGAAAATTACAATAATGTAAGCTATAGGCCTAAAACATATCATACATTAGGCCTATACATTATCATATTACATGTTTTAGGCCTATAGCTTACATTATTGTAATTTTCATTCCTGATGATGTTGGTACTGTTTACCAACGAAAAGCTTTGAATATAAATTAATAAACATTCTTGTATTTGAATAACCTATGTTGTTTTATATATATATATATATATATATATATATATATATATATATATATCACTAATTAATAAACATTCTTGTATTTGAATAACCTATGTTGTTTTATATATATATATATATATATCACTTACTGAAATGAAACATGTTTTATAGTAAATTAATTCCATCTTCATGTGAGCTACTAGTTTTCAGCTAAGCACACTTGTACATTATGTTGGTATGTTACTCCTGCCTATAGTAGCACTTATTTTTATGATTGTTGAGGATGGCTTTTTCGGGAGATGTGTCCAATTGTCAATTCAAAACACCTTCTAAACGTCCTCAACAGTCATAAAAGTAATTGCTACTATAGGCAAGTAGTGTATCATACCAACATATTTACAAGTGTTTTTAGTTAAAACACTTTTTACCTTATATTTTAAATGTTTTGCTATATTTGCTTATTAAATGCACTCTTTATATATGAAAATTTTAACCCTTTTATATTTTATTTTTATATTTGTTGATTACATCTTCACGTCAGTTACTAGTTTTCACTAAAACACTTGTAAATATTTGACAAACTTGCCTATAGTAGCACTTGCTTATATTTGTTGAGGATGACAGTTTCGAGAAATGTGTCCCATTGTCAACTCAACAATGGCCGTCCTCAACAAATATAACCAAGTGCTACAATAGGCAAGTTTGTCAAATATTTACAAGTGTTTTAGTGATTTCGTTTTTCTTAACATCTTCGTAATTATATTGATTTATACAATTAAATTTTTGAAATATAAGGACACATGACGTAGCTAGAGTCTTGCAATACATAGGTAAGGCGTTTGCGATAAGTGCTGCTGTCTACCCCTCTCTTGCTTCTGTTGTACTGACACCTATAAGGAGTGAGGTTCGACAGACACTGAATCTGAGCCTGCAGGGCACCCCCACCAATCTAAATCTCAAGTAGGCACATTTCATCAGTTGTCTAAGACTCTTGCTATGTCTCAGGAATTATACATATATTAATATCTTAAACATAATAAATTAATTTTTTTACCAAGGTAGAAATGCCAGGTATCATATCAGGATTTGTTTGGCTGTATACATAGCTTAAAGTTTGGCTTTTTTGTATTAACTAATTACTCTGATTTATTTCCTACTTAAAATTTACTAAGCTAGATTTTTTGTGTTTATTTAATTTGTTTTAATTTTTAGAAATGTTATACATTTTTACAGAATACCAATTCCTAATATATATTTTCATATTCAATTGCTTTGTAGAAGTAGATTGAGAGAAAATTCTCTGCACCTGCATTAAATTTGCTGAAATATTGTGTTTCTTTATGAAGTCTCAAACATTCCAATACATAATTGCTTACTTGCTGACGTGTTTCAAAACAATCCTTCCTTTTATGAAGCTAACACTAAAATAATTTACTACCACAGACATGCAGATGACAATCCAATATTATACAATGGTGAATTCAACAAAAATCAGTGAATTCAAGATGATTACATCAAGAAATTCCAATACAGCCTTATAGTAATTGAATGCTTTATAAACTACTTTCGAATACAGTTCAAACTAAAATCTTTTAAAATTTACAGAAATAAATTTTGCCTCAGGTTTTATTTGGAGAAAAGACTAAAAACAGTATATTGTTAATTTTACAACAAAAACTTAAAAAATATACAATTGATAAGTAAATATAGACTGTATTATCAGTGTTTTTGGGATAAATTGTATGCAAATTTTGTTTTTTTATCTAATGATTTTACTTGTGAATAGTGTTACTGATGTAATTTATTGTGTAAAAATATTTTAAAGTAAAGAATGAAGTTTTAAACTTCACCTCTAGATAGCACCTGCATTGCTAAGTAACAAGAAAACATAAAGCTCCTTGCAGCCGCCAATAACAAGGAATACATCAATCACGTGATACCTAATATAACACGCCCCACACTGTGCAAGCACATGGCACTGCATTATCCCCCAGCTCGCCAGTTGTTCTAGAAATTCAATAGTGATTTGGTTGGAAGACAGACAGTGCATCCAACGTGAATCGAACAAAGACAAGTGTTTTAATTTTTTTTATATTTAATTTTTTTTTTAAATTTATTTTTTGTGTTAATTTACAGCGTGGTTTGTAGATAGTGTTTTCTTATCAGGTAAATAATAGATTGTGATCGACGGCCCCACCCACTTTATTCATGGATCAAGACATAAATTTCGCTGCACAATGTTTACTCGCAATGTCACATGCTAAAGACGAAAATTGGAGGCCTTTGGATTTAACCAGGAATCAGGCGTTAAATTTATTACGCGATCGTCAAAGTTCAAATCATAAAGCAGTGATTGTTGAACCTGTCAGAAGTATATCGCCAGTTATTATTGAAGAACAATCGGTCGGTGCAACAGCTACCGTGACTACGTCTAAAGATCCGCCTGTTTACATGGTAGCTAGGATTTTAACAGATTTAACTGAAATTAAGCAGGAGCCTGTTCCAAGTGCGCTGAGAGATTTTTGTGACGATATGAGTTTGGACGATATGGAAGAAGAATCAGTTGATGTGATTACAATTGTTGATGTGGAAAGGATAAAAATATCGGGACAAAAACAATGTGTAAATAGTAAAGTAGTTCGTACAAATTCAAATTCCGAAAGTAATGGAAGTGCCACGTTATTTAGAAAAATTCACAAATGCGTACATCCAGGTTGTTCGAAAGTGTATGGTAAAAGTTCACATTTGAAAGCTCACCTCAGAACCCATACAGGTAAATCTTAACCTCTTATTTTTTTAACATTTTTATTTAACAGTTAAAATTATCCTGTCAAGGTTTTTTCATTAGGTTATTTCCTAAAATCCGAATGAAACTAAAAACAAATATATTTAAATTGTAATATCCTGATTTTAAAAGAATCAATTGGAATTGTTTTAAAATAACATTAGCTCGATATAGGCTAGGCTGAATTTTATAATGTGAAATAATGGACTTAATTACAAAAAAAATACATTCAACTATAGAGAACTATGTTAATAGTCTTTCCACCAAAAATAATGTCTAATGTTGTCACAAACGTAGAAAATTATAAAAGAGTATATTGGGACTACCTTCAGGGTCAATACATACAGTGGTCTAGAGATAAATATTCATAACAATTTAGGAATTATTTGATTTTTGGAAATAACTAATAATAACAAAGAAAATTATACCTGGTGGAGCAGAAAACCTTCAGAAACATAAAAAAAACTTGATTACATCACCCTCTAAATATAAAAAATTTTGAAAAAGTTAGAAATAATTTTACAATACGAAAAACTTTTTAAAATCACGTTTTTCTTAATGAAAAGAGCACTCTTTTAAGCTATATTATAAAATAGCTACAGCATAATCTGTAGTTAAGTTAGATTTGGTTTAAAAAAATAATAAATGTTTATCATTGCTTGAGGAAAACAGTTGAAAGCATTATATATAGTCTGTTTTATTCAGGTAAGAATAAACAATAGATTAAAATCCACTTCACTTGACTACCAGGTTACCTCCAAGCAGATTTTATCTATTTTGTTTGTTATAACCAAATCAATCCTAACTGGGTAGATTGTAGTTATATTCTAATGGAATATAACATAGTGCTCTTTTTCATAAAAATGTTTTGTGAAGTATTATTTTTACTTTTGTTCAACATTTAAAATGTTTGGCATAACACCATCATGTTTTATTATTTGTTCAGTGTTTCTGAACACTATCTGGATCACCATGTATAATTTTTTTTGATCAGTATCAATTAATTGTAGAAAGGAAATAATTACAATTTTTTATTTATTATTCAATCTACCATTTATTAAGGAGGTAGGGGCCTATTTATTTACAGTGCCCAAAAAAAAATTATACCAGCCGAAAGATTAACAAGTATCAATATCTTATTTGCTGTTGCTGTATATTTTTATAAAAATATCATTACCTTAGTCACAGATATATGGGAAAATGAATATCCAGTTACGGTTAACCTAAAACAATCTACAAAAACAAATGTATTCAGTAAATAAAACCCACTTAAATTAAGATTCAGAAAAAAACTTCATAGCATTTAATTAGTTGTTATTTGACTATAAAAGAATCATTTTCATGATTTTTTTCATAAAAAAAGGAAATAGAATTAATGTTTGTATTTTTTATTTGAAAATTTTAGGTACACGCTATAATACTTATATATTGCTTTTTAAGTATTATAAAAATCCTATGTGTTTGAATCTAAACCCCTTTTTGATGACAGTTACTGTTACTTTAAAAAGCAGCTTTATAATATATTTACTCTTAATTTTTAAATGTTTTAGTTTGCAAATGCTTTTTGTCTACTAACATTTTTTTTTTATATTCTATTTAGGTGTAACTAGTTCTTCTTTCATATACTTAATTTCCCTTTTATTACCATGTGTTTCCCTGAACTGGTTTTCCATTTCACTTTGATTCTAGTCCATAATTCTTCAACATCTATATCACTGTTTGCCAGCCTTAGTTACTTCTATAGGACAAGTTTTATTAAAGTTAAATTAGCCTTAACTTGTAAGAAATCAATCTTAAAGTGTATTGTGCAACAAAACCATGACCGTTGTTGGAGGGGGAGAGCTTTAAGTCTCTTCTAATTTGTGAAGTATGTATACACATTAACAAAAACCGACTAATCAAACAATTGTTTCATGTATTATAAATTCCAAATTTCATCTTTAATTGTTATGTGATCAAAAAACTTATTAATTTTTAATTGATTGTAAAGTCTTTTTATTGATTTCTTTGTTCATTTCATATGTAAATATGTTCACGTGTATTATAAATGTTTGAAACTCATATGCCTTTTATAATTGCTTACCATTGTGTATGTGTGTATATATATATAGCCTAATGGATTTTAGATGAATTAAAGTTCATTTACAGCTTTATTATTGGCCACTTTTACGTTTTCCATAAGCTTCACCGAACGTAATGGACTACAAAATTCAAGAGTTTATTATTGATGTATGCTTAATTTAGTTTAGTTTTCATTGACCTTAATTTATTTAGAAATTCCAATATAATTTAAAATAACCTTAATTTCGAATTTGGTGGAAGGATTGACTGGAATAATTCCTTAATGTTAAAAAAATTTAAAAAACGAGTTTTTTCAAAAGTTAAAATGAAATTTCTCTCAACTTTTAATATACAGTGTATGTTATTGAAAATTATTCAAAATGATAACTGTCTCACATTTCTAGTTTAATTAATAAATTAGATATTAACATTTAAAAATATAGATGTTTTGTCATTTTTAGCAGACTTTGCAAACACTTACACAGCTATATTTTGAAAACAATTTTTCAGAATAACCTGCCAAGAATTACAAATTGTATTTGGTATTTTTTAGTCTTTACACATTATTTGAATTACAAACTTTTATTATCTTCTGAAGTCGTAAAGAATGTTTTTGTTTAGATGTGTTAATTTCATGTATAATGACACCAAGTTCGGTCTGAACAGTATTGTCTTCTTTGTAATTAACCTTCACAGTTTTTAAGGAGTGAAATCCCTTCTGATTAGGCTGTAGGTGCAATTTCTGATGGAGTTATGTTCATTATTACAGTTTAGGATAGAATTATTGTACTAGGATTTATTTGATCCTTTGAAATATTATGTACTTAAACAAAAGTTAAGTATGAATTATGTTCACACCAAAGCAGTTTAATGAATACACATTATCACTACAAATAGACAAATTTGTAAAAGACAAGACATTTTTAAGGTTTTTCATAATGATAATTTATACACTTCTAAAAGATCTATTTTTATATAATTTTTAAACAATTTTTCTAATTGATGTAAAATTTCTTTAAAAGCCAGTGGGAGTTATCACTTTGCTTAATAAAAACCATGACTATCAGCCTTGGTATTACATTAGTAGCTTTTTGTTGTGCTAGGCCATGTAGTGTTGGAAACAATAACCAGTATTTTGGTTTTGACCTTGGTCATGGTTGGTGAACAGGCCTACTAAAAACCTTCTTGTATTGTATTATATTAAAAACATTGTTTTGGACTTTAGACAATTATAACAAAACAGTGACTGTTTTTTGTAACTCATGATTACCCAATTAGGATATGAGAATTAGCAACTTTTTAGATGTAGACATTATATTTACCAATAAGTAAATGTAAATTTACCAATTTAGTTTTTTTATTAGTAAATGTAATTTTCTTTTGGCTTTGTAAGTTTTTTGTTTGCATAAAGATAACTAAAAATGTATTATTAATCCAAAATATTTATATTTTACAATTCTTAATCCCCCCCATTTTGCTTTTGCACAGTTAACTATTTAATATGTTTACAACAAATATGATAAATGTTTCTATAGTCACTATTAAATGTATTTTATAAAGGACAACCACATATTTTACTAACATTTTGCAGTAACACTGGCCAACTAAATTAAGTAACATGTGTGGTAAGAGGCTTGTTTGGGGCATTGAGAAGGATTCCAAACATTGCACCTTTCATGAAATGTCAATTTATTAAATATTGAACTGCATAAAATAACAATTTATTGAATTAGTATTGTACATAAATTATACCTGTAAATTTGTCAGGCCATTAACTGGTCAAATAAAAACAAATTTTTAAAATGTGGAAGATTAAAACAAACTTCAAAACTTCTGGAGGAGGGTTACCCCCCCCCCATCCTGACACATGCTGTTAATACTATTATAGCATATTTCATGTAACTCTACAAAAAGAACTGCTGTTACATACTGCACTCTTCTTAGGCCTACTTGATAACCTACAAACCAATTTTTAATTATTTCCTATCCCTGAATTCCAGCTATGCAGTTTCGTTAAACAACTATTTAGATAGAAGCCTCTACAATTTTTGCAAAAAGAAGTAGCATTTTTAAAAAATAATAATTTAACAATTTCAATAATAATGAAATAAATGTAATATTTTATTTTTACTTCAACGCCTTCCTCATTAAGCCTGAAAAGTAATGTTATATCATTTTACCTTTGCACGATTTTTACAAAATAAAGTCTAGCCCAGTTTCCCCAAAAATTGATTTAAATTTTAAAGTTTACATGTAACACGTTTGAAAAGGAACTCGTGTACAAAACGACTGATCTTTTATTTCATATAGGGTGCTACATGTTGTAAACTCTTTTAGATTTTTAAAAGCGTAACATTCTTTTTAAACATCACAGAAATTCGACGAGGTAGTGTAAAACTATCTATATAAAACAAAAATTTTTATTTGCATTAAAAAAAATATTTTTTACGGTTAAAATTTTAGGCAGAAACCATCAAGAATTCAACGCGACCGCTTTTATTCAATCTACCAACTACACCAACAGCCACAACAAACAAAAGTGGGCGTTCACTGTGGCAATTGAATCAGGCGCTTACGTTACGCAATTGTTTAGTACAGCATTGTAGGCCTACATTTGCGTTGTCTTTATTAGTGTTTCTAATTAATAGTTACGACACAGTTGTGTTCATTGCCACGCTGTCTGTTTTAATTGTTTACTGGCTTGCTTATCAGTCAGACTGGAATTATCTCCTTATCGTGTCTCAAAGTTCGCCAGTTTTGATAATGGGTCGTATTAAAGTACATTTTTAGGAAGTTGCAAAATTATTTTCGAAACAGTTGGGGCTATTTTTATTATTGAAATGGAAAATATTCAAGAAACGGAGAGAGAGAGAGAGAGAGAGAGAGAGAGAGATTTAATAGAACTGTGAAAATTGTCACTTCCTTCTATTATATTTTCCTTCGTTAATAAAATACTTCTCATATACGCAAGTTCAAATATATTTTTTCTTAAACTTGTAGTGGATGATACTAGATGATTATATATTTTTCAAGTATTAAATCAATAATTAACTTTAGAGATGGGCCGATTCTCGATTCCAGGATTCGTCGATTCTAATGGCATAGAGGAGTCATCGATACTCGATTTTCCTTTGATTAATGTGCAGATTCCGATTCTTGTTTTTTTAACTGTTAAAATAAGTGTGCGGTGTAATTTAAGGAAATATAATTATTTATCAACCTGTACGTCTTATTTAAGTATTAGTTGCTATAAATGGATTAAACTATTAAAGCAAATGTCTATTTGAGATCCACGAAAATATTATTATTGTTTGAGACGCTACAACAAAACGATCGGAGGCTGCCATCACTCTTCTCGCTCTGCTGTCTCACTCTCACTCGGGAGGGCTCGACTCTGGCCACCACCACTTCATACATGTCGAAACAAAACACAAAGAAAAGGTAGTTCCAATTTCTTCCTACTACTGAAGTTATATTGTAATTGTGAACTGAAGTTCATATTTATAATTTTAAATAAATCATTACTTTTATCCGATATATTTGTCACCCTTTCAGACGAACGTTTTGTGTGATGGCAAACTTCTAAAATGCTTCAAGGGTGAATGTGTTAAATAAATAAATTATTATAGAATATCATGTAGGCCTATATAAGTTTAAAGAATCGAGAATCGAAAGAAAAGTTTGAGAATCGGAATCGAAAGTGTTAAATATTGGCCTATCCTTAATTAAGTTTAATAACGAATTAAATTTAGTTTTGTATGAGAGAACATTTTCTCACAAAAGGGGCAAGGTATGCAGTATAGTTGTTTCGTTACATTTGGCTTCGAATACAACTAATTCACAAAAGCACAATTTACATTAATTTTGTATAATATAAAATTTTATAGAATTAATTAACGACTTACCGAAATTAAAATTAAAATCTGATAAAAATGTATCTTCACCATATGTATACCCTCATAAGGGGAAAATATAGAGGATTTAAAGAAATATGTAGTCCCTAGTAAGTCAGTGAATGAATATTTTGGCCTTGAATTGTTTACATCATTTCCGGATATCAAACGAAAGTAAAAATAACGCTGGCTATAAATGGCACAAGAGTTTATGAAAATGTCTAACTTTCCAAAACAATACTTGTAGGGATTTTTTACTTTAAAAATATTTTTTTCAAAGTACGAGGCAGATAGAGATGGAGGGGTGGCTTCAAGATTTATTTTTTTGGGTAGGCACAGTTGGGGGGTCGTGTCTACCGGGGGGGGGGGCTAGCGCCCTCCTCTAGAAGTTATTTTATAAGAAGCTAAAAATTATATGATATTTTATTATTGCTTGGGCTTTCTAAATTTCGTTACAATAATAAGAGCCTCACTTTAGATCTTAGATAAATAACATTTGTCTTTTAAAATTATTGTCAATTAATTAGGATTTTAACAAGTAGATATAAAAAAGTTGGGTATCCCAGGGCCTGCCCGCCGCAGCCGCTAGTGTAAGGATGTGTAAAGACTAGTCTATCCATCTCTCGTTGATGAGTATCAGAAGAAACGAATGTAAACTCATGAAAAAATTAAACTAAAATTGTGTCATTTTTATTGAAAGTAGATTTATTTACACCTGGGAAAACATTTCCAGCATCATAGTATTGCCCGTCAAGGCACTTCCCGCGAACTATTTAAACAGAAAATGAAGTCGGTCGTTCAGAGGGCAAAGGCCTTGAATCACAAGTTTTCATGATGTTAAGGTTTAAGTTTTTTATTGATATATTAAAAGTTAATAATTTTTCTAATTGATATAATACAGGCCTGTGGCTACCACACCACGATAAAAAGTTATATTAATGAAACAGATAGTTCAGTTGTTGTAAATGTGTTAAAACAAGGGTTATGCACGTGACGAAAACAAAAGATATTACCTAGGGCTCAATAGGGACGGCAATCATCTGATGCTTGGGTTTACCAGAAATGTCTTGAGTAAGGTTTCGAAGTGTTGGCGCTAACGTATCCCGGCATAAAGGGAAAGTCTGAAGTGTCCATGCCTAACCTTCTCTATTCCTAATATAAATAATGTTAGTTTACCAGTGAACGATGGTGTATTTGACAATACGAAATAATTAACTTAGTTCCCAGATATTTTGCGACGAGTGAGTAGATGGAGATGTAATTGTAAATTATTATTACGTATATAATATTAGTGAAGGAAATAATTAAAGAATTATTTTTAACACGAAAGTATATAATATAAACAGTTATTATTGCTATTATCTTATAAAGAACTTCATTTATTGTGGTGTTTCTACCTGTATAAGATTTATAATTATATTATAAGAAGATGAGGTGAAAAATTGTAAAATTATATTTTAATACAAAAGATGGCCTACAGTAATCAGAAAAAGAATTAACTCTTTCTGACGTATATTTAAAAATTATTTAAAAACGAAATTGTTAATATTACTTTTTATTACTTTTCGTTTCAGTAATTATAAGATAATAGTTTTTTCTATATAAATACTTGGGTCTCATCTTCCACAATAAATGCTGTATTACCACCACTGCCGAATTAATCACGTCCCCATCGTCTCTAGGTGAAATTTCTTTTTCTTCTTATTTACACAATTTCCGGTAGCAACGCTTAACGCGTGAACAGCGTAACAAAAGAACCGTTGCATTGTGTCGGTTGCGTGTTAGATACGCTTTCTACAGTGAAGCGTAAAAAAACAGCGAATTAATTCAAAATAAGGGACAATAAACTTTATTTTGGTCAGTTCGATGTCCACATCAACATCCGCTGCCGTATGCTAATGCCATCAATAATGCAGTAAATGCTAAACTTTCCGAATTAACAGCGTGGGTTTAGAGAGTTCTGAAGCCGTGTTCTACAATGTTTTAATGTCAAACAAACGTGTTTGGAAATTTATAGCATGTTTTCAAACAATAGCCTATAGGCTTTATGAATGAATTTTTACTTAGAAAAAAAGCGTGTTTAAAAGCTATTAGCAGAGGTTTTTGCGGTATTTACAAATTCCTTCTAATAGCTCACACTTTTCTGATATATACCTTGTACAAAATTTAATTCGTTAATAAAATACGTTTTTATTAATCCAGTCAAGATCAAAGGCATTTTTTTAAAACCTATAGTGAATGACAATTGACGTTAATAAAGTTTTCTCAAATATTTATTCAAAAATTAAATTATAAAAATTTGAGGGTTTATTCGGATTGGAACTGAGTATCTTCATATTCAAATTCTAGTGAGCTTTGGCATTGCGCCAACTTTCCAATAGCAAGAAATGAATTTCTCAAAGACGTATATGAATTTTTCCCCACCTGGTTGACGTCGTAATCGCCATTGCACAACCTTAAATTGTTGTCATGGTTACCTCAAAATATCATAAATAGGGCTGTAGGGTTAAAAATGAATGAAAGAAATCAAATAAACAAACAAACTGGAATTAAGCAAACAATGATAAAATTTTTATTTCTTGGCCTCAGTAGGAAAATTTTTTAAAAAATTCTATATTACTTGTTTTTGCTTAGGAAAAGAACAAGTTTAAAAACTAATAATAAAAAACTAGGATTATTATGTCTTTATTCCAAATCCATAAAACGGTTCTGATGAAACAAGACACGATAGTATTCAAGTTCAATAAAGAAAGCTTTTCTTGTTAAACGTTTTTCATTCAAGTCTTTTTAGGAAACTGAAAATTAATAGCAGAATTTTTCATACGATAGCGTATATGCTTTATAAATTGATCTTTGCTTAGGGAGTGATACAATTAAAACAGATATAATTCGTTATGTGTCGTTCTGATATATCGTCTTAAGGAAATGGTAATATTGTTTTTTAATTCCTTGAAAATAAATATACAGTAAACTCCCGATTTACCGCGGGCTGTTTAACCGGTTTGCGGATTATCCGGGGTCTGCCATTGTTTTACAAATATCCAATTTTTATTCCAATCAGATTCATGTGTTTAAATTTCCAAACGGTGAATTACGACGTAAATACATATACGGCTTAATAGAAGTTAAGATGAAGGGAATAGATATGTAAATATGTACGTACTAATCTTTACATTGAAAGGGAAGCATCCTGACGCGGGCCAGCGAAATAAAAGGGCGAGCAGACTGCTGTATATAAGAGACAATGACAAAATGCTTGGACGCCCGTAAACCTAATGCATATCATAAGATTGTAAACAAATATCAGCTAATCTCGGCTATAAATAGTCTAGGACATGACATATGCATTATCTATGTCTGTCATATACATTACCGATCTTTATGGCTTTGTGACACAAGTAGACACTGAGCGACAAAATTGTTAAATCTTACATTAAAGCTAAATCGATGCTCACAAAAAAAACAAACGAAAGTGACAGATTTTTTTGTATTATGTGTAAAGGAAATTACATGTGTATATACATACTTACTTTTGACATATACTTATGTACGTATTGTAAATAGTTAGACATATAAATGTACATGTTATAATCCTTCAAATACATCGACATTTTAAATTATTTTCTGAATTTATTTTGTTCTCTGAAGATTATTTGTGAATTGCATTAACCGGGGTCATTATTTGTGTAAATTATGGTATAATAATCGATTATCGATCGTTTTGCGTATTCTTTCTTCATAGCGGATTATCTGGGGAATTCGGTAATCCGGCGTTGCCGGGCCACCTTTTCCACGGATAATCGGGAGTTTACTGTATGTATGTATATATATATATATATATATATATATATATATATATATATATATATATATATATATATCGTTCAAATTTTCAATCGTTAATAAAATACTTTTTATTCATCCACGTAAGTTCAAATATATATTTTTAAACTTGTATTTGATGACACTATGTTAATACAGTTTTTAAAAAATATTAATTCATTAATTGAATTTAATGAATCAATTTTATTTATATATGGGAGAAAAATCACAAAGGGGGCAATATATGCAATATAGTTATTTCGTCCTATTTGGCTTGAAATACGTAATGACATATGACTTCATAAAACGGCTGATTTTATGTTGTAGGTTATGTGGTAGAACAGCTGTTTTAACGCATAGGCTATGTTACTTTATTTATATTAATTGTAATTATTAAATAAAAAGTAACTAACATACCATTTTATTTGTTGTCCTAAGTAGGAATTAACTCATTTATTTTATTGTTATAAATTGTAAAATTCTGTACAATAATTGTATTGTAAATTTAAAATAAAATCAATGATTTTTTTGTAAATTTGTTTACTATGTTTGAAGGAGAAAGTTAGTCTTGAAAACATTAAATGGTAAGATTCCATATATTTCTGAATAAAGTTTTGGCGAATGAGAAATGATAATCTATATTTCCTTACCGTTGTACAATACGGAGTTGTGAAGGTACGTACAGGGCTACATCCTGTTTTAAAGGCCAAACCACTTGTCTGGAGAAGTGTTCTAAACTCAAGGTCACACACGAACTAGCGTGATTCTATAACGACTGCTTATGTGTGTTGCCAGGGCACCACGAACACGAGTTTTAATCCTCGGATTTTCCGCTCTTAAAATTCGTTTTAAATGTTTTAACAAATATGAACGAAAATAACAAAATTCAAAATAATCGGGTTGATAAATCCCATTTAGTTGTCCTAAGACTGGGGTTCTGTCTTTCAGGCTTTGCACCCCTCTTTATAACACTGACAAGAGTTCCCCCCTCATTTATAATTGAAGAAGTAGCTGAGTACGAAACTGAAGTAGGCTAGGTAAATTAAGTACCTCGAGGCTTGCACAAAATAAATCTTATAAAATTGTTGAAAATGGATAACGTAGGTGATTTTTTTCCTGACGAAAACCAGTTTTGGTTATCAGCGCCAATCAAGAGTAGTGACTAAGGCAAACATTTAAAGTAAAAAAAAATTAATTTAAGGTTTTGAAAAATAATTTAAAAAATAGTATAGAACAATAAAGAATGACAAACAAAAATAAAGAACAACAAACAACAATAAATAAATACTTAATATACCCATCTTCATTTCGGTTAGGAATATTTCTATATATTTGAGTACAGTTTTCTGCTTTTCTTGAATTAACAGTATTTTCTTCAGGAGTACGATTTAAGTTTTGAAAATGGAGTCACTCCGAAACGCGTTAACAGAGGGAAATACTGTAACGTTACGAAAGGCAGAAACTGTACTCAAATATATATTGTAAATAAATATATAACAATAAATAAACAATATTATTAAATTTATAACAATAAAGTTTAACACTTGATGAACACGAAAATAAAGAGAAAAAATTAATAAAAATATGTTTTTAACAATTAATGTCTATATACACACACAAACATAAATAAATAGGCTATAATTAATAAATAAGGAAATTTAATATACTGTAATTATAAAATTTAAAATAAGTTTAGGTGACGCAAGAAAGCGTTGAGATGGTCAATGGCCGTGGCATTGTTTCTCAACGCCGCATTTAAACTGCCTTCTATATTGAAAAAAGTCATGAATATATGCAACGCAGATAAAAATATGTTACGTTGTAAAATATATGTTGTGCGAGGCCCTAATCAGGTCTAGCTCTATAGGATTTCAGCACTGTCAGCTGTAGGGTTGAATTACATTTATATATTAAAATATTTATAATAAAATTTGAAGAAAGTTATTTACAAGTTTTTCTCCAGTATAAAACTAAAATTAATATTTATATATTATATAATACTATAATATTATTGTATTATAATATTATTATTTATTAATATTTAAATCATATTTAATAATATATATGAATTAATATTTGAAAAACTTTATTAACATCAATTGTCTTTCACTACAAGTTTAAAAAATGTATTTGACTTTGAGCGGATGAATAAAAAGCATTTTATTATTGATTGAAAATTTGTAAAAGATATATATATATATATATATATATATAAGGTAAGGAAAGTGTGGACTAATAGAAGGAAATGGAAAAAATTAACTGTAAATTAAAAAAAATAAACGGGCAGACAGACGAATAGAAACAACCGCGACTGAGTAAGACTATCTGGAAGTAATTCGTTTAGACATTCTCCTGTAACACACCGGAACTTGCCCTAAAACGTCTTTCTATTTGAGCAGCCTTCTATTTTCTTTCTGGGCGTCTGAACAAAGATTCATTTGGCGCATTTTATCCGTATGTCTTCGGCTTTATCTTATCTATGTTTTTATAAGGTAAATTATCTTAACCGTCTGGTAGCCAACACTAATTCTTGGTTACGCCTTATTTTGGGGAATCGGAAAAGTCACTTCTAACAAACACATCATGTGCTATCAACATTTTGGTAATAGTTAACAATAGGTACCACTTCGAAATTTCGTTTTTATACATGAAAGTAATATAAAATGTTTTTAAAAGTAAGTTGCTAAGTCAGCGAAGAAAATTTTATGTGAGTTTTTTATGTATATGCATATGTTAGAATAATTTCCTTGCAATTTTCCATTTTCATTTCTGTATATGATGATGGGGTATTTTATTTTTTTTGGTACTATTTATACGCTTTCTTTTTTTTGTCGCTTCCATTGTGTTGTATTTTTTTTCACTTTCCTTTCGCATCGTCCGTTTGTGAAGCAAGGTTCGATACCGTTAATCCAGTTATTTTCTTGTCATTAATTTTCTTGTTATTTATTCTTGTCATTCAATATTAATCCTTGAGTATTATTTATGATATTGTGTGGTAACCATGGCAACAATTTATTTTATTCTTGTCATTCAATATTAATCCTTGAGTATTATTTATGATATTGTGTGGTAACCATGGCAACAATTTAAGGTTGTACAATTGTGGCGACAACCAGATGGGAGCAAAAGAGAAGTTCATATACTTCTTTGAAGAATACACTTCTAGCTATAAGAAAGTTGCTAATCGCGCTAGACTTTCAACACGAAGATACTCAGTTCAAGTCCGACCTGGACCCCCAAATTTTTATAATAAGTTAAAAGTATAAACTACTTACTGGCGCGTTTTGAAGCCGTCGTTTCATTGACGGAGTTTTTACCTGCTACTCTTCGTCAATGGCGGTCAGCAAGTAAGTTAGTAGTTTTCACTTAGCTCATAAAATAATTACTTATGATTAAATCAGGGAAATGAAGATAACAAACAACTTTAAGAAGGAATTATTTTAAATGTCGCATACCATAAGTAGGAACCCCCCCTCACTGCCATTACTTATGTTTTCATATGTATCGCTAAGATCTTTTCTTTTGTATATTTCCGTAAGTATAGCCCTGTTCTTCATTGTCATCCATAATATGTTTAAGAATAAGTATTTTATCACTATTTATGGTTTGCAACATTAAACATTTTTTTTATTAACACGTGTAAGACGAAAAAATCAGCGGTTTCAGTCATTCATTGCTACATGTATATTTTTTAATTCATTTTATTCACACCCTCCTCATATATATCTTGTTTAAATTTTCAATTCTTAATTAAATACTTTTTGTTCATCCTATTAAGTTCAAATACATTTTTTTTAAACTTGTAAATAATGACTCGCTGTTAATACATTATTTTCAAATATTAATTCATTTATTAATTTTAATTCATTTTAGTTTTATACAGGAGATAAACTTTTCTTGAAAGGAGCAAGGTATGCAATACAGTCTCATTTGGCTTAAAATAAGTGATAACCATAGATTTCACGAAACAGCTGATTTTATGTTATACATTATGAGGTAGAACAGCTGTTATAACGCATATGCTATTTTACTTTATTTATATTAATTGTAATTATTTAATAAAACGTAACTAAAATAACGTTTTTTGGCCAATTAGGAATTGGCTGTAAAATGTTTTTGTTTATATTACTTGTTGATGAGCGAAAACAAAACGAGACTAATTTTTTTAATATTTATCACAAGTTGGCAGTGGCATAATTTTGTACAGGCTTAGCATTAACTAAGTGTTGTGTATTCCACATTTAACCTCCGGCTGTTGTTAACCTCTTCCTCTCTCGTGGAGGATACAATGTTGAGTCGCATAAACACTTCCTTGTCAAAGTGCCAAGAGTTGAATTATCGCAATTAATACGAGGTTAGGCTAGCGATAGTTAAAGCCGTAACTATGGGCAGTTAAAGCTGTTTGTGGTGGTATTAGCTGACGCATCTCGGAAAGTCTACATTCTCGAAGGTGCTCCGAAATTAATCAGACAAAGGGACAAACTATGGATAATTTTATGTCTCCTAGGGCTAACCATCGATGGATTTACGTCTCTTAAAAAATGTTGGGATTTTGTTCAACATAAATCCTTCAGTATGGTTTATTCAGTGTAGAAATTATATTAATACAAAGACGAACTCTTAGTTATTCTACTACCTTCCACGAAATATAAATAATATTATTTTTTAAAAAATCATAACATTTCAATGGTAGTAGAATAAGTAAGAGTTGAAATGTTATGATTTTTTAAAAAATAATAGTATTTATATTTAGTGGAAAAAACATTTTTAGTATACACCGTAAACATACCTTTTCTACCCAGAAATTTCCTCCTAATTAAAAAAATCTCTTCTTTAATTCCTTCTATTAGTTCCCAATCTTGCTATGCATTGTTCAAATTTTCCATCGTTATTAAAATACTTTTTATTCGCCCACTCAAGTTCAAATACATTTGTTTAAACTTGTAATGGACACTTGTCGTTAATACAGATTTTTCAAATATTAATTCATTAATTAAATTTAAGGAATTAGTTTTAGTTTTATTTGGAAGAAAAACTTTTCACAAAAGGGGCAAGGTATACAGTATAGTTATTTCGTACCATTTGGCTTAAAATAAACGATAACATATGATTTCATAAAACAGGTGATTTTATGTTATAGGTTGAGTGGTAGAACATGTGTTTTAACGCGTAGGCTATGTTACTCTATTTATATTAATTGTAATTATTTAATAAAACGTTACTGAAGAACTTAATGTTGACATAAGTAGGATTTCACATTAATTTTTTTTTGTTTTTATTATTTGTTATTTGTGACGTTTATATTATTCCTTTTGTTTTACTAAAATAGTGCAATTTCGCTAACTGGAAGTCACCATCTAGTACTCCTGGATAATTCTAATTATTTCAACCCCTTGGAACTTTTATAACAATAAATGCTAATTCTATAACTCTAATATTTTAAAGTAAAACCCTTGATAAACTAAGATTAACAATAAATAATAGACAAATGCCTCTATCCACAAATATATTTGTTTTAATCTGATTTACGTTTCGGTTACCAAGTAACCATCCTCAGAGGCATAATAAAGAATAAAAATATTTGTGGTTAGTGGTTTTTGAGTATTAATATTACTTAACTACAGTTTATGCCAAATAAATAGTGGTAAAGCTGACATTTTATAACGATTTATTAACGTGTCATAATTCGAAGTTTTGCTTTTGCTGGATGTTAATATAAGGTTTTCGATTAACCTCTAAAACTCAACTCAGTAAGTAGAAGTGGGGCAGTACCTGGTGTCAGCCTACGTACAGCTCGTAACAAACACATTCGTGTACAGACACAAATCCTTAGATTATGCCTACACGGAAAGGGCGCCTGATGAGGTTTATTTGTTTTTGCTTTATGTAAAACAAGTAATGAAAATTAAATTTTTTAAAGTCAATTCCTACTTATGTCAATACAAATTTTTTTAATTTCAGTAACTTTTTATCAAATAATTACAATTAATATAAATAAAGTAACATGTCCTATGCGTTAAAACAGCTGTTCTACCACATGGCCTATAACATAAAATCAGCTGTTTTATGAAATCATATGTTATCACTTATTTTAAGCCAAATTCTACGAAATAACCAAATTGCATTGTAAAAAAACAGAGCTAAAATTAATTCGTTAAATTTAATTAACGAATTATTTTTTGAAAAAACTATTATCATCAAGTGACATCCACAAGGGTGTAAACAAATGTATTTGAACTTAAGTAGAGGAATAAAAAGTATTTTATTAACGATAACAATTTTGAAGAAGATATATATATATATATATATATATATATATATATATATATATATTAAATATGGTGATATGTTTTCTTGTATATATAGTTAATAAATTAAAAATATTTCAAAAACAAGAATACTTTTAATGAATATATTTATTTAAAGCTTTTCGCCGATAAAATGGTATCAGCATCTTCAGGAAAATAATTATCTAATAAAATCTTAAAACTTATTTCTTAGAACTTAAACTTAAAATCTTAAGATTTTATTAGATAATTATTTTCCTGAAGATGCTGATACCATTTTATCGGCGAAAAGCTTTGAATATATATATATATATATATATATATATATATATATATATATATATATATATATGAATAATATTCGCGCCCAGTATTGCATTCTCTCCATTTCTTTCTCCAACAGATGTGAGATTCTTTATCAACTGCCTCTTTGCAATTAGTTAAGGAGTAACAACTTTCAGGAGATGGAAACAAGTTGCAAGACGCCTTGGCAGATCTGTCAGCTTCCTCATTCCCAGGAACACCACAATGACTGGGGATCCATTGAAATACAATATTTTTCTGTTCTAAGTTTTTTAACAATTTAGTTATTTCAGATGTTCGAAAATGGTAGTCTGTAGTGTGCTGTACTTGAAGGGCTTGAAGGGCCGACCTGGAATCGGTGAGAATGCAGATGTTCTGTGCATCCATAGTATTGCTAAAAACCAAAGCAGCATTCATTACAAAAACAACCTAATGATCCAAAGATCTTCAAGTCATTATCACGTTCAGTGGCATCTTTTGCGGCACGAGCTCGTATGGGACACATTGTCACCAATACATATTTGAAAAGGTTTCATATTACTAACGACTCTATCTGTGGAGTGTGCAAGCAAGAAGAGGAAACATTAGAGCACATACTTTTGAAGTGTCCTGTAACAGCAGCAACAAGGAGTCCCTTGATAAAGCAACTAGGACGGGAATGTACCCTGGACAGAATCTTGAAAGAAAGTTGTTTCTGGCCATTGGCAGAGTGTGTGTATAGGAGACATCGAGCCATCGAGGCCAACCTTGGAAGCTCGTAATAAGAAGTAAGAAGTAAGAAGTATATATATATATATATATATATATATATATATATATATATATATATATATATATATATATATATATTCTTGATATTTAACGTTATCCATTGTTTTTCCGTTGCACTGACTTTATGAAGTTAATATATTACTATGTAAGTAATTTTATCCACCATTAAGTGCAATAATTTTACCTTGAGTGATGAGGCACCTTTCGGTCGTTGACCATTGTCGAATCACTGATGTTTTTCTGTTGTGGATGTTCGGTCTGTGAAGTTGGTGTTTGTTGACGTTCGTTGAGCATTCAAAAACAAAAATTCTAAAGTATCAAATGTTGCAGCACACCTAATATCCCATAAACACGAAATAACAAATTACGAAAATAACCTAACCATACTGGAAATAAATAACAACCCAATAGAACTAAACTCACTAGAAAAATACTACATTTATAAAAACATACACAACAACTTAATGAATCTACAAACAACATATACAGAAGACATACTATATAGAAATATCATACACACAGATCAAGAAAAAGTGCGCGTTACGTCAACAAAC
Source organism: Prosapia bicincta (assembly GCA_036971475.1). Classification (NCBI taxonomy): domain Eukaryota; kingdom Metazoa; phylum Arthropoda; class Insecta; order Hemiptera; family Cercopidae; genus Prosapia; species Prosapia bicincta. Next base: position 21,694,208 of record JBAIZL010000002.1, on the reverse strand, counting down.
ACCAACTTCACAGACCGAACATCCACAACAGAAAAACATCAGTGATTCGACAATGGTCAACGACCGAAAGGTGCCTCATCACTCAAGGTAAAATTATTGCACTTAATGGTGGATAAAATTACTTACATAGTAATATATTAACTTCATATATATATATATATATATATATATATATATATATATATATATATATATATAGAAAGAAAAGTGTGAACTAATAAAAGCTGAACAAAAAAAATAACTTTAAATTTCAAAAAATTACGGGAAAACGTATTGGGAAAGGTCAAGATTTGCGAGCACGAGGCTCTGGCAAAAAAAAACAATGTGACAGCTGTAAAAATGTTAATTAGGCTATATAATACTCAAAAGCTTATTTAGAAATAAAAAGTAATTGACGAAATAGAATTGAACTTAATTCTGAAAATGTGGGAATTGAAAAAGCTTGAATCAGCCAGTTATTGTCTTGGTTTCAAGATTTGTGTCAACTCTTAGGGCTGACTTTATATTCTGCTAGGCCTATAGTATAGGTAAAACGTTATAAGCTGGCATTTGGGGGCAGCGAACCTTGGCGTAAGGCCGAGGACGTTGGGAGAGTGGAAGTGTTCACAGGTCATTTTCAAAAACATCAACCCATGGACTTCGGCTGACTCGTATGGTTGACTCATTATTTTGCTACTTATTAATAGTGTTTAATGTACAGTAAAAATAACAACAAATGTAAATAGGGCGTTAATGGAAGCGTGTAAATAGGATTCTCTAAGGATTGGATCGGATAGGCCGCGATTTAGCCCGTTGTTTTCTAGACGACGAATACACAGTTTCTACCTAAGAGCCAAGTGCCAGGTTATAACATGTCCTATACGTAAGAAGTTATAAAATCAGTTTCAACACATTGTCCTTATAGTGCATTTTAAATTACTTAGCATACAGTACAAAATAGTGGTATTTTAAATTAATTTGTAATAATATATCTAGGCTATATATTTACATTCAGAGTATTTTTTCAAATTACACCAGTGTATGTGGTTTCCGACCCTTAAAATACCTTGTTTCTCGTCATAAACATATGTAAAAAGGGAAAATCGAAATAGAACAGTATTTGGTGAAGGATTACAAAAAAAATTGTTGGTTGTTGTAGTTAGAAAGTTTTTGATCCTCGTGTATTCCTTGCAACCTTCAAAGCGGCATCCCAAGAGTTGTTAAGCTGGAGTGGAGTGGCTAGCTTGCGAAGGGTACTTGCACAATGGCAGAGGGTTGGACGGACGGACAAAAGAACAAAGCCGGAGGGGTGTGTCTGCATTTACCCCGGCAACAATGCTTAATGCGGCGGAGCTGTTTGTTTCACTTCTGTTTTAGATTCGTATCTCGTCAATCTGTCATTCGAGCCATATTAGAATGGTTCAAACAAAAATTTGTTTTTAAAATGTTTTGGGAGCGGGTTTTTTTAAAATATCAATAGAGAGTCACGCTAACAGAGAAGCGTTTTCGTGGATAACTTGAGCGCATTATGAATTTGTGTTTTTGCGGACAGATTCTTCGCTTCGAGTAGTGGGATTTAACTTATGTTTCTACTGTAGAGAATAGAAGCCTAACACCGAGTGTCAGCATGGTAATGAAACGTAATCGTCTTGAAGTTAGTTCAATCACTAGATCGTAGGTTCGCTACTGTCGAAGCATCAACGAAATCAGTGAATGTTGCCAAATTGGATCACTACCTTCTGTATTCTCATTTCCCATAAGGGAATAGTGAGTACATCTCTCTCTCTCTCTCTCTCTCTCTCTCTCTCTCTATATATATATATATATATATATATATATATATATATATATATATATATATATATATATATATATATGATGAATAGTTACTATCTGGAGTACATCCGTTCATTCTGCAGTCCATAAATTTGCAGTTCCGACGTTTCGCTAGAATCTCATCCAGCCTCGTCAATGCTGGATGAGATTCTATCGAAACGTTGGAACTGCGAATTTATGGACTGCAGAATGAACGGATGTACTCCAGATAGTAACTATTCATCATATTTTTCCATCCGTGAAGGAATACGTATCAGCATATATATATATATATATATATATATATATATAATTTATACATCGGTAACCATGCGTCCCGGAAAATCGGGACATTCCCGATTTTTAAAGTTGTGTCTCAGAGTCCCGTAAAATAATACTATATTTGTCCCGAATTTCAAATGCATTTCAACTTTGACTAATGCTTATAATTCTTTGTTTCAGCTGTATAAAAATAAAATATTGTCCAATGAAGTATCGGCAATACAATAACTTGTGATTTATTTGTTCTTTGACAAATTTAAAATTAGAATAAATAAATAAGTCTAAACAGATATTGTTACCTGATAGAAATTTGTTGAGTAACAAAGACCATTTTAAGTGATATTTTTTATTATGATTTAAGATACGATACGATTTTAATAAATCTACTGCTTGAGAACTTTCGTCAGTCTAAGTGTTTCTTACATTCTTCTACATCCAAAGATACGTTGTCTCGATTTCATTGGTAAAAATATGGTCACTGTAGTTATACCAGAAAGAGAGACAAAACTCTATTGATAAAACGACAAGTTTTTATATCTTTCAACTGCTTATCTATTGTAGATAATATTTACAGTTTGTATCGTGTATACGACTGCTTTTATGTTTCAGCAATATTGGAAGAATACTTCATTCATTCAAGGGCTGTGTTTGTGAGCAAGTGCACGCGAGGTATTATCATATGGTTAGCCTACGTTGACTCATGTCTTTGCACTAAATCTGTGAGAATTTGTTTTTTTTATCTTTTTATGTGATGTTAGTGATTTTGTGTTGTTTTCGGTATGTGAAATAATGAGTTGTCGTTTGAAGGTAACTTAATATAGGCTTAGCTTCTGAACAGAGGCGTAGAGTAATGAATTAAAACAATTAATATAAAAAAATCCTTGCAACGTAAATTCCTACTGAGGTTAACAAAGAAAAATTGTACCATTGTTTGCTTATTTTCAGTTTGTTTCTTTATTTTATTCTTTTCATTCATTTTTAACCCTAGAGTACTATTTATGATATTGTGTGGTAACCGTGGCAACAAGTTTATGGTTGTACAATGGAGGTTTCGATGACTAGTCAATTATTGAATAAATATTTTAAAAAACGTCAATTATCAGCCACTATAGGTTAAAAATAATGTATTTAAACTTGATTGAATGAATAAAAACGTATTTTATTAACGATTGAAAATTTGTACAAAATATATATCAGGAGTGTGTATATATATATATATATATATATATATATATATATATTAATAAATTAAAAATATTTCAAAAACAAGAATACTTTTAATGAATATATTTATAAATGAATTCATTTATATATATATATATAATATAAAGAACTAAGTCAAAATACAAATACAAGAATTATAATTGAATTTACAATTCAAAGCTTTTCGTTGGCTAACAGTACCAACATCATCCTGATACATATTGCGATATTTTTATATATGCACATTTGATGACCAATTCACCATCATCATCAGGAGCAGAGGTTGTACTAAATTTACAAAACAAGCTAAACGAGTTTGTTAGTAACTTTAACCCCTAATCATGACTTAGTCATCGAAATATACATAACTTTCTTAACGAGATATCACTTCATTAATATCTCGTATTACGACATTGTTAATGATATTAAACCGTTATTGTAGATAATATAATAGTGTGCTGTAAAAGCAAAATCTGTATTGTGTAAGACGTAATACCCTGGCAAATACGCGGACCTGCAAGACAAAGACATTAACCTTTCCGTAGCAAGAAGCAAACACCTACGTCGTATCAAGGTAAACTGGCGGTACCTGACCCTACGAGAGGCCTCTAATGGGGCGGTCTTGTAGCTCTCTCATCACACGACCCGGACTGTACGATTGTGTACTACGGCATCGCAGCAGCGAGGTTAAAAATAAATTGTTAAACAACGGAAGTAAAATTATTACTCGGTTGAGAAAAATGCTTCCTGTACCGAAAAGCCTTCCTTACGCTTTGTGGCGTCGGTTCCATGTAATTTTGTACAAAGAGAAGAAATTTTCATTTTATTTCCAACTGGTTTCTTGGTTGTGGGGCTTTGTAAACTTCCTTCGCTCTATTCTCGATGAATGAATTCACTTTCTTTCGTTCCCCTAAAGTTTTGTTTGTTTAACAAACATATTCGAGCCCCAGCATTCAGTTTGTCTCTCCATCGGATACTCAGTTTGTCTTTCTACAAGATACTCAGTTTGTCTTTCTACAAGATACTCAGTTTGTCTTTCTACAAGATACTTAGTTTGTCTTCCTACAAGGCACTAAGTTTCTCTTTCTACAGGAGACTTAGTTTGTCTTCCTACGAGGCACTCAGTTTGTCGTCCTGCAGGACACTTAGTTTTCCTTCCTACAGGATACTTAGTTTGTCTTTCTACAAGATACTCAGTTTGTCTTTCTACAAGATACTCAGTTTGTCTTCCTACAACGCAATCAGTTTCTCTTTCTACAGGAGACTTAGTTTGTCTCCCTACGAGACACTCAGTTTGTCGTCCTGCAGGACACTTAGTTTTCCTTTCTACAGGATACTTAGTTTGTTATTCCACAGAGCACTCAGTTTTCTTCCTACTAACAATAGGTTTGTCTTTCTACAGGAACACTCAGTTTGTATTCATACAGTACTGTTTTCCTTCATATAGGTCACCTTTTTCCTTCCTACAGGAGATTCGGTTCCTGTATGTCCATTGTTCACATCTAGGTTTTTAACCTAGTTTAAGAAATGTATGAGGGTTTCTCACTTACTCGCTCTGTAACCTTTTCCAAATCATGTGTTTCTTTCCACATGTGTTCTAGCCCAGCTGTCGGCATTTAGCCAGCTCCTAAAAGCACCAACCCACAACAAATGTCTCCAAGTACGAAGTACTGTATACTAGCGCTATAGTTTCTCAAATTCGCCATAGGCCACAGAGTTCACACACATACGTTTGTGAAGGACAGAGCTTCCTAGATCTATTTACAGCATCTAGATGGTGTTGGTTTTGCCCCGTAAAGGTCGCCAGTAGTATCTGAAAATATTTTCAGTTTGTATGGCTTATGGACATGAAAACGGCGAGAATGAAGATAACACAAAGACTGAAAAAAATGACGTGGGGCTATTTGAGAGGGGATGATATCAGGGAGGGATTTAGGTAACGGAACCTCCACTTGGGAAATACAGAATATATTTACGTGGGGCGGTAAACGTGATTCTCAAGAGATGCAAACAAAGAAAAAATATCAACTGAAAATTAACTAAGAGATAGGCTAGAAAGTTGATGTAACCGCAAGCGAAGCTTTTTAGAGGGCGTAAGTAAAGGACGAGATGAAACATTAATGAATGAATCCTTCGTTTGAAACTGTGAACCAATCATCTGTGATTGGAAAAGAATCAGATGAGGGCTAAAGCCGAAATTATAAATAAATGTGAGAAAAACATCGATATTGAGCCACAGAGCTTTCAGAAAGAAACTTGTATTCTCATAACAGGATGTATAGAGACTAGCCTACATGCATTATGCAAAATGAAAACAATAAATAAATACGCGAAAGTTCAACGGACTGGTTAAGTTGGCGACACTGTTACTAAGTGGGCACAGTTGGTAAAGGTGGTAAGACTGCTATTAGTGCTCGTTAACTAAGTGAAATTATCGGTGTCAAATGACAACGTTAAACATTTGACGTAATGTTTAACAGTTAGTCACGTCAGTGATCAAACAGCTACAGCTGACGTTTGCTAAAACCCGATAACGGTTTTTTGAATAATTTATTGAGTGCTTGTTTTACAAAGAAGTTAAATGATAAAACTGTTTTCTTGTTGATTTGAACTTGCAAGCATTTTAATCGTCGTTTGAATTGGAAAATAAGGTTAGCAATCCCGCTGTCGGATTCTCTTGGCGTCGATGCATGTGAGACGGTCAATGACCGAAGCATCATTTCTAGATATCTTGTAACGATATCATTTCTCGGACATTCTTGTTGCAAGTGTAACCACTTACTCGGCGAGTTGCATAGAGTACATAGCAGACGACAAGTAGACCTTGTTTAGTTTCCTTTATTTCGTTATGGAAACAACTGTTTCCTAGTTTTTGTTCTATAATATTGACGGCGGTATAGTAGCGTCCCTCTTACTGAGTGATCCCTCTGATATTGGGCTTTGACCAGGTAACCCCCTGCTATTTAGTAGTGACCAGGAGTATACTTATTATTGAACGGCAACCAAATGTCTAGCAAAATCCCCCTCCCCAATCGCTAACACCTTGTATTTATAATATTGCAAACGGAATATTTTTGTCATTGATGGCTAAAAGAAACTTCATATTTTAATATCGTTTAAAAGGAAAGCCCGAAACAAGATATTTGAAGCACAACAGAAAATCAATTCGTTAAACTCTTGTTGGAGTTTTCACAAAAGCAGCATAGAAACGTATTTAAGTATGATTGAAGAATATCTTGTTCAAGACTATGTAGAGAAATGTATAGATCCAAAAACACAATCCAAGACCTGTTGTAACGGTACTCGAAAGCTGTAGAAATTTTTAGATTCAAGAACACCATCTGAGGCTTGTAATAACTGTACTCAAAAGTTGTAGAAAGTATAGATCCAAGAACATCATCAGAGAATTTTCATAACTGTACTTGAAAGTTGTAGAAATGTGTAGATTCAAAAACACGATCTGAGACGAGTTATAACTGTACTCGAAAGCTAGAAAATCATAGTTTCAAGAACACCATCCAAGACATGTTATTACTGTACTCGAAAGCTGTAGAAATTTTTAGATTCAAGAACACCATCTGAGGCTTGTAATAACTGTACTCAAAAGTTGTAGAAAGTATAGATCCAAGAACATCATCAGAGAATTTTCATAACTGTACTTAAAAGTTGTAGAAATGTGGAGATTCAAAAACACGATCTGAGACGAGTTATAACTGTACTCGAAAGCTAGAAAATCATAGTTTCAAGAACACCATCCAAGACATGTTATAACTGTACTCGAAAGTTGTAGAAATGTATAGATTCAAAAATTCCATCCGAGATTTGTTATAACCGCACTTGAAAGATGTAGAAAGTATAGATTTAAGAACATCATCCGAGACCTTTTATATCAGTATTTGAAAGTTATCGAAATTTGTAGATTGAAAAACACTATCTGAGACGAGTTCTAACTGTACTCGAAAGCTGTAGAAATTTAGAGACTCAAGAACACCACTTGATACTTGTTATAACTGTACTCGAAAGCTGTATAAAAGTGTAGATTCAAGAACACCATTCGAGACCTGTTATATGACTGTACTCGAAATTTGTAGAAATTTATAGACTCAAGAACACCACCTGAGACTTGTTATAACTGTACTCGAAAGCTGTAGAAATTTATAGATTCAAGAACACCATCCGATATTTATTATAGTTGTACTTCAAGGTTGTAAACGCTTAATGAACAAGGTATTGAGCTTGTACAAGGTGAAGAACGAGGTATATTTTCCTTATAGAGATTAGTACAATTCAAACACACCTCTCTATTTACCCTTGCGGATCAAAACGAACATACATCTACCAATGGAATTACGAGATCCCTGGCTTATTTATATACAGCGTCCTTACATGTGATTTTCAAAGCAATTAATTTTTTTCTTGTGTTATGTTTAGGCGACCATGTAATTGTTAGCCACTGTTCAGCAATAGAAACTTTCAACTTTCTCTGCGTTAACGCTTTCTGTAGGATTCGAGGTTGATGTGTTTACGCTCGTACGTAAGAGCGCGGATATGCCACCTCGCCTTTCTAATGCTCTCTTCATACAACACTGTCGGGTGTGAAATTAGCTTACCAGGTAACCGTTCTACAGCTTCCCGAAGCGTAGGTTATTATTAGGTGGAACTCTTTTTATAACTCACAATTGGTTTTTCTGAAGTCGGCCATTTTCATTATAAATGAAATTACATGTTGGGATTAGAGTGAACAATGTTTCGTAATTTGGTAATGTATAGAAATGCGTTAATACTTGCCTACAAGATAGGGAAAAATCATTACTTGCGTGTCTACGGTCTTATTCATGTGGTGGATTTACTATGTCGGGACTATGAAGAGGAAGGGATATATGGTAGGGATATGGACAAGATACAGGTAGAATAAGGGAAGATCTGGAAAAAGCTGGCATTGAACATGGAGTAGAATATCTGACGAGGTCCAGGTCGATTATATCGATAGCCAATTGAGTAACTCGTAAAATAGGCGTCACGGAGAAACTACACATTGTGGTCATCTACTTACAACACAAGATATCTCGTGGAACGTCATCGCGAATATAGACAGAATATGCCAGACAATGAGGAGAAGGGAATCTGCCTACTTGCTACTAGCCATGCTACAAATATACGTTCTCGTGCACTTCGGCGAGTTCCGTACCGAGAGTCTTCAGGGGTTTAAAATACTTTTATTGTAAGTTTTATGATTATAAAACATAAGGAAACTACAGCCTGGTGGCGCATGTTCAGTCATATGTTTGTAGAAATGGACGAATACGCTTGAAGATTTTTTTTAATGTTTTATATATATTATAAGAATGTTACAGCTGTCTCTGTCTCTTCGTCCCAAATTTCCAACTTCTTCTGTCATACGTCAATGCCTCTTCTACGTTTCCTGCAGTCATTGCTTCGTCGATGCCATCACGTCAACTTCTCGTGGCGGTCTTTATTTTCTCAGGAGGAATCCACTCTAGAACCTTTCTGGGCCACCTGCCTTCTGCCTTTCTCTTTACATGTCCAAACCATAACAACTGCCTCCTCTCTATCTCCTCCCTTATACTTTTATCCATTTCCATTTTCTTACAAATTTATTCATTTCTGACTCTTTCAAGTCTATATTTACCGCATCTTGGTCATAAATAGTCCATTTCCAATGCCATTAGTTTGTTATTATTAGCGGTGGTAACATTCCATACCTTGGAACGGTAGAGTGTAACGCTCTGAGCAATACCTTTATAAATGCGTTTCTTTGTTTCTTACGTGATTATCCTTTGCCAGTGAAAAGCGTTTAACGCTCGTGTCACTGCTCTGTCTTTGTTTATTCTTTCCCTGATTTCACCCTATTATCCCCTTCCTTATTAAAGATCGTCCCTAGATATTTGCACGTTCGTACGTTCGTACCCCTTGACGTCGCCGTTATCTAAGCTAAGGTCGCAAATCTCGTCTTTGCCTACTATTTGATATATTTTGGAATGTTCATTCTACGTTGTTGAGCCTCATATTCTTCGTCCAGTTTTCTTGTCATAATTCATAGTTTCTTTAATGTTACGAACGAATAAATAATAAACAAGCACCGAAAAACTGAAAAAAAGCTTCTGCTATTTGAATCAAAATTAATTTTGAAGTTCAGAAAATATTGTTTGTTTGGATGCTGCGTTGAAATCTTATAGAGTAAAGGATTTAAAAGGTTTTGCATTATGTACGTAGAGATGGACGGAGATGCCTGGATTATTAGTGGGGGGGGGCTTCGCCAGATTTAGTACAAATATTTTTTAAAATGATATTACAATGAAAGGTAGGAAGTGAAAAAAATAGGACAATAAATATTGACGATTAAATTGCAAAGGTACTTGAAAAATCTGTAGAACTCAAGACCACTTTTTCGCAGAATAAATCAGCCACGACAACCACCGAGTATGGCTGAACTATTAGGTTCCACTACGGAATTCAAAGGCAGACCTAAGCTCGTGCTTCATATTCTTCTTTGATAGATGGGCACACTTCCGGTAACAGCGAAGGCGGTGGAGGAGTAGATAAAGTAAACAATGCCGCGCGGGAGGAAGGCACGTGACGCCATGCGTTTGGCGCCTGTCACGGCGGAACGTCCTTAGATAAAACTTTATTATTGGTAACTACTTTTTAGACATGAGTGAAACTCATCGCCGCAAAGAATATTTATTGATAATTCCATCAATACGAGGGGTGATGTTTTTTTTACAATCAACCCCATTTCCATTTCGTAAAATGTGATCGAATAAAATTTAATCGTACTTTAACATCGAAGGGTCTGTTTCAATTTGTAACACAAAACTGCGTGTTAAACTTTTAGGTTAGGTCAGGTTTGGCTCTGAGGTTTACCATCTAGAACAGAGGTTCCCAAACTTTTCGGTAGCACGCCCCTTGGAAATTAAACATCGCAGAGTCTGTTTCAATGTGTAACACAAAACTGCGTGTTAAACCTTTAGGTTAGGTCAGGTTTACCATCTAGAACAGGGGTCCCCAAACTTTTCGGTAGCACGCCCCTTGGAAATTTAACATCGCAGGGTCTGTTTCAATGTGTAACACAAAACTGCGTGTTAAACTTTTAGGTTAGGTCAGGTTTACCATCTAGAACAGGGGTCCCCAAACTTTTCGGTAGCACGCCCCTTGGAAATTAAACATCGCAGGGTCTGTTTCAATGTGTAACACAAAACTGCGTGTTAAACCTTTAGGTTAGGTCAGGTTTACCATCTAGAACAGGGGTCCCCAAACTTTTCGGTAGCACGCCCCTTGGAAATTAAACATCGCAGGGTCTGTTTCAATGTGTAACACAAAACTGCGTGTTAAACTTTTAGGTTAGGTCAGGTTTACCATCTAGAACAGGGGTCCCCAAACTTTTCGGTAGCACGCCCCTTGGAAATTAAACATCGCAGGGTCTGTTTCAATGTGTAACACAAAACTGCGTGTTAAACTTTTAGGTTAAGTCAGGTTTGGCTCTGAGGTTTACCATCTAGAACAGGGGTTCCCAAACTTTTCGGTTGCACGCCCCTTGGAAATTAAACATTGCAGGGTCTGTTTCAATGTGTAACACAAAAAAGCGTGTTAAACTTTTAGGTTAGGTCAGGTTTGGCTCTGAGGTTTACCATCTAGAACAGGGGTTCCCAAACTTTTCGTTGCACGCCCCTTGGAAATTAAACATCTCTTGTTCTGCCTTGATCTCTTGTTCTTTCTGCCTCTCTCCAATCTATTTTTCTGCTTGGTCATTGACTAGTTTGTAATGCAATGAAAGTCTATGCAGTCGGGGGAAAACAGTAGAGAGCACGGTGGCGTAGTTGAAATTAGGAAACAATTATAAACCCTTGCTGCAAATATTTGCACAACCTTCATGTACATTTTCCTATCCCAGTTAGCATCATCAGAAGGTTACAAACAAAATAATAATAAATACACGTTTTTTTAACTTTTTAATGATGCTATGTTAGCGAAAAAGTTGTGTAAATCTGTAAACATGTAAAAAACTAAGCAAGAAAATCTCAAAAACCACCACTGAGCTCTTGATTAGAAAAAACGTCGTGGGTGTATGGGGAGGGGGCTAGACTTTTTGCCCTGAAAATTTGCCGGCTTGCCTTTCCTCCAAAAGTTTTCTATGTGGCCCTTGAGTAAAAGAGGTTGGAGACCCCTGATCTAGAGTCTAGAGGCTGCGTTTCCTGAAAGGCTAGGGTAGGGCAACTGGAAAAGTTTTTGCCACTACCGCTTTACTTTTACTGCGCCAGGGTTTTTTTTATTATTCGTACATTATTCGTATCGTGACCTCTTGTTCTGCCTTGATCTCTTGTTCTTTCTGCCTCTCTCCAATATATTTTTCTGCTTGGTCATTGACTAGTTTGAAATATAATGCAATGAAAGTCTATGCAGTCGGGGGAAAACAGTAGAGAGCACGGTGGCGTAGTTGAAATTAGTAAACAATTATAAACCCTTGCTGCAAATATTTGCACAACCTTCATGTACATTTTCCTATCCCAGTTAGCATCATCAGAAGGTTACAAACAAAATAATAATAAATACGCGTTTTTTAACTTTTTAATGATGCTATGTTAGCGAAAAAGTTGTGTAACTTTTTACAGAAAGGGTTTATAATTGTTGATTAATTCTATTCTGTAGGTTGAACAAAAAACAAGTAATATATACAATTTTTAAAGTCAGTTGCTACTTAGGGCCAATCAAGAAAAATTCTAATTTAGTTACTTTTTATTAAAAAAAAAATACAGTTAATATAAATAAAGTAACAACCTATGCATCAAAACAGCTGTCTTGTCACATAACATATAACATAAAGTCAACTGTTTAATGAAATCATGTTATCACATAAAATAAGGCAAATAGGACGAAATAACTATATTGCATACATTGCACCTTTTGTTAAAAGTTTTTCTCCCATATAAAAGTATAATTAATTTAATTTAATGCATGAATTAATATTTGTAAAATCTGTATTAACATCCAATATTTTATTAACGATTGAAAATTTGAACTATATATATATATATAATATGTTTTCTTGTTTAATAATTATTCAAATACAAGAATATTATTTATTTATATTCATGTTTTTGTTTAATACTATGAATTATTTACATTATTTACTATTATTATTAATACATTCATTTATTTATATACTATGTTATTTTAATATAGTCTATATAATATGTATATATATATATATATATATATATATATATATATATATATATATATATATATATATATATAAAGAACTAAGTCAAAATACAAATACAAGAATTATAATTGAATTTACGTGAATTTATTTGAAATACACGAGTTATAATTGAATTTATAAAAGAATTACAATTGAGTTGTAAATTCAATTATAATTCTTGTATTTGTATTTTGACTTAGTTCTTTATTAATACACAAGAATACACATTGCGAAATTTATATATATACTGTATATGTATATAGGGAGATCATGAACTAATACAAGTAATTGAATAATAATTAATTAAATTGCCAGATTGATATAAAAAAGCCAACTTGTTCAGTACTTTTCAAGACTTTATATAATAATCGAGGCGTTGTTATAATTTAATAATTTATATGTAATAATACTTTATAATTTACGTGTAACTTCTTTGCATCTGTTGCGCCTGTGTAGCAAAGCTTCAGGCAGTGAACCCTGAACAGGTCAAGCAACGTAAGATAGTACCTGTTGACATTACAACATACTCTGTACGGCAGATGCGGAGTTGCCAACCCGTAGATCAGCTGTTCCGACCACGCCCAGGACCGGTTCCGCCGCCGACTCGATGCTTGCTTATTGTCTTTGCCAACAGGTTTAATTATGAATTAGGCTCCCTTGTCATCTTTAGAACCTTTGAGATGGGGAAGCGGCCGGGTTAGGTTACGGATTGGCCAATCATTTTAAACGATTACCACTTTAGATAAATAATTTGTTATTTAATAAATTAGACTATGTTGTCTTTTGGTAAGCAGGGCACTTATTTGACTCAGAACAAACCTTGTACTGGTGAGATTTTCATAGTAATTAGATATTGCAACTGATATTTGTCTACATAAAGTCGTCATAAAACTGCTCGGTTGGATATTAGCGGATCCATTCTGATCGTGTCCCCGGACTTGGATAACGTATCGTGGCTTTGCATAACTACACGGGGTTTGACAGGGGAAGAAAACAGTGGTTGCAAACAACAGTTGGGGAAAGTATAATTACTTTATTATATTACCGTACGTGCCGAAATAAACAGTACTGAAACAGTTGTAAGATTTTATGTTATTACATTTTATTATATTTACATAGTTTTCTCTTCTGTAATTACAACTACGTCAGCAAAAACTAACCTCAAATGAAATACAACACGAATACGTGGCAACAATCAAAACTCGACACAGCTGATCGAGAAGGCATCTTCAGCTGATTCAGTTTCATTACTGTTTATTTTGGCGCGTACGGTACTTGTTTTAATCATTTGTAGTCCTTTGCATCATGCCAGCGTTCTGTACTTTCAACGGTAATGAAATTAGTATTGTCTTATCATTTACACGTTCTCAGAAACGTCAGTCAGAGAATGGATTTTGACGCATCTGTTCGCGACAGTGTAGAAATGTAGGAGGCTTTTGGTACTAAAGAGATGCTGTTCTTGTGTGGACGGATGCCATGTGGTTGGAACAGATAAAAAACTTGCATGCTTGGGTACAGAGGGTGTCTAACGGGTTAGTCTGGGGTCCGAATACGCCCTCCCTTCTAGTTACGAGGGAACCGGGAGCTCTCCGGTCCTGGAGTGAAACATCTATTAAAACAATTATACTTTGTTTAATGTTTGTAAATTTTAATTTAAAGAAAAAACTGAAAAAATACTAGTCAGTAGTTATTTTCGGATGTATTTATTTTTAGTTGCCTATAAACAAGTAATATGAACAAAAATGTTTTAAGTCAATCTCTACTTGAGTAAACCAATCAAAGATTATTTTAATTACTTTTTATTCAATTTTTCTATTTATTATATAGATGAAGTAACAAAATATATGCGTTAAAACAGCTGTTCTACCACATAACCTATAACATAAAATTAGCTGTTTTATGAAACCATATTTTTTCACTTATTTGAATCCAAATGGGAAGAAATAACTACATTGCATACTTTGCCCCTTTTATTTATATTAATTGTTTATATTTAATACTGCATTTCTGATTCTTCAGTTGTTTATTTCGTTCAACTAAAAACTTTGTAAGTCAGTGTGAATTATTTACGATTAAGTTATTTTATTGTCTAGTATTGATTTCCTTGAAAGACGTAATCATATTCTTTGTATTTACTATGTAAAGATTTTATCTTACAACTTGGCAAACGTTCTTGAACGAAGTGTGAAGACGAGCGTGTAAAACCTAACCTCTAAAGAACAATAGACTGTTATCAACACAGTACTCACGTGACCTTTACACTGATATGGCAATTTCCCATGCACCAGACTGAACGGCCTTGAACTTGTTCGCCAACGAATGGCACGTAAGAGCATCCTGCTCACAATACGTTTTGTTCTGTAGTTACTTCACTGCACACCAGAATGCGTTGTATTGTCTAAAAATGTGCTAATGATTTGTGTCACTACACGGAAGGATTGGCTTGTTTAGTAGTTCTGAAATTTCAGACGACAATATGAAATAGGAATGGGAATGTAAAACGCCTCCCCTACTAATGCCTGGTTCATGTACAAGTAAAAAATGAGGGGAACACGTAATTCAGAGTTTTTCTTGGACGAAACTTCGATTGGGGTTTATTTTCCGAAAACCTCAAAGACAATTATTGAAAACAAAACTATACAAAGTATAGTTTTTCTTTATTAAAAAAAAAAATACTTTTTATTTATGGCGTCTCAGTAATTTTCAGAATGTATTCATCCAGCGTCGAATATCCTTAGAGCTCCTTTTCGTACTTGTAGACAATCCACTCTTCCAGATTCAAGAAGAGCGTTCAGTTCCAGTTCTTTCTGAGAGACACATAGCAGAGCTCATAGATGAAGGTGGACCACACAGCGCATATTATTCCTTGAGCTAATATCGCTTGACACGTAGTCGGTGATTATCAAGGTTGAAGCAATATTGCTACCGGTCAGGACGAACAGGGGTTGGTAGAAACCTAAGGGCGGCCCCATAGACAAACGTGGCCGAATTCTTTGGTTTCCAAAACTCACTTGAATAAATTTGTTTAGTGAATTTAGGAGAAGAAAATTACACTTACTGGTTTAAAACCGATAGAGGTAATGTATTTTGGTTTTGGGTTTTCTACGAGAAGTGACTAATATATCCCACCGCTACTACAACCTCTGAATCTTCCTGCCAGTTAGGCTTCGCCTTAGCTCGGAACGATTGTTAGAACAGGTTGGTCGATCGTAGCCACGGCCGTAGTCGATATTTGCTACTGTAGTTCTATTCGTATCGATTATTTGTCAAGGAAAGTTAACCTGCAGCTGCTACATTGCAGCAAATACATTCTGCTGTGACTCAAGCCAAAGTTTAATGAACCTTTTATGTTTAAACAGCTTGTATGTGTGGTGTGTGAACTCTACCGTGAAATAAATACACAAGTTACAACATTTATTTACTAAATAGTGCGTGTTGTATATATAGAATAATTTATACTACTTAAATATATAACATAATTAAGTTTAATCCACCTTATCTGTCAATTTAGTGTGTGTGTGTGTGTGTGTGTGTGTGTGTGTGTGTGTGTGTGTGTGTGCGTGCGTGTGCGTGCGTGCGTGCGTGCGTGTGTGTGTGTGTGTGTTAACTCTGAGAGAGAGAGTGAACTCTGAGTGAGTGTGTGAGAGAGAGAGAGAGAGAGAGAGTATGTGTGCCCTTTGTTTTAGTAAGTACATATTAACTGTTGCCACTACAAGAGCCAGAATTGTAATAAAGAATTGTTTCTTTCCTATTGTATTTTTACAAATTATAAAGAAAAGTCTTAAGTTAGTGGTATTTTGAATCGAAATAACTGGCTATTTTTCAACCTCAAGGAAAACATACTATGCGTCCTTGTCTTACATCCTACGCTTTGTTATACTCATTAATTGTGTGTGGTTTGGTATGGAGGGGGTCAAAACAAAAGCTCAAGTGCTTGCACTTAATCCAGACTTCAGTTTCGTACAATTGCTGCGCCGGCTTAAGATGAAGCAGGAAAGTGAACTTGGCCGAACTACTTTCTCCAATGAATGCAGTTACTTTGTCTCCTCAAAAGCCTTTCCTTTCTGATTGTATCCTTAAGTAACCCATGTGGTCTATGCACGCCTGATCTGTTCTTTTAGAGTGTGAATGGTTCCTACACTTCTAGGCTTGTGATTTCGTTTCGTGATGGTACATTTACGTTTTGCCGTGTATTTCTCTCAGGAACCTTATTTGCTCTGTCTAAACGTCCCGCATACAGGAAAACTAAAAGGGTATCCACAAATGTAGTATTAATCTTTTTTTAATTATTATTTGAATTACATATTTGGTGTCCTTGATGGAACAAAGATGCGAGTGATGATGCTGGAAGGGAAGGAGGACATGTACCAAGTCACGTCTCCGCTAGATCCGAGAGAATCTAGAAGATAGTGTGCTGCAATAACGCTGTGCTGTGTGTTACAGTGGTTGTTGGTGACTCCGGAGTGGTCTCACAAGCCCGCCAGAGGACTGGCTTTTTGCCCAGTGTTACCGGAGCGTTGGTATCCGGTTACTGGTCGCCCGAACGCTGCAAAATAACCGGAAACAATACGAAACTGCAAACTGAGTGACAAATGAGAAGGCTGCATGTGTAGAGACGAGTGACGGTAGATAGAAGCCTGTTGGCGCGAACAGAGATGTGGGATGCAGAGATGACGGTGATTCATCGCACTCTGCAAAGGCGTCATCGTCGTATAAGTGGCGTCAATATGTCACGTAATAAATGCCTACAAGTAACTGTTATAAAGGTTACAAGTTATATTTTTTCATAACTGTAACGAAAGGGACAAATTTACGTTGTGCAAAACAGTTTATTATGCAAAAAAAGAGTTTCTTGGACTATTGGTAAACTATTTTTATTATTTGGCTAGAATAAGTGCGGTTGTAATTAAAGGCGTTGAATTTAGTTTTCAATAATAATAATAACTAAAATCATAAAGTTTCAGTAACGTTCTAAAAGGTACACCAATAACTTAAATGTAGAAACCTACCGCTGTTACGAAATTATAAAACTGTAATTGTTACATTATAAGTAGCATAATATTTTCATAACCTTAGCAACTGTGAGTTTAATTTATAACAGTCTTTTACTAGTTACGGTTTCTTTTTGTTTAAAGCTCCAGAATTTGTGGAGTATTTTACTTCTATGTATTTTCTTTAATGTTTGTTGCACTATTGGTTATTTACTTATTTAAATTCCTTCCTATTTATTAGGTCACACTCTCCTAATATATATATATATATATATATATATATATATATATATATATATATATATCTTGTACAAATTTTCAGTTGTTAATAAAATACGTTTTTATTCGTCCAATCAAAATCAAATACATTTTTTCCAACAGTGGATGACAATTGATGTTAACAGAGGTTTTTGAAATATTTATTCAATAATTAAAAAATTTGGAGGTCTAGTTTGGATTTGAACGTATTAACTTAACGTTCTAAATCTAGCGCTTTTTGACATTGAGCTAACATTCCATGCCTAGAAATAAATTTCTTAAAGATTCACATGAAAAACCTCTTTTGTGTAACTTTAAATTGTTGCTATGGTTACCATACAATATCATAAATAATGTTCTAAGAAATGAATAACAAAAATTCGGTTAGAAAATGAATTGAAAACGAACTTTGCTTCACAAATTGATAATGCGAAAGGAAAGCGAAAAAAACTAGGACACAATGGAAGAGACGAAAAAAAAGAAAGCGTATAAATAGTATCAAATAAAAATAACAGTCTAACACCATACCTAGAAAGGAAAATGGCAAGGATATTCGTTTTTTCTTTTCCCATTTGAAAATTGTTTTATATATATATATATATATATTCTCTCTCTCTCTCTCTCTCTCTCTCTCTATATATATATATATATATATATATATATATATATATATATATATTGATTATAATTATAAAATTAAAAGAAACTAAAGTAAAATTTTTCTTTAATGTTTTAAGTAGTAATTGACTTATTTTTTTTTACATTACTTGTTTTTATTGTTTGGTTAGAATGACGGTGGCTATAACTAAAGGCGTTGATTCTATTTTTCTAAAAAGAAGTAAATAATAAAAAAAACTAGAAGTGGAAAGTTCTAGAAACAACCGTTTGTAAATGTTATATACAACAATAATAACTGTTATAAATATCAGTTATAATATTTCCTTATAATCGAAGCGACCGGAAAAGTAAAATTATGCAAAACATATTAAAATAAGTGTGGTTAGAACTAAGGGCGTCTGGAATCTAGTTAAAAAAAATTATGAACAAAAGTCAAGTGTAAAGTATAAACAAATTAATTGTACCAAAGGCTGGATAACAAAAATAATAACAGTTATAAGTAACCGTTATGATATTTTTTCATATAATCATAGAGACAGGTAAAAGTGAGTGCAAAACATGTATTTGAGTGTAGAGTAACTTAACGCTCTTGCAAGTTACGTCCCACTCTTCTCATACTGTAAAAGTTACATTATTTTGTGCTTCGTCTCAGAACGCACACAAAACCAACCAAACTTGGAAACTGACGACATTTGATGCGATGAAAAAGGACCAACGGCGGTGGTCCAAGGCTATAAAATCAGGCTCTTCTCACAGATTCGGGAAAGGGGGGGGTATTATGTTTACATAGGCAGCAAGCATTGGGTCATTGGTATTGATGTACAAGGAGGGCGGTTGTACGCAGGCGCGAGACACAAATAGCCTAGCTCGACCTTGGCCTTGCTCGTACAAATCAATTCCCCAACACGTCGCTTCCTGAAAGACGTGCGTACACTTCCGTAAACAAATGAAAAACAGGCGCGTATATGCTTTGACGTACGTCATCGTCACTTCGCTGTCGGTTTTCCCTCCAAAATTCCAACAATGTATAACCTATGAGAAAGTTTACACTTCTTTCAAACCAACTTTGCGCCGTATTGCTTGCATGCCTTCTTCTGCCCAAGTGATTCTCTCACTTTATTGTATCCTCTTGTAAAATATTTTATTTTAATTTATACATTGTTTCCATCTTGATCTTGAGCTACCTAACCTAAACTTCTTACACTTTAAGTACAGGAACTTTCATAAAGTAAGTATTGACGGGTTCACAATCAATAATTTATTTTATCAAACTCACTGACAAAGTCATCATCAGTGAGTGAAACTATAACATTGTAATAACTTTACTTATTGAAACACATTTGTGAAAGTAAACGATTGGTGCTCATATTATCTATTTTTCACTAGTGGCCTCAAGATTAGCTCAAATTTTGGTGTTGCCGAAAACAGCATTCCCGAGGAAGGTCGTTTTAGTGGGATGCATCCCCCTATGAACAATTTTTATCGATAGATAGACTTCAGGTACTGTATTGAGTTGTTCTATGGGGTGTGTGAACAATTTCGTTAGTGTTAGAATTATAGTGGTAGCAAAGTTTGATTCAGAATAACCAAACCTAGAATTATAGTGGTAGCAAAGTTTGATTCAGAATAACCAAACCTAGAATTATAGTAGTAGCAAAGTTTGATTCAGAATAACCAGACCGTTCACAAACCCAACGCTCAAATAAAACCTCTGACGATGAAATCAATCGTGACGAAACGGCTAAACATAGTTGAAGACGAAAACTTTGCAATTGCCTGATGATGAAATCAATAGTGCCGAAACTAGTAGACATAATTAAATTAGAAAGTTCGCAATTGCCTGATGATAAAATCATTAATGATGAAACGTGCAAACGTACTTGAAGACGAAATGTTTTCCATTACATTTCTGATGATGAAATCAATAATGGCGAAACCATTAGGCTTAGTTTAAGACCGTAGTTTACAATCGCCAAATGATGAAATCAATAATGGTAAAACGTTTAAACGCAATTAGAAATGAAACGTTTTCTAGTACCTTCCTGATAATGAAGTCAATAATAGCGAAATGTGTAAATATAATTAAAGGCAACATTAAAAATAGTTTCTGCATCAGGATGGTAATATTATAATAACTTTTTTTATTTGCGCCTGATGATGGTGTTATTAGATGAGTTTATTTCGTTATCAATATTGAAAGCTAAATTTAACAAGTTCTTAGCTCTTCGGAACGACAGAAATATTAAACTATTTGAAAGGTTTTCTATTCCTAGTTTCATAAAATATGAGTGGGAGTAGTTCTATTTTGAAAGTGACCTTGGCAATTTAAAGGAAAAAGATTCATTTTTAGGTCAAGATAGAGTTATATCAATAGGGTTGCCGAGTAGGTTAAAGGTGACTAAAGTGGGACGCTGGATTGGGGGGGGGGTTGGTATTGTGGACGAGCCGCGTGTGGGAAGAGGCGGGTAAAAGTGTTTTGGTTCTTGCAAACATTGGTTCCAGGAGTGCAGCGATAGATGCAACACAGTTCCACCTGAGTGATCATCACATATTCCGGTCGCTTTTTGTGCTTTATTAGACTTCCCCTTTGTAAAACAAAACAGTAATAATAATCTCCTGCTTAAAATACAGTATTAATGGGGGAAAGCTAGGGATTAGCAACATGGAGACGGTAGCTAGGTGACTAGTAACAAAAGGTGGTACTTTATCAAACAACTTCTTGATTTAAACACGAACTCCTACAAGAGTTTAAATTCCTACAAGCTCGATACAAGTACAAAGAAATTAAAGTCTTGCTTGTAGATTTTCTCAAACATCCACCTTTCTGTTCTTTTTTTATAAAGAGATTAGAGGAAATGAACCTAGGTGTCTCAATCTACTTTTTTCACAAGTCACCATATTTCTTCTCACATTTTCTTGAAACTCTCTGACGAAGTATTCTCGATATACCAAATAGTTCCTATGATGTCTGGTATCTTGTGTATTCGTTGGGTTAACCAAACGTTGCTTTCGCTGGAACAAACTCGACCAGTTGATCGTACAATATTAACTTGCTATGGATAAATAAGCTGGAGTCACGTCCCGGCATCGGTCCTACTGATTTTTGTAGATTACTCTGCTAAATTGGTGGCTTTTTATCCCATTTTATATTTGCATTTTCAAAACGATGAGGAAAAACTGATTCTTGTTATACCAAATTTTGAATTTAACTTGTGTGTATAGATAATTATAATATCGAAATGAACTCACAATCAATTTATTTTCTAATACTCGTTTTGATGATAAAGTAATCATCATCAAGAGTACAATCATGGAAAATTTAAACTATAACTCGAAATATGAATATTGTTAAAATGAAAAGATCCTGAGAAAACATTTTTGACAAAAGGGCACACATTTTCTTAATTAAGGATTTTGTTTTTGTTATTGTTTTATTGCTTTAATTACATTAATTTTGTGTACTTAGGATACTGCCCGGTATAATCTTATCAAATAATTTTACCATTCCTTCTGATAAATTTCACATCCTTTAGGGAGTCCAGTATACTTTTCGGGGCACACGTAGAAAATTAGTAATTCAGAATTAACTTCATGCGAGCTATATTCATTTTTCATAGTACAGTTCGAGCTTCCTCTGCTCACTCCGTGCGGCGAGTAGAGGGGTCGCTTTGACCGGTTTGAAGGAAAACCAACCTCCTGCCTGCACACGCGGTGCTATTATTATTCCCTAAGGAATAATCATGTCCATTTCTTATCTACTTATTTCCATCTCTCTCCGTTATTCTTATAAGGGGCTGTAACGGGCAGCCACATCTTTTTTGATTTCGATAGAGAGTATATCTACTTCAGGTAAGCAAACCCGCCCGCCCGATGCTATAATGTTCCAGGAGATTGTTATGCCTTTACATTGTTCCATCTCCTTTCTTTAATCTTCTTAGGGGCTGTAAAGAGAGGCCACGTTTATTATGACGGCGATGAACAGTAGGGTCTACATTAAGTATGTGACCTTGCACATGCTATTACTCCCCCTAAAGTTTTATGTACGTATCCTAAACCTAACTATATTCACAGTCCTTCGTAGACATCAGTAATCATACTGCTTAATCGCCTAAGCAAAAATATCTTCTCTCAAGCCGACAAAAAAATGTATTTTTAATATTTCGTCATTTCTACCAACTGACGATAAATAATGCTTTAAGAAGCAAAATATGCTGCGCGACCTTATTAGTTTCGATTCTGTCATTTTTAACTGATCTACTTAGATTCATCGCTTACGCCGAGCTGTCACGTGATGTCACTGAACATTTACAACCGCGTTTTATCCTTACAGCGCTGCAGCCACCGGGAGGCGGCTCTGCACTGGAAACGAGTCTTTGTACTGAGCACCAGGTGTTCCCACATCTGCCCAGTTCTGCTCAGCTGTTTAATGTAAAACCAGCTGCTGGTGAAAGTGACAGAACACTTCTCCTTTTATAATTACCGTTATTCGATTCCTTCTATTAGTTCATACCTCATATATATATATCGTTCAAATTTTAAATCGTTAATAAAATAAATCTTTTTATCCACTTTATTTCAAAACGATGGCACTAAACGTTATTACGGTTCTTTTTCAAATAATAATAAATAAATTAATTATATTTGTTTCATTACATTTAGTTAATTATATTCAATTAATTACATTAAATTAAATATATTTAGTCAATACATTTAATTGATTATATTTATAATTAATCAATTTTAGTTTTATATGGGGGAATAGCTTTTCACAAAAGAGGCAAGGTATGCAATGTAGTAATTTCGTCCCATTTGGCTGAAAAGTGATAACATGATTTTATAAAACAGCTGATTCTATGTTATAGGTTATGTGGTAGAACAGCTGTTATAACGTATAGGTTATGTTACTTTATTTATGTTAATTGTAATTATTTAATAAAAAGTAACTAAAATAATTTTTTTTTTTTTTTTGTAAACTAAGTGGTAATTGACTTTAAAAATGTTTTGCATGTATTACTTGCTTATATCCATTAAAGAAGGCGTGTGCTAAAAACTGTCCTTATTTTGAAAACTAATCAATAAAATTAAAATTGTTTAAAATGAAGCTGGCTTGTACATGACTTAGTACAAGTTAGTCGGTATTAAATTTGTTGTCAGTTTTGTCAATTTACTTTCCATTTGTTGTGGCACCTTAATACTACTGGATATGGTGTTTAGCATGTTTGTATTTCTAAATTGTAGAAAAACATTAGCTGCTCTAGAGGCCACGCTTATGACACATCTATGCCTTACTGAAAATTTTCAATTATAATGTATCTGTCCTTTGGGACAAAATGTTTCAAAATTATTTTCTCAAACTGTATTTTATAATTATGATGATTACATTTTTTAATCCTTACAAACTGCTTTTAATTATAATAGTAATTTTGTTCATGACTAATAAAGGCGTAAACAACACTCACAAATTAATCACTCATTAACTCAAACTAGTTTCAGTGACAAAGTTAGTGTTATCAATGGAGTTGCTACTACCTAAGGAGTTTACGTTAGAGTTTGTAGTAGCAACCGTCACTAGGATGATGATGACTTTGTCATTGAAACGCGTCTTAGTAAATAAATGATTAATTTGTGAGTTTGTCTTTTATTTGTTATTAACATAACCTCACACGCCAAGCTCAATGAAGTGTTTAACGTACTATAAACCACTTACAAACGAAATGGAAACAAAATTTTAAAATGGAAACAAAATTTTAATGTTCATCATAGAATTTTTTTGTTTCAAAATAACTAGGGAGATAAAATAGATTGAATGTATTTAACTAAAAAATAAAATTGTAAGAAAGTTTTTTATTATTACAACGAAATTTTAAAATCATAATTATTAAATTTCATAAACTCTAGCCTAATAAATCAAGCTTATGATAAAAATACAGGCGTATTTCACGTTTTCCTGAATTTATTTTTTAAACACCTTTTCAATTCCTGTTTTTCCGTTGACTCGTCGTCCATCGCACGGTGAAAATTATCACTTAATCATTCATACGCTTTAAGTAAACCCTCGCGAAATAAAAGAAAAACAGACCCTCCTGCCTCCCAAACCACTCCTCCCGATGCAAATCATGAGTGACGTTTACAAGGGTTTACAATTTACTAACTGTTTTTGCAGGATGTGCTGTCACTGTAAAATAGGATCAATAGCGAAAACATCCATTCCGGCAAATGTTCTAACTGTTGAATAGGTTCTGCAACGGAACAAACCTTTGTTACAAAGTTTTAAATAGTGGAATGCTATGATAGACAGTTGGCAAAGTGAATAGCTTGGGGAAAAGCTATGCTGGAATTTGGAAAAGTGAATATCGTAAGGAAAGCTATACTGAAAGTTGGAAAAGTGAATAAGCTTAGGTAAAAGCTACGCTGGAAAGATGAAAAAGTGAGTAGCTTAATTAAAAGTTAGGTTGCAAGGTTAGAAAAGTGAAAAGCTACGGTGGAGAGTTGGAAAAGTGAATAGCGTAGGAAAACGCTACGCTGGCGGCCTAGAAACGTAAATAACATAGCTAAAAGCTACGCTGGAGGGCTATAAAAGTAAATAGAGTAGGTAAAAGCAAATCGGAAGGCCTAGAAAAGTAAATAGCGTAGGTAAAAGCTACGCCAGAGGGCTAAAAAGGCTAATAGCGTAGGTAAAAGCTAAGCTGGAGGCCTAGAAAAGTAAATAGCGTTGATAAAAGCTACGCCGGAGGGCTAGAAAAGTAAATAGCATAGGTAAAAGCTACGCTGGAAGGCTAGAAAAGTAAATCGCATGTGCAAAAGATTCACTGGAGGGCTAACAAGTAAATAACTTAGGTAAAAGCTACGCTGTAGGACTGGAAAAGTAAATAATGTAAGTAAAAGCTAAGCTGGAGGCCTAGAAAAGTAATTAGCCTATGCAAAAGCTAAGCTGGATG
Source organism: Prosapia bicincta (assembly GCA_036971475.1). NCBI lineage: Eukaryota > Metazoa > Arthropoda > Insecta > Hemiptera > Cercopidae > Prosapia > Prosapia bicincta. The sequence goes on along the minus strand of JBAIZL010000002.1, from coordinate 21,668,901 downwards.
CCTAGAAAAGTAAAAAACGTAGGTAAAAGCTACGCTGGAAGGCTAGAAAAGTAAATAGCATGTGTAAAAACTTCGCTGGAGGGCTAGAAAAGTGTTAAGGGTTGGTTAAAGCTACGCTGGAGGGCTAGAAAAGTTTAAAGCGTTGGTTAAAGCTACGTTGGAGGGCTAGAAAAGTGTAAAGCGTTGGGTTAAGCTACCGCTGAAGGGCTAGAAGCATGTAAAGCGTACGTTAAAGCTACGCTGGAGGGCTAGAAAAGTGTAAAGCGTTGGTTAAAGGTACGCTGGAGGGCTAGAAAAGTGTAAAGCGTTGGTTAAAGCTAAGCTGGAGGAATGGAAAAGTAAATAGCGTAGGTAAAATCTACGCTGGAGGACTAGAAAAGTGTAAATCGTAGGTTAAAGCTACGCTGGAAGGCTAGAAAAGTGTAAAGCGTAGGTTAAAGCTACGCTGGAAGGCTAGAAAAGTGTAAAGCGTAGGTTAAAGCTACGCTGGAAGGCTAGAAAAGTGTAAAGCGTAGGTTAAAGGTACGCTGGAGGGCTAGAAAAGTGTAAAGCGTTGGTTAAAGCTAAGCTGGAGGAATGGAAAAGTAAATAGCGTAGGTAAAATCTACGCTGGAGGAGTAGAAAAGTGTAAATCGTAGGTTAAAGCTACGCTGGAAGGCTAGAAAAGTGTAAAGCGTAGGTTAAAGCTACGCTGGAAGGCTAGAAAAGTGTAAAGCGTAGGTTAAAGCTACGCTGGAAGGCTAGAAAAGTGTAAAGCGTAGGTTAAAGCTACGCTGGAAGGCTAGAAAAGTGTAAAGCGTAGGTTAAAGCTACGCTGGAAGGCTAGAAAAGTGTAAAGCGTAGGTTAAAGCTACGCTGGAAGGCTAGAGAAGTGTAAAGCGTAGGTTAAAGCTACGCTGGAAGGCTAGAAAAGTGTAAAGGGTAGGTTAAAGCTTCGCTGGTAGTTGGAGGAGTAAAGGGAACAGGACGTCTGTGAACCACTCTTGGTGGGATCTAGGAGGCCACGTGAACCTACTTTATTGGCTCTAATATCTCATCTTTATAGCTGCCGTAAATACCACGTAAGTATCTCAGAAGGATGAGCTTTGCCGTTATCAAGGAGCGGATAAACGCGGGCGGGAGGGGTTTTATGTGCAATACTTTTATGAATCAAATCTAGTAAATGTGCTCCTCCCGCCTCACTATGATTTAAAATAACTTTCAATATCACTGCCTGAAGCACACGCGCACACTCACACACGCACACACACAAGAATGAATTGAGAATGGGTTTTTAGTAAATAAACCTATGACTTGAAATATGACGTCTTAAATAAGTAAAAATATAATAAAAAAATACCAATATATTACCTACAGTAGAATAAATAACAGAGTAGTAAGCAGTATCTATTTATTTTCCCTTTAACAGCCTTTTACGATTTTATGATTACAATTTCATTGCCTTAAAAAAAATAATCTCACTATCTGCAATCCCCATAGGTTTTAGGTACCAGCTACTATATATATATATATATATATTATATATATATATATATATATATATATATATTCTTGATATTTAACATTATCCATTGTTTTTCCGTTGCACTGACTTTATGAAGTTAATATATTACTATTTTTGAGTAATTTTATCCACCATTAAGTGCAATAATTTTACCTTGAGTGATGAGGCACCTTTCGGTCTTTGACCATTGTCGAATCACTGATTTTTCTCTGCTGTGGATGCTACGTCCGTGAAGCCGGTGTTTGTTGAAGTTACGCGCACTATTTCTTGATCTGTGTGTATGATATTTCTGTATAGTATGTCTTCTGTATATGTTGTTTGTAAATTCATTAAGTTGTTGTGTATGTTATTATAAATGTGGTATTTTTCTAGTGAGTTTAGTTCTATTGGGTTGTTATTTATTTCCAGTATGGTTAGGTTATTTTCGTAATTTGTAATTTCGTGTTTATGGGATATTAGGTGTGCTGCAATATTTGATACTTTAGAATTTTTGTTTTTGAATGCTCTATAATGTTCTTCAAATCTTATTTTATAAGATAAGATATTTTCAAATCTTTGAAAATAAGATTTGAAGAACATTATAGAGCATTCAAAAACAAAAATTCTAAAGTATCAAATGTTGCAGCACACCTAATATCCCATAAACACGAAATTACAAATTACGAAAATAACCTAACCATACTGGAAATAAATAACAACCCAATAGAACTAAACTCACTAGAAAAATACCACATTTATAATAACATACACAACAACTTAATGAATTTACAAACAACATATACAGAAGACATACTATACAGAAATATCATACACACAGATCAAGAAATAGTGCGCGTAACTTCAACAAACACCGGCTTCACGGACGTAGCATCCACAGCAGAGAAAAATCAGTGATTCGACAATGGTCAAAGACCGAAAGGTGCCTCATCACTCAAGGTAAAATTATTGCACTTAATGGTGGATAAAATTACTCAAAAATATATTAACTTCATATATATATATATATATATATATATATATATATATATATATATATATATATATATATATATGATGATGATGAATAGTTATCTGAAGTACATCCGTTCATTCTGCAGTGCATAAAATCGCAGTTCCGACGTTCCGCTAGAATCTCATCTAGCGTTGACGAGGTGAACAACAGTGACTCGCTCTTCTACTGTTGTTAGCTTCACCTCGTCAATGCTGGATGAGATTCTAGTGAAACGTCGGAACTTCGATTCTATGCACTGCAGAATGAACGGAGTACTCCAGATTATAATTATTCATCATATTTTTCCATCCGTGAAGGAATACATATCAGCATATATCTGTGTGTGTGTGTGTGTGTGTGAGAGAGAGAGAGAGAGAGAGAGAGTGTGTGTGTGTGTGTGTGTGTGAGAGAGAGAGAAAGAGTGTGTGTGTGTCTCCCTATAGAACAAATATCGTGAGTGTTCCTAAAAGACACCCTCCTTGCGCCCCTCTCGTATGTTAGTTACAATCCCTACCTAGTGTTACGCAATACTCTGTAAGCTACATAAACTTGTATTCACGGCTCGTTGCAAGGCTAGGTTAGGTCAGGTATTGAATGTATGATTTAGTTTCACTTATAGACGACCTTGAATGAACAATTCAGTAAACAAGAGGCGAGGAAAGCATATACAAGGAGTTGCAAAATATTAGCTAGCGCTGCTTTAGAAAATTTTAATATACACAATATTTTAATTTACTACCATTTGAAATTGAAATATCTAATATCTTTTGTTTTCGGTACTTGGAAAAGAGTATAAAAATTGATTATTTTTATAATAAAGTATTGTTTCTTATTTAACAGTATTTATGAGTATTTTATTTAAAATAATGAATATCCGTGTTTTATTTAGTACATAATTATGATTTGTTTTCTGGTTTCTTCTTGAAATTTTGATGAAAAGATAACTTTATAAAATATTATTAGTTTTTAGTTAAATTTATGATTTTAAAAATATAATATGTTTATATAAAGAACTAAAGTCTGAATCTGTGTTGTAAAAAAATTATTACTTTATATTTTACTTGCTTTCATAATTTGAAGTTTTTCAAAATTAATTATTTGTAATTTACCAATAATATTAAAAAGATTTATGAAAACATTTTGTATAGATTATTCCCTTCGTATTATACTCCTGCATACGTTTGAGGAAAAGACTATATATACATACAAGTATGCATATTTACTTATAAACAGAATACGTTTTTGACCATTTAATGTAAGTAATTTAACAATTGAAAAAGACCTTCCTACTATAAACGTTAAAACCTTGTCTCTATAGCGTTATATACAATTTTATATTAAACAATAAGTTATAATTATATCAACGTACTTATTCGCTTGTTGTAAAATAATCGTGGGCTATTGGGAAGACTGATCTGTGGGTTAGTGACGTAGCTAAGCACAGATGAGCACTATAATACACAGATACGTATGCTAGTATAGGGCAGCTATTGCATTAGTCTTACAGTACGACAAATTCGTACATGTGTTTATCTCAGTATCTGGATCAGCGCCCAGTACGTACACCTCCCTCGACCGGGTGACTAACCCAAAGTTTATGCTCCAAAAATAGACCACTCGCATTGGCCAAATTTTATTGTCATTGTTTTTCAATTTAAACTGTCCCTTCTGTCTTGAAGGCATGAAGACTGACATAAAGTATCTTTGCCTGATATGACGTATATTTCTCTCTACTAACCGTTTTACAAGAGAATATTGGCATATTAAAATTTTCTGCTGTTTTCCGCTTTAACTGTTCTTTCCGTCGTGAAGCGACATTCGACATTACCCGGCGGGTACGTAGCGTGATATAACGCGGATCTCTCTCTCTCTCTCTCTCTCTCTCTACCAATGGATCAAAAATTATTACTTTGCTTTTCGTAAAAAAAATACATAGCTTTACCAAATACCAAAGTTATTAAGACGTTTATCAGAATGAGAATATGTAGTCGGTTAATCCGCATTAACCGATAAAGTAAGCGGAGTCCACAAATACTGTAGACTGAACAGAACATTTGGTATAACGGAGACCATACTGTAATAGCTAGTAACTGTTGCATACATTTTACTAAACAAAAGTCTGCCAAAAAATTGTGAAAGTGGCTACTCATGCAGTGATAAATGTGACAAACCAAAAGTTTGTATTCTTAAATAAAGACGAAATTAATGTAAGTTTTTTTTGCAGGTAGGTGACATTTCATACATTTACTTGAAAGAATGGTGATAACGATACAATCCAATAGGTGAGTAGAAAACATAACCTTCTGTTTAGAGAAATGAGCTGTAAATGTTTAGTTAAGCTGACTGTATGGCGTTCTGCTTATTGGTCATGAGTGTAAAGCGAAGAGGTTTGTGTGTTATCTGGGTCTTTTCTTCAATAGCTGTATCTATATAGTACTACTCTATCATTAGGTGAAAATTCACAGAGCTGTATGCGCGTTGAACAGAGTCACTTATACGTACACGCAAGCATTTTACAGCTCTGGTATGCAGACAATATCTAATTGTACAACTTCCTTTCTCGGAAACTGTTCTCCCCTACAAATCTTGAAGCGATTCTCCCCTTTCAGGCACCTTCGTGAAGCGATTTTTCGCCTATTTTGTCTATGCCACGATCATGTTTCTTCTGTATACTGTATGTTTAAATTTTTGAGCTCAAGATATGGGGGTCGTATCTGATAGTCATAATTTAGAAATATCTGGAAGCTAAGTATCGTTGTGTGGATGTGAATAAGTTATTTTCAAATAAATTGAACGATTTGACGTCTCCGAGAAGCTTGAGTAATTAGGTGAATGTTGGTTACCAATATGCGACCCGTTAATCCGGTACTACTAACATTTTTTATATGCGAGGATAAATTTGTGACAGCAGTTGATCGAAATTTGCTATCTAGGAAAAACAAAAACAAAGATCCCAATCGGAAATTCTTGCGCCAAAATAAAACAATAATAATATTGAAAATATTATGTAATTGTAAAATTATTAATCTTTTTTTGTTTATGCTCACGTATTTTAAAAGTGACTTGTATTTATTAAGGATATATAGGCCTACCTTCTTAGTACCCGAATAGCCAGGAAATTCAAGTCTATTCTTCTCTAACTCGTGTTTCTCTTTAACCATAGCTTAGACTTCTCTTCCGCCTTCTGAGAGCAAGTCTGCCCAAGAGATGCCATAATGTTATTTTCAGTATCTGCGGATCGTTATGACCTCCCACCAGTCTTATCTATTTCTATCTTACCTTCTTACATGTAAATGTATCGTGTAAACACCTCTTCGTGGGCCCGATAGAGGGGTGTACTTTAGGTGCGAAACCCTGCACCTGATATATCGCGATCCGCCATTTCATGGAGTATTTCTACCTTGTTTATTTGAGAGGTTTTTCGGTTTCTTCTGTCGGCTTCTTCTGAGTATGTGGTTTGTGTAACACAGCATTTCATAAAATTGCACAGACTCTGTAGAAGCTCCCGCTTCAACAACACACACGGCCTTGGATAAGATGTTTCGTTTCAGTTCTAAGAATTTACTGCTACTTTGACCTCCAGTATTTCAGAAGAGAATCCGAAGATCTGTGTCCAGGCCTTTACTTAGTATGACCGGTTCTATGGCTTTTACTATACACTTGATAGTAAGGGCACCTGATAATATACCCCCTCCCTATATCCTTCACCAGGGAGTCTTACTCACACTTGATAGTAAGGGCACCTGATAATATACCCCCTCCCTATATCCTTCACCAGGGAGTCTTACTCACATTTGATAGTAAGGGCACCTGATAATGTACCCCCTCCCTATATCCTTCACCTGGGAATCTTACTCACACTTGATAGTAAGGGCACCTAATAATATATCCCCTCCCTATATCCTTCACCAGGGAGTCTTACTCCCCTGTCTTAATCTTGACTTTTCTATTCACAATTCCTTTCTACGTGGGCCTTAAGTGTGGCTGATAAAAAGATACGTGCCAGGGAGTGAAACTGGCCGAAAGAAGTGAATGCTTCATTGAAGAATCTATAAAACTGTTATTCATCAAATTTATTTGAAATAGGTTACTAATAGGTGTCAGACATCCAAGGAATTTCAAAAATTGAAATAAAAATGTGTCGCATTAACATTACATAGAAGTAGTTGTAGTAAGATTTATTGAAATATAGATTAATATATTTATTTACTAAAGTAATATAAACAAAAATAATTTAAACCCAATTCCTACTTAGGTAAACTAAGAAATTTTTTTATTTTAGTTACATTTTATTAAATAATTACAACTAATATAAATAAAGTAACAGAACATATGCGCTAAAACAGCTGTTCTACCAATTAACCTATAACATAAAGTCAACTGTTTATAAAATCATGTTATCAATTATGTTAAGCCAAATGGTATGAAATACCTATATTTGATACTTTACTCCTTTGGTAAAACCTTTTTCTCCCGTATAAAACTAAAATGAATTAATTCAATTTAATTAATGAATTAATATATGAAAAACTGCTTTAACATCAAGTGTCATCAAGTACAAGTTTAAAAAAATATATTTAAACTTGATTGGATGAATAAAAAGTATTTTATAAACGTTTGAATATTTTATATATATTTTCAAATTATATATATATAATAAATTAAAAATATTTCAAAAACAAGAATACTTTTAATGAATATATTTATTTAAAGTTTTTCGCCGATAAAATAGTACCAGCATCTTTGAATAAATATAGTCATTAAAAGTATTATTGTTTTTGAAATATTTTAAATTTATTAACTATATTACAAGAAAACATATCACCATATTTAATATATATATATATATATCCATTCTATAGAACTAATTGTAGTAAGATTTATTAAAATATTAATATATTCATTAACCGATAAAAAAATTTAATGAAATAATTTAACCTAATAATGTACAATAATTAAAAAAGCATATAACCTACACCTGTTTTACAACATAACCTATAACGTGGAATCAGCTGTTTTATGAAATGTTATATTTAATTTAATCATCTCATTTAAATAGGCTATATTAGTTCTATACAGCATTTAATATATTATTACATATATAAGTTAGAGTGTGACGCCAGCTCGAAGGTTTTCCCCGTACAATTTTTCTATTGTGTTGATACCTGTATAACTTCAAATACATACCTAAATCATAACATATGATTCCCCATTAGTATCATGTTGCTTTTATTCGATAGTGTGTTATTATATTGTTTGCCTTTATGAAACAGCTGAGGATAAAGCCTCCTAGATAAGAGAAAAGACAACAGGCTGTGCCACTCGCAACTGCTTTTTGTAACTAATACGACCGAAAGCGTCTAATTACTTTGCCATTGCTATAGCATTACGTCTAGTAATGTGTTGTGGGTTGTTATGCAATGTTCAGGTATATGGTTTTTTATAACTGAAAGTTAGCAGGTGAACGGGTTATTACAAAATGCATTGCGTAAATATTGAACGCCAAAGTATCGTTTATTTATGCTTTCTATGTGGAAATCCATTTAGCCGCTATTGCAATACTGCTAACAACAACTAACAAGCTGAGGAACTGCATTTCGTTGCGTTATCGTAAATCCACCATTCTCCCATCAAGATGCCTGTGGAGTCGTAACTGTCCTTTGACACAGCCCGCCTCTAGAGCCCTCCAAATCCAGTTATGACTAACCTACCCTTTGAGTTGACACAACCAGCCTCTAGACACACCACAAAGAGCAATCGTAACCTATTGTTTGAGGAGAAACATCCTGCTTCTAGATACACCCCACAGAGCCAGACCTAACCTACCCTTTGAATTGACAAAGCCTGTCTCTAGATACGCCAGAGACCCAATCGTAACCTATTGTTTGAGGAGAAACATTTTGACTCTAGATACACCCCAAAGAGCCAAACCTAACCTACCCTTTGAGTTGACACAACCAGCTTCTAGATACACCACAAAGAGCAATCGTAACCTATTGTTTGAGAAGAAACATTTTGACTCTCGATACACCCCAAAGAGCCAGACCTAACCTACCCTTTGAGTTGACACAACCAGCTTCTAGATACACCACAAAGAGCAATCGTAACCTATTGTTTGAGAAGAAACATTTTGACTCTAGATACACCCCAAAGAGCCAGACCTAACCTACCCTTTGAGTTGACACAACCACCTTCTAGATACACCACAAAGAGCAATCGTAACCTATTGTTTGAGAAGAAACATTTTGACTCTAGATACACCCCAAAGAGCCAGACCTAACCTACCCTTTGAGTTGACAAAGCCTGTCTCTAGATACGCCAGAGACCCAATCGTAACCTATTGTTTGAGGAGAAACATTTTGACTCTAGATACACCCCAAAGAGCCAGACCTAACCTACCCTTTGAGTTGACACAACCAGCCTCTAGATACACCACAAAGAGCAATCGTAACCTATTGTTTGAGAAGAAACATTTTGACTCTAGATACACCCTAAATTGCCAGACCTAACCTACCCTTTGATTTGACAAAGCCTGTCTCTAGATACGCCAGAGACCCAATCGTAACCTATTGTTTGAGGAGAAACATTTTGACTCTAGATACACCCCAAAGAGCCAGACCTAACCTACCCTTTGAGTTGACACAACCAGCCTCTAGATACACCACAAAGAGCAATCGTAACCTATTGTTTGAGAAGAAACATTTTGACTCTAGATACACCCTAAATTGCCAGACCTAACCTACCCTTTGAGTTGACAAAGCCTGTCTCTAGATACGCCAGAGACCCAATCGTAACCTATTGTTTGAGGAGAAACATTTTGACTCTAGATACACCCCAAAGAGCCAGACCTAACCTACCCTTTGAGTTGACACAACCAGCCTCTAGATACACCACAAAGAGCAATCGTAACCTATTGTTTGAGAAGAAACATTTTGACTCTAGATACACCCCAAAGAGCCAGACCTAACCTACCCTTTGATTTGACAAAGCCTGTCTCTAGATACGCCAGAGACCAAATCGTAACCTATTGTTTGAGGAGAAACATTTTGACTCTAGATACACCCCAAAGAGCCAGACCTAACCTACCCTTTGAGTTGACACAACCAGCCTCTAGATACACCACAAAGAGCCAGACCTAACCTACCCTTTGAGTTGACAAAGCCTGTCTCTAGATACGCCAGAGACCCAGTCGTAACCTATTGTTTGAGAAGAAACATTTTGACTCTAGATACACCTCAAAGAGCCAGACCTAAACTACCCTTTGAGTTGACAAAGCCTGTCTCTAGATACGCCAGAGACCCAATCGTAACCTATTGTTTGAGGAGAAACATTTTGACTCTAGATACACCCCAAAGAGCCAGACCTAACCTACCCTTTGAGTTGACAAAGCCTGTCTCTAGATACGCCAGAGACCCAATCGTAACCTATTGTTTGAGGAGAAACATCCTGGTTCTAGATACACCCCAAAGAACCAGACCTGACCTAACCTAACCTAAAGTAAAATACTTTACTTGATGGTTAAATAGCGGTTTAATTTCAATTTATCACGATTTGCAAACCAAGATGGGTTAATATCTGCCCTCGTATTAATCTATTCTTTGCAGCGAAGAGTTTTTCCAACTCATAGCTGTTTACGATGATACGTTGTAGCAGTATAGAATGTACTTAACAATAATAAGCTTTATGTATAACGTTTAGCCGTAATAGGCGCCAAACCCATGACGTCACCTGCCTTACTCCTGCGCGGGATTGTTTGCTTTTATCTACTCCTCCAATGTCTTCGGTGTTGCCGGAAGTGTGTCCATCAATCAATGGTAATTAAAGCATGGGCTGAGGTGTGCAGTTGTGTTCTATCTTTAAATAGTTCAGGCATAATCGGTAATTGTTTTGATTTATTTAATCTCAAAGAGAAAGATGATTTTCGGATTCCCTCTGAAATAATTCATTTTCTTTCTTCAACATTTTTTACTTTTTCTTCTCGTCTAACTTTCATCGGCACACATTCAAACAAACCATATTTTCCGAACCTCCAAATCCATTTCGCGACAGATAGCCAAAACGTTTATAAAACATCTTATATATATATTAGCTTATATATATATATATATATATATATATATATATATATATATATATATATATATATAAGCTAATAACAGTCGTTAATAATATACTTTTTATTCATCCACAATACATTTTTTTTTTAACTTGTACTGGATGAGACTTGATGTTAATACAACTTTTTCTAATATCAATTAATTAATTAAATTTTATAAATTATCTTAGTTTTGAATGGAAGAAAACCTTTTTACAAAAGGGGTAAGGTATGCAATATAGTTATTTCGTCCCATTTGTTTAACATAAGTGATAAGATGTGATTTAATAAAACAGCTGATATTATCAACAACTTAAAGCAACTGTGGCGTAAATGTTTATATTAATTAAAACAACCTCTCACCACAAATTCAACAAATTTTATTTTAACCTAATGTTAACCTAAGGTTAAAATAAAATTTGTTGAATTTGTGGTGATAGGTTGTTTTAATTAATATAAGCTGATATTATGTTATAAGTTATGTGGTAGAACAGCTGTTTTAAAGCATAGGTTATGTTGCTTTATTTATATTAATTGTAATTACTGAATTTAATAAAGTGTTGCTAAAATAATTTTTTTCTTTGTTGACTGAAGTAGAAATTGACTCAAATTTTTTTGATTTCATTACTTGTTTATAAAAAAGTTTATGGTTTTATTACGTTCAGATTTAAGGTTGCTGTAATAAAAGTGATAGTTTTACCGTGTAGAGGACGAGAGCTATGTCGCACTGTCTAATGTTCCTTTTGAAAATTGCAATTTGTGTTCGGAGCGAGCGAAGCTGCATTAATCAATAAACATCAATCCCGGTGTTTTACGGCTGGTAATGGTTCATATCCTCTTGCAAGGGTTGAATTTCCTCTGAATGATTACTCTATTTCCATCGTCCAATTAGTCGGTAATTGGCTCACGGTAGCTTTGTGTCAAGAGACAAAAGCAAAAACTCCAATCGTGGCGTCCTCAGACGGATCGGTTCGTTTCAGAAGCGGCGATTTTTGTATTTTTCTTAAATCTAAAACAACCTAAGTCCAGATATGGCGTAAATTTATATATTAATAAATGTTTGATAAGAAATGAAGGGCGCCATGTTGGTAGAGGCTGCTGTTTCGACGGGGGTAATTATTCAGAATTCGCTACATAGAATAAAAGCTTTGGGCCTTCTAAGATTGTTTTTCTCACTAATGAATAAATATAGACAGCCTCAGACATGTTTATGCTTGGATTGACAGAAATAAAAAAGATCAATGAGTCAAGGGGCAACACAGAAAAGTTAACAGTTATATGTAAATAAGTGTTACATTTACAAGAATTATTTAGCATTTATTTATATTATATTCGTTGTTAAATGCTTTACTTTTTTGCTTATTTTTTCACTCTTTCAGTTTACCAATGTCGCTAAATTGCCTACACTGCGCCGTGTTATCTGTTTGAGTCTGCAGTGTGTAAATAAATGTTCTTTCGTATCTAAGGTTATGTTTGTCATATAAGGTTATGCCATTGAAGGTTATGTGGTCGTATGAGTAGTACTACTACTTTTCTGATAGCGAGTGAAATAAATACTTTTAAAATACCCACTCATACAGACTAGGATGCAACCATACAAAACCAGTGGGAATTTGCAGTATCAACATATTACTGTTTTATCCTCATACATGTTCTACCTTGCTCAACTCCTGTTTTTTCACACTCTATGTCTATCTAACGAGCTCAATATTTATCTTGTTCATATTGTCAATTGTTAATAATAAAATATTTTTTTATTCATCCACTCAAGTTCAAATATTTTTTTAAAAACTTGTAGTGGATGACACTCGATGTTAATTCTGTTTTTTCAAATATTAATTCTAGTTCTATATGAGAAAAAAACTTTCTACAAAAGGGGGAAGTATGCATCCGTCTCATTTGGCTTAAAATAAATAATAACATATGATTTCATAAATCAGCTGATTTTATGTTATAGGTTATGTGTTAAATCAGCTGTTTTAACGCATAGGTTATGTTACTTTATTTATATTAATTGTAATTATTTAATAAAAAGTAACAATAATAGAATTTGTCTATATTGACTAAGAAGGAATTTTCTTAGAAATTTTTTTGTTTATATTATACGATAAAGATACAATGTGGGTTAGTAGTTTAATGAACGTGAAAGTTTTGCTAGACCAAACTATCTCACACAATACTTGTATCTGCGAGACATACAGATGATACACACACAGCCTGTATGAGCAGATAGTTCCTTTGCCTACTTAACTGTTGTTGACGTCAGGGACAGCTGTTACCGTTTAAATAGCTGTTCTCGGCGACGTCAGTAGCGTCACAGCTTAAATCCTCTTCCAACACAAATAGGATATGGCAATCAGGTATTGGAACAATGTAAAGTAGATACAAGTGACGCATAAGTGTTGTAAACTGTCTGAAGTACGAAACTGTGGAAATATTTTCGTGTATTATTGTTAAGTTTTCTTATTGTTTGAAATCACGTTTCTTTGCTGTTTGAGTTTTGAATGTGAAATGGAACTGAAGGACTTTATCATACCTCCCATACCGGGACTTTTTTAGTCGTACATTGGTGATAGAGGAGCGTTATATATATATATATTTATTCTTACGCTCTTTGGTTAATTTTCAATGTAACAGTTTTATTTATTCAATGATTATTATTTTAATTAATAGGACTCGGTTTTGGGCACCGCTTATCTCTGATAAGAATGAAATTATTATTTATAATATTGATCTCTGGGTTACACTGAAATAACACACAATTTTCAGGCTAAGATAATTTAATTAAGTTTTATCAAAATTACAATATTATTTAAATGAGAATGTCTTAATTTAATTTAAATTTGGCTTGCTCAATTATATTAATCTGCAAGAAACTCTTAACTTTCCTTTTTTTTATACTTAACTTAATTTGTATAAACTTGTTTTGATCTCAGGGTCGCTGTTTAAGGTTCGGGTGCAATAGGAAAAACTTGGGTTAATATTATTTTATAGTTCCGATTTAATGAATATTGGTTTTATGGATTAATAAATAAAAATTATGTGATTGGCAGATCAACAAAAAAAAGTATAATGTTCAACGATTAAGAGAGTTTTTGTTTATTAATTTGAGGGCCACCTGTTCGTAGCTCGTGGTCCTGACATTCCGTCCGTTCGTTGCACTATAATCACAATCAACTTCCGACGATATACCTAATATTCACTCCTTTCTACGATTTACTTAATATTCACTGCGCTCAACGATTTCCTTAATATCATTACACGAAGTGGAGGTAACTTGACCGACGTCTACTCTCATCGAACGTTCCTGGATGACCTCCCGATTTTTCTCCCAAGTAACTTTTTGGACCTCTTATCCCTTATCTCCTAGTTAGACCAATCACATTTCTTAATTTTAACTTTTTAACATATTTTTTGAAATTTAACGTCTTTTTGCAACTGACTTTCTCTTAACGGTAATAAGTTTTTTTCTCTAGTTTATTAAGCGCCCTTGCGTCTTAAAACTGACAACCCTTTTTGGGAATTTATGGTACAATAAAGTAATAATACTGCCAGTTTGGCCTTGTACATTGTAGTCTTAATTTTATATCGTTATAGTGTGTGTGTGTGTGTGTGTGTGTGTGTGTGTGTGTGTGTGTGTGTGTGTGTGTGTGTGTGTGTGTGTGTGTGAGTGCGCGCGCGCGCGCGCGCGTGTGTGTGTGTGTGTGTGTGTACTTAAACAAGAATCTTACTTGGTATTTAACTTTCAAAGATTGGTAGTATCTCCATCATCAAGTATCATTTGAATTTACTTTAAAAATTTTTTAGTTTATATTGATTGTTTTGGAAGAAATTTTTGCAAATTTAGTTAAGGACTAGAAAATTTTTGAAGGAAGGTGTGGACATTTCTTTAGGAATTTTTTGACATATTTTTTAGCAAAAGATCTAGCTTGTTTTCTGAGGGAAGTCTTCAATTTTATTTTAGGGAATGGTTTGCAAATGTTTGCTAGTTAAGGTCTGAAATGTTGTTTGAAAGAAGTGTGTAAATTCTATTAGTGAGTAGTCTGGAATTTAATTCAGAGAAATTTAATGAAAGGTTTAGTAATTTTGGAAAATGAGGTTTGTAAATGTAGTGATAGTCTTAAACGTTTTGTAGGGAAAGATCTGGTCTTTAGGAAAGAGTTTTTGAAATTTTTGGTGAAGGTTTTGCAAAGTTTTGACAAGACGTTTGTAAATTTTGTAGATGAAAAGCGTAGTAGTTTTTTAAGAAAATGCCTGGAGGTGTTTGTTGGTTTAGTTTACGGAAATTCTAGCTGAAAGTAGTATGTAACTTCGTTAGTAAAATATCGAAATTGTTTTAAAGGAAAGCAAGATAATTTGGTGAGGAAAAGTGTAACTTTCTCCTAGAGAGAAAGGGTTGGAAAGTTTTTTTAAGGATTCGCTGTAAACAAACCATATTAAAACTGATTGTAATGAAACAGACTGACTATTGCATCTGAATAAAATGTTGGAGAGTTGAAGGAAAGACAAATGGATAATCTCTTTCCAAGGGAACTATCTGCTCCATGTATTAGTGGCATGCATTCTGCATCATGAGGTACATGCTTGAAGAAGCTTGATCTAATCACAACCAAGCGTAGGCTAGAATGGCTGTAGAGAAAGTACTTAATCCGGGTCGACTAATTCGCTGTGTTCTATTTTAGAATAATAGATAAGCCATCAGTAATAGGAATTATAAAACAACCGATTTGGTTTTATATTAGAGGATGTAGACTAATGAGAAAGGAAATCTCTGTCCAGGTTATTTCCTGTCGGTGTTTACGTTTGCAGAGAGCAGGCCTACTCAGATATGCAACCATGTACGCTCGATTCCTTGATCTTCCCCCTACATCCCACCTAATCCTACATATCCTCAATGTCCTTTCTTCGTAGCCTCCTTCAACCGACCAGAGAGTTATATGTCTCGCCCTAATCCTACATATCCTCAATGTCCTTTCTTCGTAGCCTCCTTCAACCGACCAGAGAGTTGTATGTCTCGCCCTAATTCTACATATTCTCAATTTCCTTTTTGCATAGCCTCCTTCAACCGACCAGAGAGTTATATGTCTCGCCCTAATCCTACATATCCTCAATGTCCTTTCTTCGTAGCCTCCTTCAACCGACCAGAGAGTTGTATGTCTCGCCCTAATCCTACATATTCTCAATTTCCTTTTTGCATAGCCTCCTTCAACCGACCAAAGAGTTATATGTCTCGCCCTAATCCTACATATCCTCAATGTCCTTTCTTCGTAGCCTCCTTCAACCGACCAGAGAGTTATATGTCTCGCCCTAATCCTACATATCCTCAATGTCCTTTCTTCGTAGCCTCCTTCAACCGACCAGAGAGTTATATGTCTCGCCCTAATCCTACATATCCTCAATGTCCTTTCTTCGTAGCCTCCTTCAACCGACCAGAGAGTTGTATGTCTCGCCCTAATCCTACATATTCTCAATTTCCTTTTTGCATAGCCTCCTTCAACCGACCAGAGAGTTATATGTCTCGCCCTAATCCTACATATCCTCAATGTCCTTTCTTCGTAGCCTCCTTCAACCGACCAGAGAGTTGTATGTCTCGCCCTAATCCTACATATTCTCAATTTCCTTTTTGCATAGCCTCCTTCAACCGACCAAAGAGTTATATGTCTCGCCCTAATCCTACATATCCTCAATGTCCTTTCTTCGTAGCCTCCTTCAACCGACCAGAGAGTTATATGTCTCGCCCTAATCCTACATATCCTCAATGTCCTTTCTTCGTAGCCTCCTTCAACCGACCAGAGAGTTGTATGTCTCGCCCTAATCCTACATATTCTCAATTTCCTTTTTGCATAGCCTCCTTCAACCGACCAAAGAGTTGTATGTCTCGCCCTAATCGTACACATCCTCAATGTCCTTTCTTCATAGCCTCCATTCGTTACGTCCTTTAAAAAGTACTTTCAAACGTTTAGTTTGTTTGTGGGTAATAATTGGATCCTATCATTGTCGTTACTCTAAGAGCATCCTGATACCAAAAAAGTATCTATATCCTCGGTTAATTCGGAACTCAGTTGATCGGGGTTCGGATAATCGAGACCTTACTGTGAGGTATAATAGTCATCTTAACATATCTCCGTAAAACACCAAAGATCTATCCTTCCACACACGGAAATGTTTCTCTCAGACGCCTTTAGTTATCAGATAAAAAAGATAAACTTGAGATACCATCCTTAACACGTAATTCTACCTACCGAATGTATTATTGCGTTCGCGAACGCAATAAAAACAATTTTCAGCGTATAAACCTTAATCTCGTCACCGACAACTTGTCATTCAATCTAAACGCTCCCACAACGTTCCACTACTTTAAACTAGGTTAGGTTTAAACTGTACACGCGATCGCGTGAGATTATCTCTGCTGTTAATTCACCCGTGTACAGGGTTGCCAAATTTCACGGCTGTTGGACAGGGTTTTATGAAAATAGCGTCAAAACTAGACTTAAGGGTAGGCGAGAGAAATCGATAGCAACTTTATAAATCTACTACCTGCTTCTCTAAGCCTTGCACTGATATGTGGTACAGTGTTGCCAGATTTCACGGCTGTTGGACAGGGTTTTGTGAAAATAGCGTCAAAACTAGACTCAAGGGTAAGCGAGAGAAATCTATAGCAACTTTATAAATCGACCAACTGCTTCTCTATGCCTTGCACTGATAGATGGTACAGTGTTGCCAGATTTCACGGTAGTTTATTCAAAATAACGTCATATTGTGGGCAGAGCGTTAATTATCTAAGCCTTCCTAATGTTTACTTTTCTTGAAAAAGGCTTTTTGCTAGCAGTGGAAAAACCTTGGTTCAACGTTTCTTTACGCGATAGAACAGTTTGCTACGCAGCTGCCAACTTTATTGCGTAGTCAAGCTCGTGCGGCCTTCGTTTGACCTCGAAACTATTCAAAATACGATTTGGCATCGTTACCTAGATCTAGTTATTTATTAACTGATCCTGTTTTTCTACCACAAATGGCACAGTTCTGAAAATACTGTGTAATAGCGTCATCTCGTTTTGAAAATGAAAAACTTTTTTTATTTACGATTAGCAAATACTTTGTCTGGAAGGGACATTGATATGGGGACAGGATTAGAAGCTATGTAGTCTATTGTCTGGTAGGGACATTAATATAAAGTACCGTGGTTCAAGTCTAGAGCGAGAGACCATTACTTAATAGGGACATCGATAGGGGTTAATGGTTAGAGGCTAGAGAGAACATTTCCTATTAGACATTTATATAGATAGAGACCGTCGTTAATGGCCAAGCAGATCATTCCCTGGGAGGGAATTGATATGGGGACCGGTATTAATTAGCTAAACAGGTCATTGCCTGATAGGGACATTGATTTGGGGATCCCTGCTAGTGGCTAGGCAGTCCATTGTTTAGGAGGGATATTGATATGGAGACCGTGGTTAGTGTCAAGGGAATCCATGGCCTTGTAGGGCATTGATAAGAGGAGGCATTTAGTGGATAGAGGTCCATCGCTTGGTAGAGATATCGATATAGGGCATGGTAATAGCTAGGCAACCCATGGCCTAGTAGGTTCATTGATAAGAGGAAGTAGTAAGTGGATATCAGTCCATCACTTGGTAGGGATATCGATATAGCGACCATGGTAATAGCTAGGCAACCCATGGCCTGGTAGGGACATTAATAAGAGGACGTGGTTAGTAGATATCAGTCCATTGCTTGGTAGGGATATCGATATAGAGACCATGGTAATAGCTAGGCAACCCATGGCCTGGTAGGAACATTGATTAAGGGATGTGATTAGTGGTTAGTCAGACCACTACTTGGTATGAACATTAGTATGGGGGCGTGGTTAATGGCTAGGAAAATCATTGGTTGGTACGATCGTTGGTATGGAGAGATGCTTAGTGGCTAAGCCGAATGTGACCTCCCCCCTTGACAGCCAGTATTACTCCCCATGTAGTACTGAGTGGGCTCTATGATTCCACCTAAAACTACCCTAAACACCCTCGAACACTTGCTACATAGAAAAGCGACACTGTTGGCATAACCCACGTCTATAGTATCTTCATGATCCCACCTAAATTCACCTCAAACTTTATACAACACTTCCTACACAGGTGATGATAACAAGTGGATAGCTTCATACCCACAATAGAGACTAAAGATGGGCCGATACCTAAAATTTTCGAATCCGAATCAGATATTTATTTTCAAAATTTTCTTTCTATTCTCGTTTCTTTAAAGTTATATAGCCCTACATGGTAATTCTCTAATTAATTAAACATCTTGTTCATACGGTGAAGCCTTTTAAAAACTCGGATTGATTGTAATAGGCTACACAAAACGTTAGTCCTTGATTTATGAATAGGAGTTCCCCGAAAGCATGACAAACATATCGTATAAAAGTAATAATTTATTTAAAATTCATAATTCGTGTAACTTCAGTTCACAATTACAATATAACTTCAGTAATAGTTTGTATAGGTGAAGAAATTGGAACTACCTTTTCTTTGTGTTTTGTTTCAACATGTATGAAGTGGTGGCGGCCAGAGACGAGGGGAGAGAGAGAGAGAGAGAGAGAGAGAGAGAGGGAGGGAGGGAGAGAGAGAAGGAGAGAGGGGGGAGAGAGAGAGAAAGAGTCGAGCCCTCCCGAGTGAGAGTGAGACAGCAGAGCGAGAAGAGCGGTGACAAACAGACCAGAAAACCTTCCGATCGTCTGCTTTGTTGCATCATAAATAATATTAATATTTTCGTGGATCTCAAATAGGCATTTCCTTTAATCGTTTAATTCATTCAAAGCAACTAATACTTGAATAAGACATAGTTGATAATTAATTATATTTCTTATAAATTACACTACATACGTATTTTAACAGTTTAAAAAAACAAGAATCGGAATCGGCACTTTAATCAATGGGGAATCTATTATCGACGATCCTCGATACCATTAGAATCGACGATTCCTGGAATCGGCCCATCCCTATAGAGATCAAATCTGCATCAGGAAAGTCGCACATCCCATTCTCTATTTAGGCCAGGATGAGATGAACACCTCTGTATCCACAATGGTGAGCTTTATTGTAAAGCATTCTATCCATGAGATCAATAGTGAGAGAGAGTCATAATTTTGAGCACTGTAATTTTGTTTATAATAGACGTTGAGCATAGTTATGGAACTACCCTAATAACGTTTCTCCCTATGACATGGTACCCATAGCGTATTTCTGTCTACACCTTTGGAGTCCTTTTTACAGCATCAGATGTTTAGGAAATCTGTAATTAATATTCTAATCTAAAATTGTCTCAAGAATGTTTATATAGACCTGGTCATAGTTTTTAAATTGCTATACAAATCCGCTGGTGGTCTAGCGCTTCAACAACTTCCAAGACGGCAGTCTCCAACACAATGAAAAGATTGTGGAGGTACCAGCATCTGTTGCCTCCATGTGAAAACAGATACCCTACGTGGGGGTATTGTCCTGTCAGATGTCGCATGTCTCAACATATTAGAAGTTATAAGTAATTATTGCGTAACTGAGTGAAAACTTTGAACTTACTTGTTGATGTGTTTTGAAACAATCATCAGTTCAAATGTTTTCGGTCAATTACGCAATAATTACTTGAAATCTAATCAGTGAATTCAAGATAATTACAACAAGCGAGTTTTATATTAGAAGATCTAAGTAGTGCGATATTTGGTATTTATTTCCCGATCCCACGTATACGATTTTAGCAAAAAAATATATCGGGCCATGCAGACAGTCATCAGGGATGCGAAACAAATTATAAAAACTCTCGCTCACGCCCCAAAATTTAAACATTTTGGAAATAGAAATTCCCGCCTCACGTATAATAAGATATTGATTTAACATGTTTGCTTTATTTTTTTGACGTAATAACTCGCAAAACGCCT
This sequence comes from Prosapia bicincta, assembly GCA_036971475.1. Lineage (NCBI taxonomy): Eukaryota > Metazoa > Arthropoda > Insecta > Hemiptera > Cercopidae > Prosapia > Prosapia bicincta. The sequence goes on along the minus strand of JBAIZL010000002.1, from coordinate 21,648,386 downwards.
CGAAATGTAATTAAATTTGCCGTTGACTCCCAAAAATTACAAATTTCGATAAAAACGTCAACTTTAACAAAACACTATTATAGCATCACGTTTCACCCGGCATACACATCTTTTTTTGCGCTAATAAGTCGAAAAATTACTCAGAACAAAACAAACACACCTATCATTTGGGTGGCCTTCAAATGACCAAAATTAAATTAACCAAAACGTACGCAACTTTCAACTAACCGAAATACGCGACGTTCAACTAAACGAAAGTGCATGAACTTCAACTAACCAAAGTGCACGGACTTCAATTAACCAAAGTACTCGGACTTCAATTAAAAGAAATTGCGGGTTATGTTATTGCCGTTCCGATTATTTACAACTATAATAAGATACTTCAAGATCTATGGTCTACCAAACCTAATAATATTCCTGCATTACATTTACTTTAATAACGATAAAGTTAAACCGTAGTATTTTGAGAAATAATTTCAAGGTAGTAATAAAAACTACTAAGTTTAAATTACAGTACTTCCCATATCATATTAACTTGAAGTTAGTGCGATGAACGCCTGCGAAACGGCAAAATTATAACCCGCAACATTTCTTTCAGTTGAAGTTCGTTCACTTTGGTTAGTTGAAATCCGTGCACTTACGATTATTTGAATGTTGAGTATTTTGGTTAGTTGAAGGTTGCGTAAATTGTGTGCGTACATTTTGGTTAGTTGAATTTCGGTCATTTGAAGTAGCCCCCTTTCATTTCTATAGCCAAAAACGATAGAACTTACACGGCCCAAAGCGTGTTGGAATTGATGTGTTAAAGTTGATTTTTTCAAAATTTGTAATTTTGTGAGATTTATTAGCAAGTTTAATTACATTTCAAGGCATTTTGCGAGTTACTACATCAAAACAATAAAGCCAAAACGTTGAATTTGTAACGTTTTAGGTGTGCCGTGAAAGGGAGGGGGACTGATATCTTCCAAAATTTTTAAAATTTTGGTGGTGAGCTAAAGTTTTTATAATTATTTTCGCTATAATCGAACACGAGGGAACGGGAAATAAATACTACATATTTATCAGTTTTGGCTTCTAAGCAAAAGGAGACGGATTTACCCCTCATGGACGACAATAGATTTCTTAGAAGTTTTTTCTTTTTTATATAGAAATCATACATAGCTTACCTTTTTTATATAGAAACCATACACAGCTTACCTTTTTTATATAGAAATCATACATAGCTTACCTTTTTTATATAGAAATCATACATAGCTTACCTTTTTTATATAGAAACCATACATAGCTTACCTTTTTTAATCATGGTAACAGAGCTGAGAGCTAACAACTGCTTATTTCTTTTTTCTAGCTTAGTATGATGTTATCTCTAAAAGACCCAATATCTTGTATGTTGCAAAATTAACGTACTATGATACCCTGATTAGGGTATAACATTTTTATAAAACCCATTTCTGTACCACTAATTTTATACTTGTTGATTCCATCTTCACGTGAGCTACTATTTTTCAAAACACTTGTAAATATTTTACAACTTGCCTATAGTAGCACTTATATTTTACAATTTTTCTACAATATTATTACAATTATTTTACAATATTTTACTTACACTAATTTTAGTTTTTAAGTCTATGTCCAATAACATTAATTTTTCTACATACCCTTCACTTCACCATTTTCAATTAATATTTTCAACTAAAAAATTAGTTCTGCAAATTATATTTTTTTTGAATGTCAGCCAAAACTAATAATTGGTGTTTTGAATTGTATTTTTTTTTTAAAACAAATTAGTGTGTATTTTTAACAATTAGAAATATGATAAACAAGCCCTCGGGCATTTATAGTGTTTTAATATGTATTTGAATATTTTATTGTACATGATGTTCGACAAATCTTTTTAAACTCACTGAGACAAAACGTTTTTTACTGCACTAGACAAACATTAACAGATGATAATTGCCTAGTTGTACAAACGCATCTACTCAGCAAAGGTTTATGAATTTACTTTAATTATAAATTCATCCAAGTCATAGTAAAACAAAGTTTTAACATCATAGATCTAGTGCAGATAAAATGCTTAATTTTGTTTCTAGTGTCAACATTAAGTATTATTTTTACTTAAAAGATGGAGGAGCTTAGGGTGTACAGCACCTAACACTTGCTTTTATACTCTTTCCGTGCCTAACATAGGATTAACTTGGTGACTACCTACCTCTTTGCAGTAGCCAAGGGCTTTACGCTGAATTTCCGGATGCCCTATATTGTCAGTGCCTCATTGTCCTATATTGTCAGTGCCTCACTGTCCTATGTTATCAGTGCCTCATTGTGCTATGTTGTCAGTGCCTCATTTTCCTATGTTGTCAGTGCCTCATTATCAAACCATTCCTTCTGGTGGATCCTAATGCAGGGCTCTCCACATAGTACGTTGTTTAGGTTATCCTCGTGATCCTAATCACACTTCACACACTGAAGATGCCTAGATTTCTCAGTTTTGTATTGAAACCCCCTTAGATTCCCAAGGCCTATGATCAGTTTTACTATAAACATATTAACGTATTTACGAAGAGAAGGTCTTACTCCCCATCCCACTCCAAGTCATCCAAGAATTTCTACAAATCCTTGGTTTTGTTTCTACTCAAGGATGCATTCCGTTCTTTCCTGTTCAGTTTGTGAGTAATCCTTTTGCATTCCTCTTGAGACTGCATATCCTGCATGCGCCTTGAGACAGCAACAGCTTGAGCCAAGCAACAATACAAGATACTGCAGTACTCTTGCTTGATTACAGCATCCACTCTCATTGCCTATCTGGCTGAAGTGTCCTGGAATCCAGGTTCAGTTGAGATAGTTATATTTATCCAGCTCTGATAGAGTAGCTATAGTTTCTACATACAGTAATACCTTACAAAATTGTATATAATTATACTATACATCAGTGACAGTTGGTGCCCAAAACCTATGGGAGTTGCAGTTTGTAAAGTGTTAGATTTTTTTATGCAATGAAATCGGAATCATAAAAACAAAAGGGCTGTTATAGGGAAAATAGGCTGTCACTGCTTAAAACTTTGTGATTTATTCTATTGAAGGAGATATATTGGCATTTTTTTATTTTATTTTTACATACTTAAGACACTGAATTTCAAATCATGTTCTTATTGAGAAACCAATCTCAACTGTGAATGTCAACAAACTCAGAGCAGAGCGGAGATGCGTTCTTCGTACTTAGCTGATCTTAACCGAAGATTGCCAAGGTTGCATCCCGTCTGTAACCTATTAGATCTTTGTAGCGCTGCCTAGCTATTTCAGTCTCTCTAGACCTTCCGATTTAACTGGATGTTGCAGGTTTTCCTACAACTAGGCCGAATGAGCCTGTCTGTGATTGAGCGAATATTCACACGGTCGCTGCATTTCTGATGTTTTTATTATTATTTATAATGATGGATCATGTTATATGATGAATAATCGCTTGTATCATTGTACATAAATCTTAAATAATAAATAATTTTTTTTTTACTTATCTCTGTTTTGGGGGTTGTGCAATCTGCCTATGAGCCGTCACTGATATCCATCAAATGTATATTGGCTAAATGAATATCAAATAATTTATCAATTTTTATATTCGAATTTCAGTAGTTTCATGTTAAAAACTAACAATTATATTTGTCTTAGGTGAACGGCCATTTCCTTGTCGATGGGTTGATTGTGGTAAACGTTTTGCTCGATCCGACGAGTTGGCACGACATTTGCGTACTCATACGGGTGAAAAAAATTTCACATGTCCTGTCTGCAGCAAGAAATTTATGAGGAGTGATCACTTAAGGTAATATTATTTTTCATTACATTTGTGCTTTTAGTCATGATATACTTGGAGATTTTACTAATGAAGACTTGCAGTCATGTATGGTAATTTTATTACAGTTGATAACCTGAATCACATTTGTAATACATAGGTAAATTTTGATGAGTTGTACTGCTTGAAAAAATGTTTTTATTCAGTATCATTTGTTAAGTGAGTTCAGTGTAAAAATTGAAACCATTAAATATCGAAATCTTGTTGCTGTTCTTGACAAGCTGGTTGTTAATTACTTATTACACTTTTACTATTACTTGCGACCAGACTTTTTGTTAATTAAAGGTTGTTAAATTGTTAACTTACACTTGGATCCTCCAAGTGTTGTGTTGGAGGATCCAAGTGTAAGTTAACAATTTAACAACCTTTAGTCAACTAAAAGTCTGGTCGCAAGTAATAGCAAAAGTGTAAAAAGTGAAACCATTAGTAATTAGAGTACTTAATTTTAGTAAAGTTTAAGTTTATAAGTATTTAAATATTGTATGTAGTAATAGAAGAAATATATATGTAGGCATATGTAATTAATTTTTCATGAAAATGCTTTTCGTTCAAGATCCAGCTAATTAAAAAAAGTGAATTGATTATTGATGAACCAAAATGAACCTTGAGGTGTAAGGTTAATACATTTTCTAAACAAATTTGTATACCAACACTAGCATATCAGAGTATCGAAATTTTCGAAACTTAGTTTCGAAACTTGTTTCGAAATTTAGTTCAGGTATCTTTTAGAGAACTGCAGTAAAAACTGTAAAATATATCTAAAAGCTTGAAATGCAATTACCTTACTTCTGAAATAGCACTGTAAACCCAACATCTTTCCAACACCCCAATTTCTCTTTCTCTGTCCCAGCCTATGACCTGAATGATCTTTGCCATTACAAAACAGTACTTATGTATTATATGGAGACCACTATTTTTAGAGGTTATTTTGCAGCGGACGTAAGAAGAGTAAATATTTATACAGGACAGACTTTATTTTACCTATTGTGAAAATTACTTGTCATTATGACGATCGGTTCTTGTCTCCAAAAAAAATCGATGTTAGCGAGAATTGAGTTGAACCCATCGCTGCCAGTTGCGGTCACTCCCAATCGCCACATATATTCCGATGGTACCTCGATGCCTCTTGTTCCTCTATTTAGCACTATCCCACATCCGATTCATTAATATAACAAGGAAAGTAATAGTAACATATTTGTGATAACCTGCCTTAACCTAACCACCACAGCTCACAGTATAATAGTGGCCTCTGTATAATACGTAAGTACCTACAAAACTTTCTTCTAATCACTTATTGTTCCATTATATCCTTCATCAGACAGTTTGGTTGCCACTTTTGTTCCTCTCCCTGAACAACTTCAGTATTTTTCATTTATACTTTCTAATGGTTTAATTTATTGTAGAAATAAAACGACTGGTCAAGCATTGTCATTTATTAATTTAATGTTGACATTTTGATAACATTCATTAAAATAATAATTTTAAATGGGCTGAAGATGTTAATGAATATGTTATCGAAACGTCGCCGCTAAATTAATAAATGACAATGATTGACTTGCAAACCAGTTGCTTTATTTCTACAAAATTTAAACCTTGTGAGTGTAATATGACTAAGAATGTAATTTGTCATTATATTCTTCCAACCACAATCCTTTGATTAATTTGTACGAGGTAAGTGTTGTGTCTAAAGTAACTCTCATTTTGACTTTAATGAAGCAGGCCGTTATATTACTTTATCAAACCCAAGTAAGATTCCTTTGTCAACCCATACTATTGCAACTGAAGTATCAAACCCAAGTAAGATTCCTTTGTCAACCCATACTATTGCAACTGAAGTATCAAACCCAAGTAAGATTCCTTTGTCAACCCATACTATTGCAACTGAAGTATCAAACCCAAGTAAGATTCCTTTGTCAACCCATACTATTGCAACTGAAGTATCAAACCCAAGTAAGATTCCTTTGTCAACCCATACTATTGCAACTGAAGTATCAAACCCAAGTAAGATTCCTTTGTCAACCCATACTATTGCAACTGAACGTTATGGGCTGACAAAGGTGTACATTTTCAGAAACTACTGTCTTCACTCAAAGTCAAATTAAGTGCTACTTTAGGCAAGTAAATAACAGATTTTGTAATGAATAAGTTAAATTTTAAGTTTGTACACATCTTGGGATCCAAAATTTGTGTCTTGTATAATAAGCTGAGCATTAGGGGGGGGGGGGGGAAATGTGCAACATTTTTCACTTTGGAATAGATGGATTTCATTTAGTGTAAAATAAGAAAATTGTTTTGAGTGTTTGTATTTGTATTGATAAGTAAATAAGGTAGTAAAATTCAGTGGTTTAATACTTCATATCCTTTCAGAAGGATTTAATTTCCTTGAAATAATTGCTTCTTAGAGACATGATAGAGAAGAAAGAGATGGTCGTAGAGGAGACAGCTGATATGGTTTTGACACATAAAGAGAATGTTGGAGGGAAGATTACCAAGAGTTGCTTTGGAATGAACACCACCGGAGAAAAGTAGAACGGAAAGGCCCAGATTAACATGGGGAGAAACCATCAATAAATGAAAGTAACTTATCGGTGGAACACTGCTACAATAGGAAAGCATGGAGGCGAAATTTAGAAATCGGACAGCAGCAGCAGAAGCTATAAAACCGACATTATAGCGGAAATTATTGCCCAATTTCCATCAGCCAATTGTAAATTTAACTTGTACCTATACAAGAAAACATAAATAATCATCTTCATTTATTCATTTACCCTAATGTATGCCAATTGGATCCAGTTCAAATACTCTTTGTTACTTCACTTATAAATCTTTCTATTTGTCAAAAGTTTTAATTTTAACTTTACAAAATAATCAGCTGTTTGTATTTTGGTTTCAAGGTTTGCATTTGTTAAGGAATAAATAAATTTATATATCTCATACAAATTTCTCAATTTTCCGGAGTAAATCATTATACTTTCTTCTCATAAAGTACAATAGGTAGAATTGTGTATGTCGGGGATGCAAGACAGGTTTCTCTTGACAAATTTAAAATGCATGCCTATTGTTGGTGTAAGTAAGGGAATAAGTATTTGGCTGAATAAGTATTTACTTAATGTGTTTTTATGGTACTTACGTATTATACGGAGGCCACTATGTACATATGTTATTTAAATGTGGTAAAAATGCAACATTGTTCACCTCCAACGCAATGCATATAAAATGAATCAAAAACATGTCCTGAAGCTGTATTGATAATTATTGTTTGTTATTGCCACAGAAGGTTAATTTTATATACCTATGAAGTATCCAGTCAGGATAAATTTGGTTGTAATTTTATATGTTTAACCAAATAAATGTATACATGTAAGGCTAGAATAGAGATCACGTGACATTTCCTGAGAAAACGTATTACTCCATGGAAGTAGACTTCTAAATAGGTAAAAATTAGAACCAAATAATATAAAATTACAACCAAATCTACCCTAACTAGAGACTTTATAATATTTGAATATACGTATATGTGGCACGGCACACCTTTGATACACAGACGTAGTACTTCCTACTACTCTGCATTGAATTTTTTAGCCAACTTTAATTTGATAAAAAAATAACCTTTCGTGTAAAAAAAATATTTGCTATGCATATGGCCTTAGGATATGTTTTATGTAGTGATTTTTGGAGCCCGGTAAGAAAATTCCCTCTACAATAGTGACCTCTGTATAATACGTAAGTACCTCTTTTTTTTAAATGATTTTATTAATTCATTTTCGTTTGTACTAGGTTATGTTTTTTGTGTGTCGTATTATACCTGATGATAATTATTATACTGTTTGTATACCTTTATAGTTATTTTTCTCTTAATTTTTTCCTCTCTACCTTTTAATGTCCTTATTTCCTCTGGCTATCCTTAATTTACTTGTATTGTGTTAAGGAGTTCCTATTTCAGCCAAACATTTACTTTTAATCTTCTCTTAATTTGATTTAATAATCCTGTAATTTATCTTCTCTTGAATTCTGATTCAGTAAATTATTTCATTTGAACTAACTTCAACTTCTTTTTTTTAGTAAACATGCTCGCAGACATCCGAACTTCGACCCTACCGTGTTGCGCCAACGCAGGGCTCCCGTCAAAGCGTTCTCCGTCAACTCCAGTGATGGTACACCTTCAGAAAACCTCTCGGACTCTGTACCATCGCCGTAGGATCCTCCGTAGTCCTTGCACACTGTACCTTGAACCTCCCGGACATATCTATCTCAAATCTTGTCAGTTGTCTTTCTTACTTCAGCCACTGTCCGTAGAATATAAGCCTTTCTAGGAAACTGTTTTTAGGTTGTAAGTAAAATTTTAAATCGTAGTTACAGCACAAAGATTTGTTGAATAGTTTTCGTAGTACTCGAAGATAAATTAACACGAATATTAATGTTACAGAAATTTGTTTATTTGTATAAAATAACAAGTATTACTTTTATACATGTCTATACATGCAGGTTATCTATTAGTAAGATCACAAATTAAAAATATTACTAAACGTAATGCTGTGAAACTTTTAACATAATTTATTGTAATGATATTTGACCATAATGTCATTTGCCAAGCAACTTAAAAATTTAATATCATTGGCAAATTGTTTAAATCATAAATAGTAAAACACAAAGCACCTTATAGTAACATTAGTCAAACCAAGGACATTAGTTGTCTTCATTACATACAAAAATCTGTATTTTACCATACAATGAAAAATATAGTAAATTGTATTAAGTTAATTAGAGCTTAACCATAGAGAACATTAGATAGTTGGTTAGAGAACAATTCACAATAGTAATTATTAAAATACTTCTCTCTCAAAATCTCACTACACACTAGTTTATTAATATATACAGACTAGTTTCGACTGTGATGTTGCCTTCTTCAGTGATTGGCCACTACTCAATTTCAGTAGTGATTGGCAACTGATGTGTTGATAAACTAGTTGATTAATAAACTACAACAATAGCAAAATGCGAATGCCCCTGGACCAGGTCAGTTTCTTGCACACTCACCCTGCGTAGGGGAATAGGACAGTCCCAAGACCAGCCATATTTCCGCTCTATTGGTCATTTAGTGGTATCTTCTAACCAAACTCTAACTTTTTCAGTTCTAATTTTTAACGAAAAATAGTTAATAAATATTGATTCAACTTAAAATTACAACAAAAACGATACCAAACAACCCATGGTTTACTTTAGTAGATATTAGGCACTTCAGGTGCGTATCCAGCGACTTGCTTTGGGGGGGGAGGGGGGGGGCGATCGATGCAAAATATATATATATATATATATATATATATATATATATATATATATATTAAATATGGTGATATGTTTTCTTGTAATATAGTTATTAAATTAAAAATATTACAAAAACAAGAATACTTTTAATGAATATATTTATTCAAAGCTTTTCGCCGATAAAATAGTATCAGCATCTTCAGGAAAAAAATTATCTAATAAAACATTTTTACAAAATTAATGTTAAATCATATTAAGGTAGTACATATGATTTAATTTTGTAAAAATGTTTTATTAGATAATTTTTTTCCTGAAGATGCTGATACTATTTTATCGGCGAAAAGCTTTGAATAAATATATTCATTAAAAGTATTCTTGTTTTTGAAATATTTTTAATTTAATAATTAATATATATATATATATATATATATATATATATATATATATATATATATATATATATAACACGTTTTCTTGTGTAATAATTTAAAACAACATAGGTTATTCAAATACAAGAATATTTATTATTTTATATCCAAAGCTTTTCGTTGGCAAACAGTACCAACATCATCAGGAATGAAAATTTTTCATTCCTGATGATGTTGGTACTGTTTGCCAACGAAAAGCTTTGGATATAAAATAATAAATATTCTTGTATTTGACAAACCTATGTTGTTTTAAAATATATATATATATATATATATAGTATGTGTGTGTGTGCGCGCATGCGCACGTGCGTGTATGTAAAAACATAGAACGGAAAAAGTTCTTTCTACGCTTGCGTTAGAAATCGGTAACGTGATAAAGATTCGTAGCAAATTAGACTTTTTAATAAATAATTATCCCAGTTTCGATAACACTTATGACTAGAGAATAAGCTATTATTATAAAAATGGTTTATTAATTAATATAAGTAGTTATTCTTCCAATACGAACAATTCCGGAGTCAACTGCGAATATTACGCTTGCAAAATTACGTATTGAAAATCATATGTTCGAACCTAAGCTTCACTAGCGCTATCTGTTGTTAAAACGTTTAGACGTTTACAAGGGTATGCCGAGGAAACGCGTCACATTTTCAAATTAAAAATTAAAATTTAATTTTTTATTTACAATAAAAGACGAATTTACTTAAGTAAAAGTCTAATTTAATAGAAAGTCCTAATTTAATAATATATTGTCGATTTTTAACCCAAAGTTCTTGGATACGTGCCTGTCACTTTAACGTATTAAGTACAGTGTTTTTATTTCATGTTATTCCCTTGTGAACAGCGACAATAAATTGTACATTGTTCGGTATCAGTTTTCTAGTAATGATGTGCAGAATTCATTTGTGTTTAATTTTCTGAGGTGTGTTATCAAATTTAAAAAATAAGAGTTTGATCAAGTAAGAACCACTAGGTGACTAATAAACAGAGCGCCAACCCGTCCTCTGCCTTTGTGTGAGTGAGACTACCTGGCGTTTGGGAGCACTCGCATCTTGCTATTACTATAGTGTATAGTGAGAATTTTGAGTAAACTGTTTTAATATTTACCATTGTGAATTGGGTTTTCTGACCATTTTGACCAAGAAAAAAGCCTAGGAAATTTATTGAAATGCCTTTTTCTTAACGTTAATGAAGATTGCACTTTTGCTATTACTTGCGACCAGACTTTTTGGGTGGTTCTGTTTTCCCTTTCTGATAAGGATAATCTAGATATATCCCTTATGGGTTATATAAATATGGGAAGAAGAGTAAGGCAAATGGAAATATTCTAAAAATTTCTTGGTTTTTGTATAAGTAGTTGTAACTGGATGTTCTATAACTAAATTTCAAAATTATTAAATGTGAATATTTACTTGGCATATTACAACATACTGCTCTACATGAGATTTACCTTGCTACTGTTACATACTTCTATAGGCCTATGCCACCATTTTTGGTAGTTTTACAGTGGAACTTAAAAAAAAAAAAAACATTAGAAATTATATTTTAAAGAAACCATACAATATAATTATTTCAGAAAATGACAATGACATACTATATAAGAAAACAGATATTTTAGATAATCATAATGCTGTAAGAAATTGTATAGTTACATACGAAAAAAAACTTATGAATTCTAAATACACCTGTAAAATTAGCAAACACTAGTCAAAACTTGTAGAGAATTTAATTTGAACAAAATTACATAAAGTATTAAGTCGTGTCAGAAATATGTTTATTATTATTCTACATTCAAATATACATTATTCTACATTGAACCTGAATTAATCAGGATTGAAACTTATGTTATTCAGTTATTAATATTAATCCATTCATTTCTGTTATGAAACTATTTAATTGCTGTAAATAATAAAATAATTAAAAAAGTAATATTAAATGAATTAGATGGGAAAAAACAAAGAAAGAAAGGAATCAAATAGTTAATTTACAAATTGAAATAAAAATAAATCAGTTATAAAAAACCAACCTTTTATTGAAGATCACATAAATATAAATTCAGGTTGGCATAACTGTCAACTAACCATTGTTCCATTGTAGTTGAAATCATTTAATCTCTAATTCACATTTAAACTCATTAATATTAATGCAGCACATCTTTATGCATGGTGAATGTACTGACATGTTATTTGTTTATGGATTTTGCTGTGAAAATGATGTAACCAAGAATGACAGCATGTTTTAAGAAATGGAACATAATTTATAGGTTTAGTAAATCAAAGCAAAATGTTTACATATATATATATATATATATATATATATATATATATATATATATATATATATATATAGAGAGAGAGAGAGAGAGAGAGAGAGAGATTTTTTGGACTAGGAGACTGACAGACTTACCTTGGTAAGAGTCCACACTGTAGTCTTGAAATAGAAACACATAAAAGCACTTAAACAATGATATATTCCAACCACACAGTGGTCTTTGTCAATCGAAGAGAAAACACAAAAAGAAATATGAGAGAATGAAATAAAATAAATATAAGTTGTAATCACAGATTGTGTAGAGTAGAAATCAGATGTCACAGATGCACAGATTAAAGATATATATATATATATATATATATATATATATATATATATATATATATATATATATTGTTTCCATGAGCATATGAGTGATTATAGTTTATATAAGTCTGTCAGGGGAAAAGAAATAAGGCTATTAGGAAAAGAAAAAAAAAAATGAATGGATTTATCTGATGTTGAGGTTAGGGGATTCTCTGGACTTGGTATACCACTGATATGATAGTTCCCACCTTCTCAGTTCTGAGGGATTGCAATCAGGGGGGAGTGATTTAATTATTTTTGTGGTATAGCAGTCATCAAAAGTTGTGATGTTGTGACTCGCAGCATGTTGAGCTGTTGGTCTCTTTCAAGACTACAGTGTGGACTCTTACCAAGGTAAGCCTGTCAGTCTCCTAGTCCAAAAAATCTAAATAATCTTTACCAACCAAAACTAACCTAAATATATATATATATATATATATATATATATATATATTTATAGGTTAGTTTTGGTTGGTAAAGGTTATTTAGATTTTTTGGACTAGGAGACTGACAGACTTACCTTGGTAAGAGTCCACACTGTAGTCTTGAAATAGAAACACATAAAAGCACTTAAACAATGATATATTTCAACCACACAGTGGTCTTTGTCAATCGAAGAGAAAACACAAAAAGAAGAAATATGAGAGAATGAAATAAAAAAATTTAAAAAAAAAAACCACTGTGTGGTTGAAATATATCATTGTTTAAGTGCTTTTATGTGTTTCTATTTCAAGACTACAGTGTGGACTCTTACCAAGGTAAGTATGTCAGTCTCCTAGTCCAAAAAATCTATATATATATATATATATATATATATATATATTTAGGTTAGTTTTGGTTGGTAAGGATTATTTAGATTTTTTGGGCTAGGAGACTGACAGACTTACCTTGGTAAGAGTCCACTCTGTAGTCTTGAAATAGAAACACATAAAAGCACTTAAACAATGATATCATTGTTTAAGTGCTTTTATGTGTTTCTATTTCAAGACTACAGAGTGGACTCTTACCAAGGTAAGTCTGTCAGTCTCCTAGTCCAAAAAATCTATATATATATATATATATATATATATATATATATATATATATATATATATTAATTATGCATAATAACTAACTCTTAACACCCAGCATGTACACACATACATATTTATATATAGATTTTTTTTGAGAAATACCATTGTTGCAGTAATATTGTATAGCTCTGGCTAAAAACATTGTAAATACACCATTAAGCTTGATTTTGTAAACAAATATAATTCACCATTTTGTTATGTTTATTCTGGGTAATAGTAAACAGTTATAGAAATAAACACAAGAAATATATACAACTCACAATTATAAAAACTTTTAATAAACGCTTCAATGACATTGTCATCATCTTCAGTGATGTTATTACAAACAAAACTTTAAATAAAAAAATTGAACATAATATTTAAACAACAGTATGAACCGGATCTGGGCATTGGCAAATTTTCTTCAATTTTATGTTGGTAGTTACACAAGGTTTATAATAACCCTTATAGGTTATAGAATATGATATTAACCCTAGAAAGCTAATGTGTTGTATACCAGACGTTAAAGCTAATCAGTAGTCTCTCAGACTACGGGTACTTTTCAATTAGATAAAACTTCAAAAAATTACAAAATTATTTTATTACTTACATACTTGAAAGTGAATACATATATCACATCTTTTTATCACTCTACATGTTTTGAGTGCACTGGTAACAGCATTTTGATTGGTGTTCTCCACACATTGCTCTGGAGCAGTGGCAGCAGAAGAACCTCGTCATTCTTCTCTTGTTTTGAGGGGCAATAGGAACAAATTTTCCTACCCTGTTGTTGTGGAAAATCCGGAAGATCTGCTGGCGTGTTAATGTTGAGAATATCTGCTATAGATTGGCGAAGCGGTCTTTGAAGATTAGGGATATGTCGATGTTGCAGCCACGGTTGTACTAGATCAATGTGGAGGTTTTTGGTAAATTCACGTCGACACCGGCATTTCTCGTTAATTTATTTTCCACATATATAACGTAAGTGTTTATCATTATAATGTTTATAATACCAAAGAAAATACACAGTGAGTCAACAGCGCCCTTTGTTGAGTTGTAGAATTCTACCATATCGGGCTTCTTGCTGTGTTCATCAATCCTAGGCATTTCATGACAAGTTGACAGTAATAAGATAATTCGATTTTTATTGGTTTTGTATGACACTAATGTTTTTGCACCATCAAAACAAAACATTGATGTACCAACAGCTCTACTTTTTGTGGTCAACATCTCAGGCGGAATTTCTGGTTTGTCTCTGCGTATTGTTCCCAAAATTGTTAGCTTGTACTCTGACTTCAGAAGTTCTGTAGCTAGTGGTAGTGATGTGAACCAGTTGTCCAAAGTTATGTTTCGATTTGAACCACGGACACTTCTAGTAAGCCCTTTTACAAAGTATTGAGCTAGTGGGAATCCTCCAGAGTTTGTCTTTTTCCCAACATATGGTATTGCATCAATCATGTAATGTGTTTTAGTGTCGCACATCATGACGATTTTTATGCCATACTTTGCTTGCTTTTTAGGCATGTACATACGAAAGCTGCATCTTCCTCGAGAAGCCACCAGCTGCTCATCAATCATAAGATAGGATCCTGGTTTGTATGACTCCTTACAGCCGGAAACAAACATATTCCAAACCTCTCTTATCGGCGCAAAGGGATAATCTTTCTTTCTTTCGTCTCTTGTAGATCTGTCGTCAAATCTCAAACACTCCAATATAAAATCGAACCTATCATAGCTCATTGTCGCTTTGTATCTGTCACCACAAAACTGAGAATTGAACAGTTCTTTTGTAGGTAGATGGTTATCCTTTTGTGCTGCAGTCAACACTAGCAACCCCAAAAAAGCATCAAATTCTTCTTTACACAGTGGCGATATAGTGGCCCTTTCTACTGTATAGTTTGAACTTTTGGCTCTCATACAATTATTTCTACACTCTATTATCTTTGTTTTCATTTCTTCTGTAAAATACAGTGAAAATATATCTTTAGGATTAGTAAGGTTTTTGGCACATCCCTTTGGGCCTCGACGAAAATATACAATATCCCTAGCTGCATGACGTGTAGGTCTATTAGACGGTTGTGGTGGTATTGAAGTCCACCTGTGACTACTTTTTTTACCTTGTCCTGTCAAAATTTCTTTGTCACAAACAACAATGTGAACTTTACTTGATGCTATATTTGTAGATTGTGCTCTACTGGTTGACGGTTGAGAGAGACCAACGTTTTGCAGAACTGTTGAAGGACCAAAAGATATTGTATTACTCAGAGGATCAGCAGTTCGATGTTGTTTATTTCTGACAGTAGGGTGTTCATCTTCGTCAGAACTGGAGCTTACTGCAGGTTCTAGTTCCAATATAAAATCTGGGTCTTTATCAGAGTCATCAATACCCTCAACGATGTCAGTCTCTACATGATCCGATTCATCCCCTTCACTTTCCCCAGCTTCATATTCACTAAGATATTAATATCCGTTTAGCAAATTTGAAATTTGCTCGTCTGAAAGGATATTTTTATTCATTATGAAAAAATCTAAAACCTAACTACACTATACAACTATTTGACTCTTACACAATTATTAAACAATATACTATTTACAATCAATATTTACACTCGTATTTACACAATACGAAAGTCGTGTAAACTCACACATACCCTGGTCAGGCAAATATTTGGTCTATGGAACTGCGAGAATGTCAATTTAAAACTACCGTTAAAGCTAATGTTTTGTCTGTGAGACGACGCGAGAACTATAACACAATGATGAAACGTACAAAACTATGATTAACTGGCTCTCCGTCCCTGTTTCAAGGGCAACTGAAGGTATACGGAATGTGAAAGTACAGCGACGACTGATATGGGAGGGGGAAGGAAATGACAAAAACACGTCGTCTGGCAGACTACACATTAGCTTTCTAGGGTTAAAAATGTTCATCATACACAGTACAGCTCAATAGTATAGGGGAGACAGGGGATAGATTGGACAATTTTGAATTAACGATTTTAGCGGACTCAGTAAGTGACTTATTGTCATGAAGAAGACACCATTCAATTGCTCAGAATGTGCACTATCCAAATATGCCTGAGAAATTTGTCCCAAACCTCCAACCACTATTTTACAAGAAAAAAAACCTCCAAATTTGTGGCCTCAGTTGTGCGTAAGGAAAGGTTGGGTTGCCTTTTCATAAAAGCTGAATACCAGTCTTCGCCAGCCTCTCCTCTCTTATCCCAAGTAGGTGGCACTTTTAATCCATTCCTTTTGGTGTACTGGTATGCCAATTTTCTTGCCATTTTTGGAGTCAGTCTATAAAACATGCTTGAGCACTTTAAAAGGTATTCACTAAGCAATTTCTCCATCACTTCAGGAATCACTTGCCTATTTTTAAAATTTGTGCTGTAGACCATGTTGTCAAGGTCACACTCTTTGGCTTTCTTCTCCAAGTATCCCAAACAAGACTTCTCCACACCATGTTGAGCTGCTGCAACATGCAATGATGCTCCTCTTTGTAACACATCCTCTACTGCAGCTTTAGCACCATCTTCATTTGACTCCCTTGCCGTGCGTTTTTGGTAAGTTCGAACCATCTACAAAAGAAGTAGAACAACACTTAGGCCAAATCCTTATTTATAAAAACTCTAGGTCTAAAAACAGTAACAAAAGGGGAATAGGCCTACAATTGTGATTATGCCACAGACAGTTCAATACCGATATGCATCGATGTTAGTTTAATGAGTTTGGGTTATAAGTTTAAGGAGATGGTGTGTTAGTTTAGGGAGCTAGGACATTAATTTAAGGAGTTGGGGCGTCAGTTTCAGAGCCTGTTGGGGGTTTTTTTTGTATCTTGGGAACGGGTTTAAACTTCCCGAAGCACCGCTACCTTAGGTATATTGTACTTACCTCCCTGATCTAGTCAAAGATCCCCTTCCCTCTTACCAGGTTTAGGAGTTTCCTGACTAGTGTTCTATTGGGGTTACTTTTTGGGAGTTTTCCAAGCTGTAGGTCGTGCATCTATGTGATTTTTTTTAACCTCTTTTTCACATTCCACGAAATTAATTTTGTGATCTATGTATTCTTCAGACTTCAAATTTATTAGGCCTATATAAAATAACATCAGAATCAGCTATTTAACCCCCAAAAAACCCTACAATGGCACAATCATAAGTTTCTCTAAAAAGAGGGATATATTGGACAGCCGTCCAAAGTATCCCCAAGCCTGCCCATTGTATCCCCGCATGACAAAGAAATACGAAACATGTGGCAAGTTTTCTCAATGTGCAAACTTTGAATTTTGTATAGCATTATTTCATACTAAACACCTTTATCACTGATTAAAATAAATTGCAAAGAAATTCTTTTGTAATGAAGTACCTAAATCACAAAAATAAGCTGTTAAAAATATTACATAACAACACACAATAAATTAAAAATTTAACTGACCTTGTTACTTTTCAACGCAGGACGCCATATTGAATACCAGCCAGGTCTTGCATGTAAATGTGCACATAATAACAGACAGTAGCGCCAACCTCAGCATTATGGCGGCTAATTCAAACGTGTCCAAAGTAACCCCGTGTCCAATATATCCCCAGTCTCCCCTATAAATACAAATCAAGATTAGTAGTTGCTGATTTTCTCAGAATTGTGTTTTATTTGTTGTAAAAGACTATTTTAAAAATCTTTAAATATAAGTTTTATATTGCTGCAATCTTATAATAGCTAGAAATACAGTAGAACCTCTCTAATTCGTCACCTAATTTCTCACAAGTCACAATAATAAACTTTGTAAGTTTGTACTGTCACATAGTATAGGCCATCAGATAAGGTTGATACCAGACATGAGTTATTCAATTGAAAAAATGGAAGTTCCTGATGGAGATGCTAACAAACAAACAACAAAAGTAGAGTAACCGTATTGTATTTGTAATTATGAACTATACTGCAGGCTACTAGTGTTTTGATCGTAATGTATAACAGCTTTGTTGAGTTTTTCTACCAATATAAATCATGTAAATACAACAATAATTACATTACATACCTATTAACGTATTTATGTGGTAGTTCATATTTAC
The DNA here is from genome assembly GCA_036971475.1 of Prosapia bicincta. Classification (NCBI taxonomy): domain Eukaryota; kingdom Metazoa; phylum Arthropoda; class Insecta; order Hemiptera; family Cercopidae; genus Prosapia; species Prosapia bicincta. The sequence continues at coordinate 21,630,115 of JBAIZL010000002.1, read as the reverse complement.
GTACGACTTCGGTAGTACCTTTTTTCTCGAATTCGTCATCCCTTCGATCCCCAACATGACAAATTAAAGAGGTTTTACTGTATATCAGTAAAATTTTAATTTGTCACTAAGATTTAAAATTGTAATAAGAGATTACAGCAGTAAGTAATTATATAAACGTGCGACTACCGCTATTTTCGTGATATTTTTTTACTTTTCTTACTGTATTTTTACGTCCTAGACACGAATCTAACATTATTTTTTGTAGCTGGTGCTGTTTTTTTAAAAATATACTTAAAAAAACATAACCTAAACTAACCTTTATTGATGTACGACTACCGATATTTTCGTGATTTTATATTTTCTTTTCTTATGTATTTTTCGTCTTAGACACGAATCCAAAATTATCTTTTTACTATATTCCTACATTGAAATGTAGCTACGAAGTATCCAGTCAGGATAGATTTGGTTATAATTTTATACAACATTACTATATTCCTATATCAAAATATTCCTATATTAAAATATAGCTACGTCACAGGTATATATTAATGTTGAATAAAATTATAACCAAATCTATCCTGACTGGATACTTTGTAGCTAAATTTTACTATTTATAGCCCATAGAGTAATGTTAAATAGTTATAACCAAATCTATCCTGACTGGATACTTGTAGCTATATTTTAATATAGGAATATAGTAAAAAAATAATGTTGGATTCGTGTCTAGAACGTAAAAATACATAAGAAAAGAAAACAAAAAATCATGAAAATATCGATAGTCACACGTCAATAAAGGTTAGTTTAGGTTATGTTTTTTTAAGTATATTTTTTTTAAAAGCAGCACCGGTGACAAAAAATAATGTTGAATTCGTGTCTAGGACGTAAAAATAGATAAGAATAGTAAAAAAATATCACGAAAATAGCGGTAGTCGCATGTCTATATAATTACCTAGCAGTATTAAAAACTCATTGAATATAATCTTATAACAAATACAGGGACTAAAATTAGGCAATTGATTTATGTAAGATACATAGATTATTTTATACTATGAAAAATTGAAGGTAATCAAAGATTGATTTTTAACAGGCCAATTTTGTTGCATCTTCTGCATTGGTATAATATAGAACTGATCTCTCATTTTACTGAATAAATTTAAAATCTGGTTGAAAATTTCTATAAATATCAGGTATTTTTCAATTTGAAATATGAAAATTTCCTCAATTCCCAAAGCAATTATAAGATGAAAGTTTTTTCTGAACATTTTAACAATAAAAACTATTTACAATTTAAACGTCACTTAATAATTTTTATCTCTAAAAAACCTTAAGTGATATAAGGTAATATTGTGTTAAAATTTGATAAAAATATATACAATAGTATAAAAGTTGTGATCAAGTTGAAATTAAAAATAATGGCTTCACTACATAAGTTGGTTTTTAATAAAAAAATAGATTTCACTGCAAAAAGTTGTATAAATTGCAAATTTTCGGTTGTAGATCTTGAAGTTTTTTAATGAAAATTTTTTATCTTGTTATATAGCAAAAAAATACAATTATTATTGATATTTCTTACCAGACACATATCCCACTTGGTCAGTACACTGTTCAGTGCTGCAAGTCATGGCCCACAAGAAATTTAATCAAAAACATTTTACTGGAGTATGCATATTTATAATAAAATATTTAAATAATAACATGAGTTGCTTTGGGTTGTGCACCTGTTGCTTCAAGGTTTGATTTAAAAAACTCAGGCTATTATTCTATTTTAAAACATCTTTTTTTCATAACATTTTTAAAAACAAATGAATCCTTCTTATGGAAACTCTGCTATGTGGCATGAAACAATTAATTTATCAAGTTAACTAAAAATCAATACATTTTTGTTGCCATTTTAAAAAAAAATTGGGATTTAAATAAACACCATTAAAGAATTTTCGTTTGTAATTTTAAAAATTTATTTTTGTTATTCATATTCACACTTACAGAAATATAAGATAATATTGATAAGATTTTGAAGTCTGGTATAGTTTATTATTTATTTCAAATCTTTGACGATTTTTCTATTAGGATGAAAACTTGTTTGTCATCATCTTCAGGCCTGTTTTGCTATGTAGGTCTATACTGGATGCTTGATGATGCTACTTCCGATTACCAAGTTGCATATGCAGGTTTATTTTCAATACACCATAAGTAGATATGGAAATGAATGTTGCAACAATATGAAAAAGTATATATTAATATAAAGTGAAAACATAAAATGAAAACTAGAAATTCTTATTGGAATGTAGTAGTAAAGCGTTTTCTATACATATCGACATGATACAGAAATAGCATTAATCAATTTGATTTTCATAGTTAAACTAGCTTACAGATGAAAACAAACAAATTTTCAAAACTTTGCCAAAGATTTTAAATAAATAAATTATATTTGGCTTGCGAATCAACAGTCTTTTTTATCTTAACCATAAAATTTGTATAACTATCATCATTCTTCAAATAAATTTTCCCAGGAGTTTGTTGTCCAAATATTAGGCTGTGGACACACACATCGTTATATGACGATGATTTGTACAAAGAAGCCTATATTGTATTTTTGTGGAGACTGATAAATACACTATCCATTTTGTCTTAAGCAATCATGCCATTTGTATTGCATCTGTGAAAAGTTTTCCATTTATTAGCAAGTAAGTCAAAAAACGCTCAAAGTGACAAGATCATGAAAGCCAATAGTTAGAAATTTTCTTACTTTAATATACAGTAGAGTCTCAATAATTCGAGACCCCTCGGATTACCGAAAATTCGGATTACACGGAAATACATTCCTATGCATTAGAAAAAATAGGATTTTTAATGAACCCTTATAATATAGGTAATTAAAAATGCACTAAATAAGTTAATAGAACTTTATAGGAACATTTCTTGGAAGAACGACCCATTTCCGTAGCATACCGTATGGCTATAAACATTTCTTGGAACCCCGATTTATTTCTTTTTCATACCGTATAGATATAAACTATTTTTAGAAGCCCGATTCATTTTCTTAGCATACCATATGGCTATAAACATTTCTTGAAAGCTCAAGAAATAGGCTTGAATTAAACGGAAGCTCAAAATATCGGGACTCGGATTAACGAGATTCTACTGTATATTGTTATTAAGAACAATTCAGGCACAGTAATGGAAGTCACTGTAGGAAATTCAAAATTACTTGAATGTAGATTAACTAGTTGTTTTCTTGTTTTGTGAATAACCTACGTTTTTCAATCATTTTCCCTACAGTAGTGGGACAATATATCGAATTTTAAAATTAAATATCAAATTTGTATGCTTTTTGTGAGAACTAAGCATACAAGTGCATTGTATTACCTACCAACCACAAGCTCGAAGTCAAAGGCATCTTTCAAATTGCTGTTATGTAATTAGAACCTCATTATTGTTATGCAGACAAATGTGTGTGCCCACACCCTTAACTCTACTTCTACCTATTAAGCCCTAATAAATGTATTACATTACTGTTAAAAGTTGTAAAATCTAGTAACAAATCATTGTTTCATTCTAGTGTGTTTATTTCAAACTAACTCCTAATAATTTCATTATAAGAGCTGGTATGTGTAGAATATGTCTAAACTTTAAAACGGGCTACATCCACTAATGCCAAATTTAAAACTTTTCTATTTTAACGCTTTAGTGTTTTATTCCATCAAGTTTAATGTTATTCAAATTGACCAAAAATCCCAATGTAATCAGTATATATATTATAGTGAAAATAGACTAAGTTTAAACGGACTATTTTTATGGTTTTGTTTTTCACAATTTTTTTTTTGTACCTGCCAAGGGCGGCTCCAGGATAGACTTTCAGAGGGGGCACAACATCAGGAAAACACAGGGTGGGTTTGGGGCGGAAAACTTTCAAAAATAAAGGCCTAGAAATGAAATTTTATGCTATTCTCGTGCTTAAAAATCACAGGAAATTTGGCACATTTTCCTTATAAAAAAAATTCATTATAAATTATTTTTATAAGTAAACTGGGATAGATTTAAATGTGTTCGGAATATGAAAAACATTTCTAAAAAAAAAAAAAAAAATAGTTCCCAAATTCTCGGGGTGGAGGGCAATACCCCTACTGCAACTCCCCTGGAGGCGCCCTTAGTACCTGCTTCAACTGCCCCTATACGTAATAAATTTGTAAAAGTCTTTCCTAATGTTCACCATTAGGCTATACTAGATATAAAACTTGGTTGTAAAAAGCTTTATTTTGTAATAAAAACATAGGCCTATTTGTCTGTATATTTAAAGGGAAACGATTAGGGATACTAAGTAACTCAACTAGCAATTTCTAGATCTTTAGATGCCTATTTTTAATAAAAATATTTCTATGTAAGTTATATAGATACTAGTAGAAATGTTGATAGTTGTTTACAATATGGTTTTCTTTCTACTACCAATACCAAGGATATCCTTCTTTGGTCATACCTTTATTTTAATATTTATTATTCACGATTCTTCCATGATAATAGTCAAATTATTTAACTGAATTACAAAATTCTACTAAGTGTGAAAATTGGAAGCACTATTTTTATGCTTTATTTGTACATGTATATTTTTTATAAGTATAAATACTATTTGTGTTGTAGAGAATAGCATAAACATTGCCTGAAATATGAAATCAAAGATTTTAAATTTCATCCTATAATTTCAGGGTAAAACATACCTCAGACACTTTTTAAAACAGGAGCTGGACTATATGAAAAAAATCTTCCAATTCATGTTTATTTAAAAATATCTAAAAATTGTTTATAGTTTATATTGATAAACTATTTATAGTAAATATCATAGATAGTTTATCTAAAAAATTTAATTTACTAAGGAAAATACAGTTGGTAAACGAGTCAATAAATCTTTATTTTAATTAATATATTATAAATATTTTTTGACTCTTTTAACAACCTTATTTTCAAAAATCTGAACTGGTATAATTTCTCTAGTAATAACCCTAAAATGAATAATGTTATTTCACCCTTTGAATATTGTTTTAACCATATAATAAATGTTTTTCATCAACTGCCACCAATCAGAAAAATTAATGGTACTTAGCTATTATACGGAGGCCACTATTATACCGCCCGCTGCGGCGGTTTGGTTTGGTTAGGTTAGGTTATCATAAACATGTTACTATTACCTCCCTGTTACATTATGAATCGGATATGAAGAAGTGTTAAATAGAGGAACAAGAAATATCGCGGTACCGTCGGAATATGAATGTGGCGATTGGGAGTGACCACGACTGACGACGATGTGTTCGACTCAAGTCTCGCTGATATCGCTTTTTTTGGGAGACAGAAAACAAGAACCCGTCTGGATAAGGAGAAGTCATTTTCACAGTAAGTCAAATAAAATCTGTCCCGTATAAATATTTAGTGTTATGTCCCCTACAAAATAACCTCTAAAAATAGTTGCCTCCATATAACACATAAGTACCAAAGTAATATATTCTTAGGCATTTTGAGTTTTTAATATTTGAAAAGTTATATATCTATTATTACTTGATTTTTATTATACACCTGGCCCTCATGGATGCACATACACACACACTGGATATATATAAGTGTTGTATGGGTGGGTGTTTAGAATATCGACAAAATAAAATTTGCAGTTTTTGTGTTATACATCTTGAGGTTTTTATAGAAGTTTAAGAAATACACTTACAAACAAGTGTAATAAAAGAATATTTTTTTAAAATACAAAACCATTTCCTATCATAGACAAATATTTTTTTAAATATCCTTTGATTTAGTTTTGGAACACTAAGAACTCTGACTTTTACCTATAAAGATTTATATCTGTCTATAAATCTTCAGGTTGACTTTGAGGGCCATATTGTAAGCACTAATAGAGTAAAATTATAAGTATAATAGGTAATCTATACTAGTACAAAGAGGTTATTCTACATGACTTGTATATAGTTAGCATGTTTAGATGCTTTCTTTACAAAACTTTACAAAATAGTATAAACAAATTATTTTAGAAAAATATAATGTTATTTCAAAGAGGTAATAAAACCAACAAGTAAAAATGTTTCAATTAATAAGGAAAGATTAAATGAATTTATAATCCGAAGGCTACAAATTGTTTTGAAAATAAGGTTCTGGTACAGTTATACTGTAATTTGTGGTTATATTGTTAAAGGGCTAATACAATAGACATTAATATAATTGGACACATGTTGGGAAAAATATTAAGGGACTTGGTGCTTTTATTAATGGTCATTTTGCCTTTCCCTTCTACTGAAAAAAAAAGGGAAATATAGATTGAATTATGTATATTTACTGGTTTTGTCTGGCTTAATTTTTATGTAAATAATCTGAAATCTGAACATATTACAAAATAAACATGAATGAACTTGTAAATAATCTATCAACAAATAATTACTAACAATCTATCTTCAAAAATAATTCTATGATAGCAGTATATTCTGCTCAAAAACTCTTAACCATTTTAATCAATGGGAGGGGTCAAAAGCATTTTCGACTGACCTTAAGAATAAATTTAATCCATTTTATTTATATTTCTTTTTTAAAGTTAAAGATAAAATTGTAGATTAAAAGTACCAAATCCTGAAAATTATTGTCTAAAACATTTTTAAACATACATCAATTGCCTTCTGTAGCCAAACGGTTGAATCATGGCCTCAAGTAAAAGTTGTACACAACTCCCCCAGTTACTAATTAGCAACTCATTGCATCTCTATTTATCATACAGACCAGTGGTTTTGATTAATAGATTTAGGTTTTCATTTAAATTTGAAAGTTATTTTGAGGATGCCTTTTCATCTCCTGGTCAATGAAATCTTACCAGTTTGGTATGCTTAACTCCATTCAGGAACTTTATTTTCCTTTAAAAGTGAACTTTTGTTTTTCATATTTTGGTTTTCGGTGATACAACTCAAATAAACATTAATAGGGTCTTAACCTGTAATAAGTTTTAAGACAGTAATCCTAACATTTGTTATCTGCTATTTAATGGCCAATAAATGGTCTATCGACATATAAATCTTACGTTCTACTATAAGAAAAATTCATTACTTGTATGTACTTCTGAAAAGGTATGTGTATATATATTCACCCTGCATGTGTCTGACGCAAGCTTTCAATTCTTTGTTTTATATTTTATCTTGTAACAGAATAAATTTTAATAAGTTATAATTATTACATAATATAAATTGTAAAAATCCAATATATTATATTTGTTTTTATATAATAATTTATATATACAAAAATAACTTTAGTTCATAAAAGTAACCACTTTATGTTTGTCAATAGTTACAACAATTGTTTGTTATACAATTTTTATTACAAATAATAAAAGAACATGGTTGTTATAAAAAGCCCAAAAAGTATAAATTTTGTTTTAAAGGTATTCAAGTTGCAAAGAATTTTAAAAATTAAGCACCAGTTCGTCATATTTAATTTTTGTATTTAGATTTCCATTAATAATTAAAAAAAGTTTTAATCAGGCAAAAATTTGCTTGTTACTAAATTCGTCTATGAATGGAAAATTAATCACCTAGCATTTATGAAATAAAGAAGATTTGTAGTTTAAGAAAAATGTCAATTAAGAACTGAATGACACAATTGGTTGAATTTTAATGATCGGCTATTCCCTTTGTAGTTCTTGCATTCTATTGTCATGATGTTCAGAAATTTTGTGACTTTAGCGACATGCCTTATAAGTGTCTTTATTTTGAGATGTTCTATTGAAAACATAGTTGATGAATGTATTTAATTCTTTTGTTAGTGAAAGAAACTTGTAATAGTCTTGGAAAAAACAAGAAAATATTTTCATTGTTATTTTAGTATAGATTTTTCATCGCTTTCTCAATAATGTAATTTATTTGATTTTTTTAATGCACTCAAAATACAAAAGTATGATAATTTATTTAGTCAGGTGATTTTATTAAGTTTTTCATTGTTTATATTTCTCTATTATAATAAACTCTCTATAATCCGGCTCTTCACTATCCAGCCCCTCCAGTAATCTGGCTTTTTCATCAAGGACGGAAGATGTAAACATGATTATGTTTCAGTATGTAAACATATCTTTTAGATATATAAAAGTATATTTTTCACTGCATGTCGATGTCATGACCAAGTGACTTTCACGCTGCCCTGTTCTAGTTGTGTGGTTTGACGATTTACAAGCTCACAGAAGACGATTTGATCACAAACGACGTAAGCCAGTGGCTGGATTTGCAACATTCATTACGTGGGTGTTTCAGAGATTGCATCTTAGTGTTGAAACAACTGCAAGGCTAAGTTTTTAAAGATTCAAATCAAGACAAAAAGCAGAAGGAAATTGAAGCTTTTAATTAAGCCTGCTAAGCAATGCGAATAATGTAAGTTTTTTATGACTTATAAAAACTGTACTGTAGGCTGTTTTTTTAAATTTTTTGTTTTTACCGTTAAAAATAAGGTAACTTTTTATTGTAAAGTACAGACCAGTACATCCATTCTCATTTTAATTTTAGTACAGGAGTATTTGCTATGGTTTCTTTATTTTTACGCAATACACATAAATATTGTGCAATGTACATTGTCTTTTTACTGGACCCTCCAGTGATTCGGCTGTATCCCAGCCCCATACCTGCTGGATTTGCGAGAGTTTACTGTCATTTATTGTTATTAAAAGTGGTTATAAAGATTATTTTCTTGAGGAAAAATGCTAGGCTAACAGACATCTTCAAATGGATGGTATGAAAAGGGGATGAGCAAAATATTATGAACCTAGGGGAGTGATCTTTAAATTTACCCTAGCTCGAAAAAATAAAAACGTTAGTTCAATTGTACAGAGAATTTTTGTAAAACTGTCTTAATAATTTGTAATCATGTTTTGGGCATGTTTACACTCGCAGAGATTACTCTCAAATAAAAAAGCTGTTGACTTGAGAGTCAGGTACAACTATTTATTTACACAGGCACTGTTTCAATAACATTTACATTATCGTCTTCAGATCTTATTACTCTTGCACTCTATTGAAAAATAACGCTGTGACATAACGCTAGTATATTTATGAAAACAGCGCATATACGCTTTCATAACTGACAGCCCCTCCCATGGAGTTTATCGCTAGTACACATGGACAACGGTGCTGTCAGTTAATGAAAGCGTATATGTGCTGTTTTCATAAATATAATAAGGTTATGTCACGGTGTAATTTTTAATAGAATGCATAGGAACATGGACTGATGACCATAAAGTTGTACTGATGACCATAAATAAATAGTTGTACCTGACTCGCAAGTCAATCGCTTTTTTATTCAACAATATTATTCGTAGTTTGCTTAATAAAACAAAAGAATGGGAAGAGTTTCACTGTTGATCTTTGATCCGCTAAGTTTTCAGTATTGCATCTCAGTATCTGGCACCTATTCATAGTAATCATTTCCTATGATCTCATCCAACCAGTCTGAAGAGGTGTTTGTTAATCAGCTTCTTAGACCTAGTGCTCTTAATATTGTTCTCAAGGACATTTAAATATATTCTATTTTTAAAATTACTACAAAGCGTTTTTGTATAATAGATGTAGGTTTTAATTTTATACAACTTATGTTTGTAATTTTTAAGGAGTATTGTTTTAGAAATTAGTTTTTTTGCGTTTTTCTTAATGTGTAGAGTTGTATCATATTTTGTACTTAATATTATTGGATATACTGTTTAGGTACTGTAATATGTTGTTTACTATACTTATGTTCCTTATCAACTAGTTTTTTCTGTTATTTAGCTCAATATTTGTTATATTGTCGTTAATTTTAATGTATTACCTTGTCGAAAAATATGACTCCTATAAATAAGTTTTATAAAGAATAAGTAATTGTACATTGGTCTATAACAACATTAAATTGTAAATGACATTTTAGATTTTGGTTCATTTTCATGTATATCCTTTCTTCGTTTTCTTCCTTATAAGATTAAGAGATGTATCATCTCATTTCTAGCTTGTTGGATTATTTGTGGATTTTCTTGCAGTTATAAATTTATTACCTCTGGTTTTGTTTCCTAGAAGTTAAGGTAAATGCACTTTCTTGCTTTTCAATTCATTGTAGATATATAATTTCGAAAACAACTACTACACAGAAGATTTTCAATGTTTCAGAGAAAAGTAGTTTTCTTTATTGAGTTAAACGAAGAAAGCCATAATTGTCACAGCAAAAGAGCCAAAAGTACCAACTACACAAAACAGAAACCTCTGATGTTACTTATTTTTCAATTCCATCTATTAGTTCACACTCTCCTTATGTATAAGTTGTTCAAATTTTCTATTATTAATAAAATACTTTCTATTCGCCCACTCATGTTAAAATACATTTTTTTAAACTTGTACTGGACGACACTTAATATTAATAATTTTCTAAAGTATTAATTAAATTTAATAATGAATTAATTTTAGTTTTATGTTGGAGAAAAACTTTTCACAAAGGGGTAAGATATGGTCCTCCTATTTGGCTTAAAATAAGTGATAAAATATGATTTCATAAAACAGCTGTTTTATAATATAGGTTATGTGGTATAACAGCTATTTTAACACAGGTTATATTAATTGTAATTACTTAATAAAAAGTAACTGAATTAAAAGTTTTCTTTGTTGACCTAAGTAGGAACTTACTGAAAATTTTTTATTTATATTGTTATTGGGCATCTTTCATGTAGAATTGAATAGAATAATGTTTCATATATTTTTTTATAAAGAAAAAAATACAAATACAGCATATAATACATTTAAGTATTTGGTACATAAAAACCTATTTGGAAAATGAGATAACTTAAAATGAAAGAAGAGAGTGTATGAAATGCCTAAATGAGGAATAAATAAGGAAAGAAATGAAAAGGTAATAAGGAAAACCTTAGGAAGAAAGGTGGAATTTTTATTTTAACACAGTATTTGACTGGCATTTCCTTTGCATGAGAAAAGGCGACCTGCCTCTGACTTATGTGTAAAAATGCAAAATAAGATAAGACATGAACAAAGAACATCTCGAAAGTGCTGAACTTAGCTCTGATATAAAAGGTTTATAGAAATGTCAGACATGTATATACATATATATATATATATATATACACACACACTTTATATATATATATATATATATATATATATATATATATATATACATACTTTTACATTAGTTTATGACTATCCAAACTTTAATTTTGTAAATTTATAAAAACTTACTGAGACAGAACGTTTTTGATCACTCCATGGCGATCTTTACCAGTGTCTAAATTTTTCGCTTGGAGTTGTTGTTAGGTTAAGCAGAGACAGTTTTAAAGGTAGGTTTTCGATAGTATCAAAGAGTATGTGTGATTTGTATTGGGTTTGTTTGTTTAATATGTTTGTATTTTGTGTGTTTATAAATTTCATATTGTTCTAGTGTGTTGAGATGCGGTCCTTTTTGGTTGATATGTAAGAATTTTAGGTTATGGTAAATGTCTGTGTATCTGTATCCAGTTTCTTTTAGGTGATTGTAAAATACTGAGTTGGTGTTCTGTTACCTGTTGGAAGCTGCAACCTGTTTGCCCAATGTAAAATTTGTTGCAGTTTGTACAGTTTAGTTTATGTACACCTGGTGCTTGTATAGACACTAGAACAATATAAAAACACAAGATAGAAACATATTAAATGAACAAACCCAATACAAATCACACATACTCTTTGATACTATGAAAACCTGCCTTTGAAACCGTCACCTCTTAACCTAACAACAACAACTCCAAGCGAAAAATTTAGACAATGACGAAGATCTCCACAGAACAATCGAAAACGTTCTGTCTCAGTAAGTTTTTACAAAATTAAAGTTTGAATAGTCATAAACTAATGTAAATGTGATTGATTAAGTTTCATTGAACATAATGAACTACAAAATTCAAGTTATGTATATATACATACATATATATATATATATATATATATATATATATATATATATATAGTTTTTTAGGTTAGTTTTGGTTGGTAAAGATTATTTGAATTTTTTGAACTAGAAGACTGACAGACTTACCTTGGTAAGAGTCCACACTGTAGTCTTGAAATAGAAACACATAAAAGCACTTAAACAATGATATATTGCAACCATACAGTGGTCTTTGTCAATCGAAGAGAAAACACAAAAAGAAATATGAGAGAATGAAATAAAACATTTATTTCATTCTCTCATATTTCTTTTTGTGTTTTCTCTTCGATTGACAAAGACCACTGTGTGGTTGAAATATATCATTGTTTAAGTGCTTTTATGTGTTTCTATTTCAAGACTACAGTGTGGACTATTACCAAGGTAAGTCTGTCAGTCTCCTAGTCCAAAAAATCCATATACATATATATATATATATATATATATATATATATATATATATATATATATATATATATATATATATATATATATTATATTAAATATAGTGATATGTTTTCTTGTAATATAGTTAATAAATTAAAAATATTTCATAAACAAGAAACTTTTAATGAATATATTTATTCAAAGCTTTTCGCCGATAAAATAGTATCAGCATCTTCAGGAAAATAATTATCTAATCTAATCTTGTTTATGAAATATTTTTAATTTATTATATATTTATATATATATGTAAACTGCTCAGTGTATACAATTTGTTCATTATGGTGTCCCTTTTTCTCAGCTTCCTTCACCTTTGCCGTATAATTAAAACATTATGATTTTAATAATGTTTAGCATAAATGTAATTCAATACTCATTTTCTATTTTAAACTATCTTTATTAACTTCAAAACATCTGATCATTAAATATTGCCTTGATCAATTAGTATTATTTTTATCATTTGCCTTAGCACTTTTAAAAGCATCTCATATTTCAGCAAATATTAATATGCTAGTATATTTAAGTTTTCATTCAGTATCATTTTGTAGTTTTAATTTTCTTCTAGGGCAAACTACAAAATGTTTTGTGTGCGTGTAATATTGCTCGTCTGTTGTAGAGCTTATAATTTTGGTATTCATACAAAATGAACTGGCAAAAGACGGAATCGTAAATAAGGATTTGTACAAAGGAACAAAAAATAATGTTTACTCAAACACTATGCACATAGGTATGTGAACAATGAACATTAAACAGATTGTTTTTCATTTTGATTTTGGCATAAAGTACTGAATATAAATGTTTTTTATTTTTAAATTACTTTTGAACTATACAAGTCGCTTAAGAAATAAAATAATCACTTATTATACTTTTGCTATTACTTGCGACCAGGCTTTTTGTTAACTAAAGTTGTTAAATTGTTAACTTACACTTGGAGGAAACGTTTTCGTCTTACCACTTCTTCAGCCTCGTCAGATGAAAGTTAACAATATAACAACCTTTAGTTAACAAAAAGTCTGGTCACAAGTAATAGCAAAAATGTAATAAGTGATTATGAATAATGAACAACAAGCTCGTCATGAACAGCAACGATATTTCACTATAAAATAATCCTTTTTGGTTACATTTCCAAATTGTAACAATGTCAATTGCTAAGACACAGCTCTGCATCAAGGTTGTCTTTTAATGCCAAGAAAATTTTTACTTGTATTCAAGTCTGTCTTTCACATAACCTAAAATAACAAACATTAGTATGCAAATAATTGCCAAAGAAGTTCAAACTGTAGACCATTTATAAAATACATGAACTATAGATATGTTGCATAGAGTTTCTAGAGTAAGTAAAGTGTTTTGGGTTTAATATATGGATATATATTTAATCCATAGCATAGGATTAAATCTGCCACTAACTTTCAATCCCATTGCTCTGTTATTGTGTTCGGCCAATTATCTGCAATGCCAAGTTTGTTCCCTTATTTGTATTGTGATGTAAGTAAAAAACTGATAAAAGGAAAGCAAATCAACAGAAGTAGCAAAATATTCATTCATGTAAATATAGGCCACAAAAGCAAGGAAAATAATAAACAGGAAGAAACTTCACCACAAGATAGAATGAACAGATAAACATTTAACCTAAATCAATTTTCACTATACTACAAATATATAAATCCAATAAATTAAATAAAAGGCACACTACACATATAGACAAACATTGACACAAACTTATAAATTTTACACTTCAGTATAAACAATTAAGTGAACTTATTAATTTATAATAATTAGAAATAACTTAGAGCAACTGTGGTGTAACTTCTAATTATAAATAAATAAAACCTACTTAACCACTAAACTTTATTTATGTCCTGATGTACATTTCAATTTTAAAAGCATTCATCTTCAGTGGAAATTACTACAACACTATTTACATTTGGTCTGTTACATTTTATATCTAAATCGTTAACGCTCTTGCCACGTCTCTTACACTATCCGACCAATTACGCAGGGTAAAAAATTATATGTTATTTGTACACTATTATAGTGCATATATGCCAAATTTTAGAATGGGATCATATTTTAATAAAATATTTTTTGTCTGTAATAATAAAACAATTTTTTCAGAAAAATTTTAAAAAACCCCGGTTTTGAAAATTTTTAAAATTTATTTTTAGAAAATTTTTGGAAAATGGTAAAATTTACCAACATGATCATGTATGGTATCAAATTAAAGCTCTTATAAAACAGAATAAAATGGTGAAAATTTCAATCTTGTATGTTTAGTAGTTTTGAAAATAGAGCAGTTTAGAGTAACCAAAGCGCTGACAATGTTCGTACTTTTTACTATTTTTGAAAATTAATAATTAAAAAACTATAAGTCCAAAAAATCTAATATTTGGCATTTTTGTTAGTTTTGATGGTAGGAACAATCATGTAAAAAATCATAAAAATCTGAGATGGTGAGGTGTTCAGACAATTGGTTGATTTTGGTTTACCCAGTGACAAGGTTTACTCTTTCTCTTATCAGCCAACCAATTACAACTACAGTAAGGTCTGGTCTATCAACTTGACGTGCTAATGTACATCAGGACATAAATAAAAAGTTTTTGTGGCTTAAGAGGTTTAATTTATTTATAATAACTACTGTAACGTTTTTTATATTACCACCAAACCTCGATCTCAGTAGACGTAACTAAAAATAGTAAGTAGTTCCAACGGTCGCCACGAGAGACTGGCATTTTTCAGCAGACCGATGTTAAACAGCTGTTTTGGACCAAACATGTATTTTTTCTTAATGTATTTCTTAATGAAATTAAAAGAATCAAGTTAAGAAAAGTCAGTCATCTGGTAGCATTCTGATAGGGAGAGTCAACGAAAACAGGTCCTTGGCGTCTTCCTAGTGACCGAGGATGAATATTCCACGGCATGCCATTTTCCCGAAGGAAAAAGTGAGTTATCATCGATATAAAGACGACCTGCAACAGGTAAATGATTAAGATATATATTTATTGTATTGATTTATATAAATTGTATATACACACAACGTCCACGGTCCGAGAAGGATTTCTTATTAAAATTTTTTTAAGAAGGGGGGAATATTCTAAATTATGTTTCATTAATATTAATCCCTGCTTTTAATCCTCCAACACCGGTGTGCATGAAGAGATTGATTTTTCACTGTTGCTCAAGAACATAAGTAATTGTAGATTTAAAGTGATCCAGCAGACTTGGAAGGAAAAGAAAGGATGTGAATATAGATAGGATAGTCATGAAACCTCCCTAAATACAGAATGTACAAAGAATAATATTGAAGTTTGTGGACACGCTCTTTATAATGACGTAGATCTGGTCTGTGTAACTGATACACAGGTAAACTGTTCTGATTTTAACTAAACTCTACATTTAGAAAACAAGTAATATACAAAAATTTTTAATGTCAATTCCTAGGTTGACAAAGAAAAATGCTATTTTAGTTACTTTTTATTTTATAATTACAATTAATATAAATATGTATATACATATAACAGAAAATCAATTTTAAGTAGCATAATAGAAAGCGAATTCCCATGAAATTTTCCTCTATATACAGTATAAGGTGTTCGACCATTAATTTTGTTTGTACTATTTATTCGCTTTTTTTGTTTCTAATTTATGAAGCTGTTGGTGGTCTACAATTCCTCATTCTAACCATCTCTTTTAATGCTTCATTATTGCAAGGAACCTTTCTCTTATAATTTCCTATACACCTTCAAGTATTATATTTATAGATACAGGAGGTTGGCTCAGTGCCAAAGTGCTGAATTTTGAAACATGTAGTTGTTCTGTTCAATTCGGACTGGTACACCAATTAAAATAAATTTAATTAATGAATAAATATTTGAAAAAACTGTAATAACAAAAATAGTCATCCAGTATAGGTTGAAAAAAATGTATTTAAACTTGATTGGACGAATAAAAACGTATTTTGTTAACCACTGAAAATTTGTACAAGGTATATATATATATACATATTAAATATGGTGATATGTTTTCTTGTAATATAGTTAATAAATTAAAAATATTTCAAAAACAAGAATACTTTTAATGCATATATTATTCAAAGCTTTTCGCCGATAAAACAGTACCAGCATCTTCAGGAAAATAGAAATAAAATCTTCAGCATTTTCCTTAAGATGGTGGTACTGTTTTATTGGCGAACAGCTTTGAATAATATATGCATTAAAAGTATTCTTGATTTTGAAATATTTTTAAAAATATTATATATATATATATATATATATATATATATATATATATATATATATATATATTTGGACTAGGAGACTGTTAGACTTACCTTGGTAAGAGTCCACTCTGTAGTCTTGAAATAGAAACACATAAAAGCACTTAACCAATGATATATTTCAACCACACAGTGGTCTTTGTCAATCGAAGAGAAAACACAAAAAGAAATATAAGAGAATGAAATAAAATACATTTTTTAAAAATAATAGAGTTATTTTATTTCATTCTAATGAAATAAAATAAATTTTTTTTAAATAATAGAGTTATTTTATTTCATTCTCTCATATTTCTTTTTGTGTTTTCTCTTTGATTGACAAAGACCACTGTGTGGTTGAAATATATCATTGTTTAAGTGCTTTTATGTGTTTCTATTTCAAGACTACAGTGTGGACTCTTACCAAGGTAAGTCTGTCAGTCTCCTAGTCCAAAAAATCTAAATAATCTTTACCAACAAAAACTAACCTATAAATATGTATATATATATATATATAAGAAGAGTGTAAGCTAATACAAAAAAATGAACAAGCTGGAGATTTCAGGAAGGGTTTAAAGAACTCTTACACTAACTCACTTTTTACATACCACGTTATAGGAACACAATTACATGGTCATCAACCGTAATCTAGAAATTATCCACATCAACTAAAAAGTACAATTCTCAACCTACTGTAACAATATGATATTTCAAAAATTTTATATGACGAAATAAAAACATATTTAATGAACGAACTCAAGTCAAATCAGATACATTCCTTAGCCATGTTATTGAGTGCTTGCCTTTAAGATCCATTCCATTCTCTCAACAATGAATCCTCAGAGTCAACAAATATACTGATGATGTTTGCTAATTGCAGTAGAAAACATTTTGTTTCTGGATGTTCTTGATACTACAAAATCCCTTTCACTATTTATCCTTCAAAATATTTTTACCATTATGTCCACATCCTGCATATTTTAAATTTAGTAGGTCTGTCTTTTAATGAAGATATTGTGTACTGTGTAAGTCAATGAAAGGCTGGGACCAAACATTATTAAAAAAAAAATTACTTAAGTGTAGGAACTGGGGAAGTTTTTAGGGTTGATAATGAGTATACAAACATTGATTCAATATGTTGTACACAGTTTAATAGAATATAAATACAAAAGTACAGTTTTACAAATGAAACTTAAATTTTATTAAATGTTTAGAAAAAAATCTTTTTATTAATTTAAACATAAAGTTTTTTCACATCTTCAGTCTGCTTCATAAATAGGCTTTGTAATTGATCTTGTTCTTCGGAAAACATCCTGTGGGAGTTTATTGGGAGCAGTAGTAGTTCCAGGTAAAGATGAAAATTTTTCGTACCATAAAGTCCTTGGTGTGTCTGTATACAAAGGGTACTTTCTGTGAAACTGCAAAACAAAATATTGATCGATCATTTATAGATTTTAACTCCCTAACCTGGCACTATATTTATTTCAACTAAGCACAAAATTCTCCCAAAGCATTCATTACATAGAGAGGTCAATAATATTGAATATTTTTTTTAGTTACACGACTAAATGAGATTTATGAGTGTAGTGGGGGTAGGTTAAGTTGATTGTTTACTATGTAATGGAACAGAGTGTTGGTTTCAAAGTGTGTATGGTCATTTAATATGTTTTCTTTATCTGTTGGGCAGTGTTTGTACATTTCGTATTTTTCTAAAGTTGTTAGTTTAATATGTGGAGAATATTTAAATTAGTATGTATGTTCGTGTTTGTGTCACATGTTTTTCAGGTGTGTTGCATAGCTGGATTTTGGGTTTAGGCTGTATATTTTGTTTATTTGTTCATTGAAGCGTGTGTTTAATAATCTACCAATATAATATTGGTAATATATTGCCAATATATATCGGTTGTTTGGCCAATATAATAGCTGGGGCACTCTATATATTAATTTGTAAATACCAGATATATTATATTTGTCTGTTTGTTTTTGAAAGGGTTGTATTTGTTGTCTTAAACAAGTTTTATATTTGTTAATTTTATACATACAGCTATAATCCAACATGCATAATGAATTTATGGCGTCTGTGATTAATTTTTCATTATTAGCTATTTAAGCTCCAAAAAGAATAAGTGATAGATTTGTTATATTCGATTAATTTTCAAAGCAACTGGAGTTCTTTTCCAAGAAGATGAAAATGAATTTTGGATTACAATACTAACTGGAAAAATTTGTAGATGATCACCAAATATGATTGAAAAAAGTTTTAGTTATAAAAAAGATTAAAGATAAAAATTCTGAAATTGATCTGAATCATAATATTATAGTCATTAATCAGCAAAATTGGTGTAATGCAACTTCAATTGCATTATCCTCCATCAAACATTGCAGAAAATATTTTAAAAATCGATTATATTACAAACATTATTGTAAATAATACATAGTTTTAATTCTTAAATGAAATGAAAATATTTCTGAACTAACAAAACTAAACTGGATGTGTTGTGGTTTTTTGTTTTCTTCAAGTATTCCTACACATTATAAGTTTTTTGATATGTTCTACTAATCAACTAAGCTATGAAAAAAATCTATACACAAATTTTGTTACCTGAAAGAAATCTTTTTTTGTATTTAATATTTGTTATTTATATTTATTGTTAATATTTATTATTAAATATTTTTTTTAATTTCATCTCAGTCTTGTAGTAATTTCCTCTGAAGATGATTACTAACCTATTCGAAATATACATCAGGACATAAATAATAAAGCGTTTGTGGTTTAAGAGGTTTTATTTATTTATAATTAAAAACTACACCACAGTTATTCCAAGTTAAAGATTTTATAGTTGAACATTAAAATTAGGTTGATTTTCTGGTGAGTTACACAATCTCATAATCTACCAAACCAAACAGGCTTTAAAACAGTTAAACAGTTGGAGACAATATCCTATATAATTTATCAATGTCTGATGCTTGCTTATTGCAACAAATATTTTGTTACTCTATAAGTAATTAGAGGCTCGCAACCTATGACGTTGCGATCACTAGCAATAGGGTGTCAGCTTCGTTAATGAAACGATCATTTCAAAATGCGCTAGTAAGTAAGCTCAAAAGTATTCACTTAGTTAACACAAATTACTTACAGTTCAATCAGTGAGTTCAAGATGATTACAAGCAACTTTAAATATTTGGTTGTTAAATGGCATTCCCCAATTTAAACAAAGGGAAATAGCATGTGGCAGATGGTTACATTTGCATTAGACACCTTTTTCCGTTTTTATATTTCATATCTTCTACAATTTTCAAATTTTATTCTGAGTATAATTGCATTTTCAAGCAACACATTTCACACTGCCAAGTAGTTAGAACATTTGAGATTTCCTACATGGAAACTCACTTTAAATTGGTGAACATTAAAAAAAAAAGAAGACCTAAATTTTTGAAGCAGGACCTGAGTACAAGACCTTTGTTTGTACTTCATTTATCAAGATGTTCCCCAATTAAAAAAATCTTTACTATTTCCAGCAATAGTAAAAAAAGAAACATATAACTATTAAAATGAAAACTTACATTTTTATTTATAATAATAAATTGTCTATATAACTCAGTTTTTTCATTCAATTTTAAATTATTTTTTACCAATTAATTTCACAAGTACAAATTTCTTCTAGTAGGACAACAAATTTTTCTACCATACAGTTTTGTATTATATAAATAAAAAGTATTTCTTAAAGTATGTAAATTTAATCACGTACAGTATTATAAATTTAGAAAAAAATAGTATTTCTGCTATAAAAATTAATCATTTTTATAAGCACATTTTATATAATTCCCTAATCATAATTATTGTACAATATTTTAGGAGAAAAAAAATAGTGCATAATACTAATTAATAAAATATTCTCATTAATAGATAAAAATAGAATTACATCATATTTTTATGTCAGGTTCAGAAAATAGAAATATAATCAATTAGAAAAAAATCTTTAAGATATACAACACAAAACTGCAATTTATAATCAATCATTGTATATAAAACCATTTACACAAATATGCTCTATGAAAATAATCATTTTGTAGAGCACATACCCTATTTTAATTTTATTCTGTATGGGAGATCACTTGAATCTGTGGTCTCGTACATTAATCAATTTAGATATCACTTTATTGAAAATTTGATCATACAAACTTGAAATATAGTTGCGCTAAACCAAAGTAGACATAAATACAAAAGCTTAAAATTATTTTACAACACAATGAATGATTATTACCTCTGGATCAGTCTTCACTGCAGGTGCATCTGCATATCCTTCTACTTTAAAACTGTTTTTGTATTCACTCATGTCTTTGCCTGATTCAAACTCATTTGACGTTAATTCTTTAAATATCTCTTCAGACATTTCTTGCCAAAAAAACTGCCTCAAGAGCGTTCTACGTATCCCTGTATGAAATTTCAAAATATCATGTTACTGATATTTTACAAAATACATGTCAAATTAATAAAGACATTTTAATTTTATAATTTCAAAGAATAACAGTAAATTTGTACCAAGAAATAAGACCTAAACACTTTTAAATGTTTTAAACTTGCCTATAGTAGCACTTACTTTGCTTGTTGAGGACGGCCGTTTCAGGAGATGTGTCCCTTTGTCAACTCAGACCCTAACTGATCTCAAGGTTTACGTAGGTTAGGATGGGGTGGGATATTTTGGTGGTATGGGTGTATTTTGTGTGTATTAGGAGTTATGACAAAAAGTGTGTGTGAGTTGTAATGTAATTGTGTATTGAGTATGTGTGTAGGGTGTAGTTTGAAGTGCCTATATATTTTGTATTGTTCGGTTGTGTAGCGTTGGTTATTTCTGTGTTGTTTATGAAGAATTTGTAGGTTAGATGTTATGTCTATGTAGTCATGTTTTGTGGAGTTGAGATGATTGGCGAAGTTTGATTGGTAGTTATTGTTTTTTAGTGCTTTTATATGTTCTTGGTAACGTGTGTAGAATGACCTCCCTGTCTGGTCTATGTAAAAACTGGGGTGTGAAGAAATATGAGGTGTGTTTAGAAAACAATGAAAGTTTCACATAAAGGAAGTATTTATACAAGCCAAAAAATTATAGCATAAAAAATATGTTCTATATAGTGATGAATTTGTGCATATAGCTATTAGGAAATTTGTAAAAAAAATGTTTAAGATAAAAATAAATTTGAGGTTAAATAGATATGGAAAAACTTACAACGGGTCAAAATTTTATTTTAAAAAGTTATAAAATGGAATATATTTTACTGACCTATCATTTATATATTTGTTGATTATTTCTTCATGTGAGCTACTAGTTTTTATTACAACACTTGTAAATATTATACAAACTTGCCTATAGTAGCACTTACTTATATTTGTTGAGGGCAGCTGTTTCGGTAGATGTGTCACATTGTCAACTCAGACCATAAGTTGAGTTACGGTCTGAGTTGACAAAGGGACACATCTTCTGAAACGGCGTCCTTAACAAATATAAGTACGTGTAACTATAAGCAAATGTGTAAAAACATCATTTAATATCTTGTATAACCATCATTATTAACAAAAAATTGCCATCTTATTCCTGTTAATAACCACAATTTTATTGAATATCATTAACCAAAACAGCTTTCTTAATCTTCTTTTTCCCATCTATTTTCCAGCAAAAAAAAGAAGATATCTTGACGTCTCATGAAATTTCTGTGCTAGATCACAGAGAAGTATTTTGATGGTAAGTTCTGCCAAAGATAGTTCTTTCACCAGCTCTTTAAGTCAGTGTCTTTTTTCATACTTTCCAGTGTTCAATGGTGCCCTCCTCTAAATTATAGAACTTACATATAATACCTACAATACTGCCCGTAACACTTGACATGATGGCTGGTTAAAACACTATGGAACAAAATAGTGTCAATATTTTCCTGGAGAAAGTAGGCTGCATCAAGCTTCATGAGCTTAATGACAATTGTGAGAAGGTGGTGATGATATCATCAGTTGTTAACATACGCTGAAGAAGGTAAAGATCTATTGCCAGTGTCTCCGATCTGCCAATAATAACTCACAAGGGTATTAATAGATGTGAAGGAGGTATTTCCTGTCTCATATCTTAGGAAATTTGAAAACTGGGACACTTTGTTGCAACATGTACTGAGAGAAAAGACATTCTCTTGTAAAAATTGCCTCCCTGCTAGCTGGCCTGAGCAACCAGGCGGGTCCACAGGTGGCGGATAGTGGGACGGCCTACAGATATGTAGGTTACCTGTGAATAAGGATTTCGGAAGGTTTCTGAATAAGCAGGCCTGGACCAAGGCAATGGTTCAAAGGTGAGGAATTATCCCTCCTCGTCAGTCGACCGGTTGGGTGTGGTAGAAATAACTGCTCTGACTGGGGAGACTGGGGTAGTTGGGAATTAAGTCCTCACAATGCTACTCTCACCTCCCAGGTGAACCAAGGGCAATGCGGCAGTGAAGTATGGGCGGGAAACTACCCTAACGACACAGTTGTAAAAAAGAGAGTAAAGCAGACTGTTCGCTCCATGAGCAACAGTTAATAATGTCCTGAACTTGGGGTGTGCCTCAAGGTCAGTGACTGAATACCCAATCCAAGGTGGAAGGCATCGTGCCGAAGGATGAATGGCTGCAGGGTATAAAATGCAGTCGCACACGATTCCCTTGAGGAACCAGACAAAACCTCATTGTATGTTGTCTTGCCAGGGCAGTGGGGGCTCTGCTCTGGTCGACCGTTATTTCCCCCATACTCGTAGGATGTAAATGGACCAAATAAGTAAAAGAATTGATTTTGAGACTGCACAGACAGCGGGAGCCAATGAGACAGCAAACCGTGAGTCTGTAGCAGATGTGTCAACGGCAACCATCACTGAGGGTGCGGGGGCGGCTGTCAAGCTGCCGACTGCAGAAACCGGTGAAATGGCTGTAGAGTTGAGCACGCTGTCTTTACGGAGAAAGCATATGAGTGGAGCGGCCAAAAGGCGGCTCCGAAGAGAACAGGCGAGAGCAGCGGGAGGGCCAATAATCCTGACAAAACAAAGGGGAGGCCAAAACCGAGCCGAGCTTGTCAAAGTCCAGGGCTTGGATGTTGTGAGGAGGGAGGTGCAACAGGGAAGCAATCAACTAAGAGCACCAAACCCCAGCACGTCCAAAAGGCCTAGGAGTGTGACGTCCAATCCCTCTCAAGTGGAGGGAAGAAAGAAGAAAGTGAAGCTTGGACAAGGGGGGGATGCTGCAGTGTCTTCGGGCACATACGGCGATACCCTTCGGCAAAAGCTAGCCATTGTCCCAGTTAGTTACCCAGAGAGACAACTCTCGGAAGAGATGGCGTTGGAGCTGGAGGAGCTGTTCTTCTCAGAACTGCTGTCCGCTGAGACGGAGAGTGGGGATAGAGGGTTCAGGACAGCATACTTAGAGAGGGGGGCTCTAAATGTCGTATGCTCCTCACGGGAGAGCCTGGAGTGGGTCCTTCGGGTCCAACCAAGCTTCACCTTGAGTAAGGGCGTAAAGTTGAGGGCAGGGCCACCCAAGGAGATCTTTTGCATTGCAAAGGTTTCAATGTGGGTGCCCAAACCCTACAATGACAAGGAGAGATCATGAAGGTGGTCAAAACCCAGAACCCTGGGATAGTTCAGAATACTTGGAAGGTGATTGTTAGGGAAAGGGAGGATGCAGGTCTTACCCTGGTCCTGTATATAGTTGCTCAGGGCACTGGGGAACAACAACCTGAGGATGAACGTGGGGCTGAGACAGGCCACGTTCAAGGTGCTCTCTAGTCCTGGGGCTGCTCTGCGAACCCAGGCAACTGCGAAGTAAGCTGAACGATGATCAAGATCCTCCAAGTGAACCTACAGCATAGCAGGGCGGCTAGTGCTGTTGTGTGTAGGATGCTGGACAGGGGAGAGGTGGACTTGGTTCTCATCCAGGAGCCATAGATTTCTGGAGGACGAATATGCAGGCTGGCGACATCTGGAGGTAAGTTGTTGTATGATAAGGACTCCGGTGTTCCCAGGACGTGTATCCTGGTTAGGAGGGGGTTGAGTGCTTTTGTACTAACGGACTTCTGCTGTAGGGACTTGATAGCAGTGATGGTGGAGCTGCGGGCGGAGGGGAGGATGAAGAGGCTGAACCTGGATCCAAGTGGTGCAGCTTGGGGATAATTACTAACAGAGGATGGTGTTAACAAACTTTTAAAATATTTCATTTACTCAGTACTTTTTTACAGAGTTCTAAAATGAAAATTTAGAGTGTGAATATAAGTACAGTACAGTAATAACTGAAAGGAAACACCAATTGTAACATGTATTTTTTAATTGAAACAGATTTTTATCATGTAAAGTTTTAAAATGAACGATTTAACAAACACTTGAACATGACACTTAATAAAACACAAATAAACTTACTAGTGAATGTACTGAATATAGACAGTTTACTTTTTTATGGAACTTCAATTCTGATATTTTGGTTTGCTTGAGTTCGTTGATTGGCTTATCTACAGCCTTCTTTCTAATCTGAAAAAGCAGCAAGACTCAATGGTATGATATGTCATTTACAGTTTTGGTATTGCTTGCTGTAAATGTTGAAACTGAACTGCTGTAGGCTGACTAATCAAAAAGGATTGATACACTGAGGTCATTGCAAAGTAAACAAAACAATGTTGTCATTATTGTTTGTATTCTCTTATAGCCATTTATTTATTTCTTGTTTTGATATTTAAAAATATTCAAAAATCGTTTCGAATTAGTGGGAGTTTTGGACCGGAATTCAGATTACCGGGATTGGACTGTAATTATCATTTGAAAACATTTTTTTATTGACTAAACACTTCTGAGTTACGGTCTGAATTGACAGTGGGACACATCTCCCGAAACGGCTGTCCTCAATAAATATAAGTAAGTGCTACTATAGGCAAGTTTGTAAATATTTACAAGTGTTAAGTGAAAACTAGTAGCTCACGTGAAGATGGAATCAACACATTTTTATTGAATACTTTTCTAACTTGGAAAAAATAATTTTTAAATTAAACAAAATTTGTATTAAAATATAAATTATTGAAAACAACAGAACTTCTAGAAATTAAAATTTATTGTAATATGGATTTCTAAGCCCAAATGATATTAAAATATTCTTACAGCCATCTAGAGATTCATTATCATTTATAAACAACTACAAACCTTCTACATTCCTAGTTTCAACAGGTACTGGTGCAAATTCTTCACTTAGAGTTGTAACTTTCGGACCACAATCGCCTGCATTCACCAACCACAGCCGACTATCATTTCCATATCTAGGCTTCCAGTTATCCCCTTTGTTTCTTTTCAACATGTTTTTAGTTGATCTATGTTTAATCTTACAACAAATTTTATCACAATTTCAACTAGAAAAAAAAGTTCAAAATACAGGTTAAAATTAATCATGTTTACACTTGCAGAGATTATTGTTAAATAAAAGCATTTTACTTGCGAGTCAGGTACAACTACTTATTTATACAGGCAACGTATTATTGTTATTTTTAATTGTGTACTTATATATTGAAGGCCTAAAGGCCCGTTATTGAAATTTTGCCTGTATAAATAAAAAGTTGTACCTGACTCGCAAGTCAACCGCTTTTATTTAATAAGAGTATCAATTAAAGTTGCTTGTAATCATCTTGAATTCACTGATTATAATATAATTAAATAATTCATAACTAAGTGAATACTTTAGGACTAATTTGCTGACACGTTTTGAAAAATCGTTCCTTTTACAAACTGGTAGGGGGTGAGCTGGTTGGTCCTCGTCCTGCCCCTGGATAGCTGTGTATTTTGTGCGAAAAGAGCAATTGTCACAGTGAACCAAACGCCAGCATTAGCTTTCCTCGAGAAAGCCCCACTAGGATGCAACATAGCCTCTCTATCTGTCCTTCTCAGGACATCCGATGTGCTTTGCCGGCGGCTAAGCAAGACCATCCAAATAGACTTAAAGTGTTGTTTTGGAAAACGCAACAACAAAGTATTGACTCAATACGCTGATTTTACAATATTGACAAAAATCTAATAATGAGACGGAGAGGGAAGGGATCTCAAAAAAGACTAGAACTTTGGTGCCCAACTAGGACCTTCGCGTATAGATTACTATGTGAAGCCAAGAGGAAAGCTAGAAGGAAAGATGGGCACATATCAATTGGAACCACCTTTCATGATCGCAGCAAACAAAAGACGGTGAAACAGAGTGGAGCATTGGTGGAGGATAGCAACAGTAAGCTCGTAGTCATGCACTGGAATGCCAGAAGTTTAAGGCTGAAGGTCGATGAACTGAAGAAGGCCATGGAAGAAGAAAAAGCTAAAATAGTATGCATCCAGGAAGCATCCCTGCCAGAAGACAGCAAGTACCACCCTCGTTTTAGAGAATACCAATTGTTCAACGTCCCCAGGATTGACCGAGGAGGTGGAGGGCTAGTAACGCTTATCCATAATTCAATAACTGTAAAAGGCGAAGAAGTCTTTAGGAATGATTGTTTAGAGTTTGGAAAATACAACCTCCAAGTTAACAATGACCTCAGCTTCTCACTTATCTACGTGTACATACCGGATCAAAGGGTACATGAAGAGGACCTGGACAGACTGGCCTGCGATGACAGGAACGTGCTGTGGGTTGGCGATTTTAACAGCAAGCATGGCAGCTGGAACAAAGGTCCTTGTAACAGGAACGGGCCAATGGCTAACAGGTGGTTATTAAATAACAGCCAGATCTTAATCAATAAGCCATATATACCCACATTCCAATCGGCATCTACGAACACATTAAGCACCCTGGACCTGTCTGTAGCTTCCCCGCTTCTCCGGAAAAATATTTCAAACTGGAGGGTCAGCGATGACCTGGGGAGTGACCACTTTCCTGTGTTTTTCGAGATTGACGTCGGCAGGACCTTGAATCCAAATCGGTCGGCGGTCCATAGCGGGTTTCGGTTATCCAAAGCTAACTGGGATCTCTTTAAAAAGACAACAGAGGAGCTGAGCGAAGTCAACGAGCGAAGCGCATCTTATTTGCAATCTGCTATAATAACAGCAGCAAAACAAGCTATCCCAACCAAATCGGGAAATGACTCCAACAAAAAAATGAATACATGGTGGTACAAAGAAATTGAAACTCTTCGGAAAAACCGCATCATGGCCAGGAAAAAATGGAAAAAATTAAAATCTTCGGACAGCCGGGTAACATATAATAGATGCAATGCCCTTCTTCGGAAAGCAATCATTTCAGCAAAAAGAAGATCATGGAGGAGCTTCGTTGGATCCATGAATGTAAATACACCGTCCAGTACAGTCTGAAAGCGATTTAGAGCAATAAATGGTGAATCCTTGCGGAAGGTTGCTGCAATCACGAATACGGGCGGCGAGTTGTTGACTGATGATGTCCAGATGGCTGAGGAGTTCAGAAGATTCTATTCTGCAAGGTCTGGGCGCAAAATCCCTTGGCCGAAGCGCCTCACTCCACACGAGCAAATGTTAACGTGCCGGTCAGATCTTCTATGTTACTGTGATGACCTGGCTGACAAGGCCATCCTCATGTCAGAATTGGAGTAATGCTTAGCCGACTTGAAAAGCGCAGCTCCAGGAGATGACAACATCCATAATGAAATGTTAACTCACTGCTCGGGAAGGATGAAAGAGCTAATGTTAAGCACGTTCAACTCCATTTGGGATTCGGGCGAGATCCCTCAGAATTGGAGGACTAGCAAAGTCATACCGCTTATTAAGCAAGGGAAAGATAAATCGAGGATCGCTTCGTATCGTCCAATAGCTCTAACATCGTGCCTAGGCAAACTAATGGAACGCATTGTTTGTAAGAGGTTGTCATGGAGATTGGAATCTGGGAACATGCTGGCTGATACACAATTCGGCTTTCGACGTCATAGGAGCACCACAGATGCGTTACTATACTTCACGAGTGAAATATACAAAGGTTTCGAACGCAAGCATTGCACTGTAGCGGTGATGGTGGACTTTGAAGCTGCATTTGATAAAATCCCCCACAAATCCATTGTACTTCAATGCATGAAGCTCGGCATTAAGGGTAAAATGCTTAAATTCATAAAAAACTTTTTGTGTGACCGGCTTGTGGTAGTCTCAGTCAACGGGGCAGATTCCTCGTCGTTTCGCATGGAGAACGGAATTCCTCAGGGCGGAATAATTTGCCCGTTACTATTCAATATAGCATTGCATGACATGGCCAAGGATTTCCCCAGGGAGGTTCGCAGCATGACCTTCGTGGACGACGAGACCATTTGGGTGACGTCTTCCAACTTGGTGGAGGCTTCCCTCAGGATGCAAGAGGCTCTGGATGCACTGTCGAATTGGTGCTCCAAATGGTCGCTGTCAATGTCAGTGGATAAAACCGAGTGCACGTTATTCACTAGGCGCAACAATCAAGCCACCTTCATCCCCGAGCTAACTGTCAACGGAAAGGCACTGAGATTTAACAAAAACCCAAAATTACTAGGAGTTGTTATGGACCCTAAACTTCGCTGGGGTAGTCACGTGAACTATGTCACAGAGAGCTGCTCTTCGAGACTCAATGCTCTAAAAGCGGTTGCAAGTCGTAACTGGGGAGCCGATAAGCCAACCTTGAGAATGTTCTACCAAACTTACATAAGATCTAAAACAACGTACGCCTGCGAAGTCTGGGGATCTGCTGCAAAAACGCATCTAAAGAAGATCGAAGCGATCCATTCGACTATGTTTGGGATGTACAAGAACGACTCCTGTGGCAGCCATGGAGACGGAGCTGGATATAGAACCCATTCCTGTCTTTATAGACAGTCAAATATGGTCGAAGTTTCTAACTACAGCTGCTAGAGGCTCAAGTTACCCTCTGCGTGTTATACTCAATACAAAGTGCCGTGTAAAACAATCTTTCTGCAACAAAATCAACTCACTGATGGAATTGATGCCGGGATACACCACCCCTGAACAAATCCTCACGTTCTATGAGGAACCTCCAAATGACTGGCCTGAAATGATTATAAATCTGCAACTACCTCACGGCGGAACCAAGGGAGACCACAGAGAAGTGCTGAAAGCGGAGACTCTTGAAATGATTCGAACCCAGTACGACGGATACATAAAAGTTTTTACCGACGGATCCCTAGATAAAGAACTAGGCATTTCTGGAGCAGGGTACTACAACGAGTCGAATGGAGATAGATTTTTCATCCCAGCGAACTCCAGCTCAAGTATGGATGCAGAGCTGCTCGGTATTAACGCCGCATTGTCGGGCTGTCTGGGGATGATGGCCAAGTCAAAGATATGCATCCTTTCGGACTCTAAGTCAGCTCTACAGTCGCTGGCTCAGTCCTCCACTGGACCATATTCATTCCGTATAGCAGAAATCAGGAGGTTGATAAAAAAGATCAATTGTGACGGAAACGAAGCCTGCCTTCAATGGATCCCTGCCCATGTCGGCATTCCGGGCAACGAGAAAGCGGATGCATCAGAAAAACAAGCTTTTAGAATGAAGCCCACAAATAAGGAGCAGCACTCCCTACTGCACTGTAAAAACGCCGGGAAAAAGTACTTTTGAGACGCCTGGGCTGCCCGGTGGGAAGCTGAAGCGACTGGACGACACCTGTTCCATTTGTAAAACAAACTTGCGTCGGCCGACAATTACAGAGACATCAAACTTCAAGTCGCGACATTTTCGGCAAGAGCCAGGACGGGACATCTGGTCACGGAAGCTTATTTATACCGGTCTAACCTTGCTGAATCACCTTTGTGCGCCCTTTGTGATGAGGAGCAAGACGAAACCATCGAGCACATTCTTTCGGGATTGCACTTACCCCATCTTGGCGAGGGACCACATGAGGGTTGAACTGGAGAAGTGGCAGGACTTCCTCCTGAACAGAGGGCTGTGGAGTTTGGCGTTCCGAATATATAGTGGACATCGGGCTATCGGCTACACCTAGAGCTGGACGCCTGGACTAAGAAGTACAAGTTTGTATGATTTCGGTAATGTGGGTTTTAGGTATATCGTTCTGTATTAATAGGGTTTCTAGGATGTTGAGTGTTTCGGGTATGGGTATGTTGGTATACATATTTGTTATGTCGAGTGATAGTAGTGTTGAATTGTGTGGTATGTTTATGTTTTTTATTTTATTTATGAGGTTTGTTCTGTTTTTTATGTGTGTTTCTGTGTTTAAGTTTATGGATTGTCTAATTATTTTGTCCATGTATTTTGCTAATTTATGTGCAGGGGCATTCTGATAGTTGATGATGGCTCGGATGGGGATGTTGGGTTTGTGAATTTCGGGAAGAGCGCGGAGGGTAGGTACTTTAGGGTGAATTTGTTTTAAAATTCAAAAAAATTTAAAAACAAAAAATCCCATCTAAAATTCCATCCACCTGTAAAGCTAGGGAAGGCTTATAGTTATTTCTATATACTGGACTGGTTATATTTTTCCGTTTGTTGTTTAAAGGGTTGTATGTGTTTTTTAAGCATGTTTATTGTTTTGTACGATATTTGGGTTTTCTAAAGATGAAACCAATTTGGTATGTTTGTTTCTTATGGTAAGTGGAGGAGATGCCGTTATTGTTTGTTTTGTGGCTAAAAAATGTGGCCATTTTCACTCAATTCTTTAATAATTACCTACTAATTCTGCATAGACAAAATGAAAATAACAGACTCCACTCAACTGGTCATTATGAAATAAGCAAACATTTTAAATTATCTTAAATACTTACTTATCACTCTGTAAATTATATTACAGTTAATGCAAACTCTTTCACATCATCACCTCAAAAACTCCCTCAAATTCCCAAGAACATATTCCCC
Organism: Prosapia bicincta; assembly: GCA_036971475.1. Taxonomy (NCBI): domain Eukaryota; kingdom Metazoa; phylum Arthropoda; class Insecta; order Hemiptera; family Cercopidae; genus Prosapia; species Prosapia bicincta. The sequence continues at coordinate 21,598,677 of JBAIZL010000002.1, read as the reverse complement.
CCTGATCATATCCTTCAATAACTGTTTGGCCAGTTATGGTCTGAATTGATAATAGGACGCATCTCCCATATTGCTAGCTGGGATTAATATTAATAACGTATCAAAAGAACAAGAATTATTGAAATAGATTTAGAATACTTATCTGTTACACAACCTACAAACAAGATGTTTATATTTTGTAACCTTTGATCTCTTTTGATAGTTACAGGTATTTGAAAGCCTCTTTTAGCCTTACAAATTATTTTATTATTATTATGTACTTCAAACCTATTAAATGTTAAAAAAAATATTTTTTTAATTTACCTGAGAATTGTGAAATCCTTATGCACTTCTATTTCAAATAGAAAATGTTGTTACAGATGTTTACATTGGTTGTCATAGCAACTAAAACAACTATGCTGTTACCATGTTTCCATTAATAAATCCTATGAAGCAGCATCCATAGAAAATCATTAAATCTGTAGATTATATAAGAGATAAAACTTATTTGTTTTTAAACAGCTAGGCAGATATTAGTAGAAGTGATTACACAAGTTACTCAAAACCTGTTTTATGAGTCAAACATTTCAACCCATACTTTTACAACTACATGTATTTAGTAAAGATTTTTTTTTATATACACTTTGATATTAGGCATAGATCAGTTTTTTTAAAGAGAGGCTGAAAGCGATTATAAAAAATTGTAATTCTTAAGTAATTATTTAAGTAAGTGAAAACTATTAACTTAACTTGGTGACTTGTTTCGAAACTCAACTTAGCATGTGAGATTACCTTACAGTAGTTTGGCAAAAAACAATTAAAATGTCACAATAATTTTTCAAGACTTTATGGCCAGAAATGTTTCAACAATCACATTATCATTCTCACTTTGAGTTTCTATCTATGATTGATTATGACAACATGGTTGCTAAAACATGTCAGGGATTGAAGCAAGAATTAGTTACGTAAGAAATTACCTATTGTAAATAGACATGGTAATAGATATTTGAATGGTTCTTAAAATTTCACAATTTTTTAAATATAACTTATCAAATTCTAGTCTCAGCCACAAAAATGAAATCAGCTGATTTGTAATAGAATGTCTGATATGGTGCGAAGTGAATAAAATAAGAACACAAGAGGAATATCTAAATGAATAAGTAACAAGTAATATAAAAATATTACCATTTGTTGGTTCCATCTTCGCGTGAGCTACTAGTAATCACTTACACTTTTTAAAAAATGTTTTAACTTGCCTATAGTAGCACTTATTCTGCTTGTTGAGGATGGCCGTTTCGGGAGATGTGTCCCTTTGTCAACTCAGACTGTAACTCGGTCTGACATACCGAGACATAACCGAGTTACGGTCTGAGTTGACAAAGGGACACATCTCCCGAAACGGCCGTCCTCAACAAGCAAAGTAAGTGCTACTATAGGCAAGTTAAAACATTTTTTAAAAAGTGTAAGTGAAAAATATTACTTTAAGTAATATAAATTTTTTTCATCTGTTTTCAAGTCAACTCCTACTGAGGTAAACAGAGTTTTTTTTTAATCTTCTTTTTATTTTATAATTACAATTAATATAAATATGTATATACATATGACAGAATAACAATATTAAATGGCAAAATAAAAAGCATATTTTCTTGCAATTTTCTATTTTTATTTCTAAACATGGTGTTGTACTATTATTTTTGTTTGTTAATAATTTATTTTTTTTGTTGCTTGCACTTTATTGTAGTTTCTTTTCACATTATCCATTTCTCACAAATGGATTTGTACCGGTTCAATACCGTTAATCAAGTTTGTTTTTTTAATAGTTTCCATTCAATCTTACATTATTTACAATATTCTGTGGTAACCATGGCAACTATTTATGGTTGCACCATGGAGGTTTCAACCACAACCAGTTAGAGGCAAAAATATTCATATACATTTTTGAGAAAAGCATTTCTAGCTATGGGAAAGTTAGCTCGGTGCCAAAGGGCTGCATTTAAAACATGGAGCAATTCAGTTAGAATCCAACATAGACCACCCAAATTTAATTAATGAAAAAATATTTGAAAAAACTGTATTAACATCAATTTTTATCCACTACAGGTTAAAAAAATGTATTTGAATTTGAGTGGATGAATAGAAAGTATTTTATTAATAACTGCAAATTTTTACAAGATATATATATATATATATATATATATATATATATATATATATATATATATATATATATATATATATATATATATAAGGAGAGGGTGAACTAATAGAAGGAATTGAAAAATCATATTTAGGTTGAAACATGTTTAATAATAATAATAACATAATAAATAGAGAATAAAGTATTTAATAACACCCTGAAATAAAACATTGTGAACAATATTTTGTAAAATAAAAAAAATTAAGAATCCATCATCTGTAGTACTAATTTTTTATAGATAGATAAAATATTAATTAAAATAATCACCGAATATCTATGTATTTAGTAATTTGACATATATTTACATTGTTTGAAAATGCTATTTGAGATACTAGTAATTTTTAACTTATTTTTCTGGCGATCCTGTTTCCACTTAGAATTTTTGTGCAGAAAATTGTTGCTGCAAAATTATTGCTGTTGGATGATGCTACGCTCTAGTGTAGATTTCCTCAAATAAAAAATTGGCGGATATATGCAGAATGCAATTTATTTTGAAGCGAACAATTTTTATAAGGTTTGATGTATTTAAATAATTTGTTTGTGTTAAATATTTCTATGCAATATTCCCTTTCATGTTTCTGTACTTTTCAACTTGTAAACATTTAAAATGGTAACACAGTCGAATGCACAGATTAAGTACCAAAGTTTTTCAACGTCCATCTATTCTTTTTATGTGTGCAATAATTGTTTAATTTTAATTGCAATATAGATACTATTTCATTTTACGTAAAAACTTATTTTAAACATGAAAAATTACATTAAAAAAAGACACATTTACAACTACTGTACTTGAAAACAAAATCAATTTCATTACCTAAAAATAAATAGAATTAAACTTAGAAATACATCTCAATATTATACGTAAATTTGTTATATTTATAAAAAAATATTTTTGTTCTTAATAATTTTAAGCATTTTGGTATTATAACAAATTAGGAACGTATAGTCTAAATGTATATTGCAGAGAATATAATGTTTTGGAACATTAGCCTGATAATACGCATGCGCGTAAACAGCTGCTTAGACAATGTATAGTCAAGAAAGTAGATCCATAATCATTTTAAAAGTATGTAAAATTATGGGTATGGTAGTCTTATTACTTTTGCAACTATGATTTGTATGTTTTATTTATATTAACAATTAGTTATTATCTTTTTTGAAACTACTTCCTTAAAATTTATTTTACTCTTTTGTATTCCTCCGCAACATATGAGAGGGGTGGATGAATTGACCAAGAGGATGAAGAAAATTATGGAGCTATGAGCTATGGATTGGATGGTGTTGATTCGTTGTTTAGTTAACGGATAGTACTTTATCAAAATTGTTAAAAATGTGTTATTGGTGCATGTGTTTATTTGTGATGTGAAAAGTGTAAAAAAGAGGTAGTTTAGTGTGTGATATTTGTGAGTAATAAATTTAATATATTTTTGTGTAAACATGCAAAGTAAAATCCTATATAGCCTAGGCCCGGGGCCTACCTGTGTATGGAGCAGCCATTTGCTGTGCTGATCTATTTTGTTTTCTTAATACGTTTAACACAGTATGCAGAAACGAGACGGTAGAGAAAATAATAGAGAAAAAGAAGCTCGTGAAGACCCCTCAAAAAGAGTGTCAAGATCAAGTGCAACCACTAGAAGCACCATGCATTCCAGTCGGCATAGTGTATCCAGCAGTGCAGGAATTTTAATGGTTGGACCAAATTTCCGAGTGGGAAAGAAGATAGGATGTGGAAATTTTGGAGAATTAAGACTTGGTAAGTAATAAATTGGTCTTGTAATTTGAAGTATATTGTTGCTGTAAGTTGGCTTCAAGTAGGCCCAGTATAGCCTAGCTACGTTTCATGTAATGAGTCATATGACCATTGGTTGAATAAGGTTAATGTTTGTGTAGCATAAACGGTCTTGTATTTTTAAATTGATTTTGCAATAATGATAAAACAATGTTAAAGGCGTCTACTAACTTATTTTATAAATTGTATAGCGTGGAAATTAGAAACAAAAATCGTAATTAAACCCTAAAAAATATTTGAATGCATAAGTAGTTTAATTTGTGGTTAGTGAACTGAGAAGTGGTTACAAATTGGTAAAGAAATAAAATAGTGGTAATTACAAAGGTGGTATTTTAATCAATCTTATTGACTTGAACAACGAGTCAACTCTTTGATTTAAATGAGTAATTTTTTTAAATGATAGCCCGCAATACCTGATTTTTTTACTGTGGTATTTAAAAATACATTGTAAATGATAATAAATTTAAATTAAATGTTAAGGACTAAAAATAGTCAATAAAACCTATGTTAAATTTTGTAATTCAAACATAACCTCATTTTTAACACACTAGTTCTTGAAGTAATAGTTGAAGATTTGTTTTACTATGTTAAATATAATTTATTATGCTACAAAGTTGGCAATTACTTAGTGGGTCAATAAATGAAATGAAAACTATTAGACAAGGATAACTAGTAATAGAATTAACTTAACAGAGTTTGTTGCTCTCAAAGGGTGTAGAACATTGTATTAAGGGAGCCCACTAGCCAACAGTCACTAGTGCAACAGTCACATTCACAAAGCATGCTTTTTTTCAACATTCATTCCTGCTGGTCTGAGTGAGCATAGCCATATATTTTGTGAAATCTGCTCCCCAGTACCTAGCAAAATTTTATAGTTGAACAAGTATTCCTTAATAAATTCATACAAATTTATAATATTTGATAAATATAAAATGCTATAACTATATTGTTTTCAAACATCAACTTCCTTGTTTAAAGTTTGGGTTATAATGCATAAGCACGGCCCCCTACAATATTTCGGAAATTGTTCAAAACTACCAAATAGGATAATATCCACAAGAATTATTTTTTTTATTGACCTAAGAAAGTTACTTTTTTTCAATTCAAAGTAGGGTAAAAAATTCAGTGCAGAGGTATAAGTTGTGAATGGGCTCGAAGTGATACAAATGTTTAATGACGTTACTGTGCTGAGCATAAGGTTGTGCGCATTGGCCGCGTTACGTCACGCACCTTACATGTGTAGATATATGAGAAACGTTTTGGTTTAATTTTTATACACACATTTAAATACACTTATAAAGTTTCCAGTTAGGATATATTTGGTTTTAAATTTATACATTACTATATACCTATATCAAAATATACCTAAAAAGTGTGCAGTCAGGTTAGATTTGGTTTTAATTTTATACATTATCTAAATGGTTACATTTATACAATTACAACCAAATCTATCCTGACTGGATACTTCATAGGTATATTTCAATATAGATATATAAAATTCACCTTCCCTGGCAGTAATAAAAATAATAGTTATCAATATAGCTTCAAGACATAAATATAGTTTTTGTTACATAAAGTTTAGATTGCTAAAACACCAACTATAGTTGTGACGTTACAAAACATTTGTATCACTCCACGCCCATTCACAACTTCTACCTCCACGCTGAATTTTTTACCCTACTTTAAATTGAAAAAAAAATAACTTTCCTAGGTCAATAAAAAAAAAACTCTTGTGGATATCGTCCTATTTGGTGGTGTAAAACAATTTCCCAAAATATCGTAGGTGGGTGCGCTATGCATTTTAACGAAAGTTTTTCAAAAAAGCCTTTCATCTATAAAACGAATTTTTTCCTGGAGGCATTGGACTAAATTAAAAGAAATTAATGAAATTGAAAGTGAGGGGATTTATAAGGTAATTTACTATATTTATAAAAAAGTAATCTTAAAAGGGATTGTTTTTAATTTTCGTACATTTTTCATTTAAAAGTATTTACATCTTTTGAATATGAAATATACAAGGGGTCTTCCCCTTATATGTTACAAATGAAATAGTTTGGAAACTGTCTAAAAATGATAAGTAATCTACAATGAATAAATGATAATACTCGACCAAATGATGATTAACTTCAATTTCTTTCTGTTTCAAAGGTGTAACTAAAAACTGTTCAAAATGAGAAAAAAGTCAATTTTAAGGTTCGGAAAACATAAAAAGTTGTTAGATTTGAAACATAACATGTAGCATTGCACACAAAATGGTAGACACTAAAACCTTCTTATATATTGCTGCAATACACATGTACATTATAATGTATCCAGTTAAAATAGATGTGGTTATCAAAAATTAAAAAGTGTAGTAACTATAACAATTAATTGAGAAATGGTTTGTAATGGCTAAAATAAGTTTATGCATGATTGCAAGTGTAACAATTATATATTTTAATGCTATTACATTTCATAAACTGAATGTTTATTCAGACTTTGCATGTTTCTAAACAAGAAACATGTAATTTTAAGGGGTGCATCACATAAATACTGCTTGAAATTTATAAAATAAGTAACATAAAATATACTCATCTTTATTTCTGTTAAGAATATTTGTATATATTTGAGTACATTTTTCTGCCTTTCCTAACTTATTTTCCTCTGTTGACGCGTTACAGAATGACTCAATTTTCAAAACTTGAATCGTACTGTTCACCTAAATCTAGATTTCGTCTTTATGTACTGTTAGCCACGTCCCCACCACTTGCAGACCTCGCTCGCCTATTGGTGCACACCTACTCTTGGCCCTTCGCATTTAGGTACTTAATAGTTTCAAACTTTTAAACAATAAAATAACATCTGATTTTGTGTTTATATGTTCGTTTATTACATTTTCCTTTTTAATATAACCTAAAAGTAGTAACACACACCAGTCAGAAGAAAGTAAATTTTTTTTGTATTTGAAAGAGTATCATCATTATTTTATGTTAAAAAAGTAACACTTTGATGGTACTATTGGTAGTTGTGTATAACATTGGCCAACTACGATATTTTGGAAAATTGTTCAAAACCACCAAATAGCACGATATCCACAAGAATTTTTTTGACCGAGGAAAGTTACTTTGTTTGCAATTCAAAGTAGGGTAAAAAATTCAGTGCAGAGGTATAAGTTGTGAATGGGCTCGAAGTGATACAAATTTTTCATGACTTTACTGTGCTGAGCATAAGGTTGTGCTCATTGGCCGCGGTACGTCACGCACCTTACATGTGTAGATATTTGAGAAACGTTTTGGTTTAATTTTTATACTCACATTTAAATACACTTATAAAGTTTCCAGTTAGGATATATTTGGTTTTAAATTTATACATTACTATATACCTATATTAAAATATACCTAAAAAGTGTGCAGTCAGGTTAGATTTGGTTTTAATTCTATACATTACCTAAATGATTACATTTATACAATTACAACCAAATCTATCTTGACTGGATACTTCATAGGTATATTTCAATATAGATACATGAAATTCACCTTCCCTGGCAATAACAAAAATAATAGTTATCAATATAGCTTCAAGGCATGTTTTTGTTTCATAAAGTTTAGATTGCTAAAACACCAACTACTGTTGTGACGTCACGAAACATTTGTATCACTCCGTGCCCATTCACAACTTACGCCTGTGGCCTGTATTTTTTACCCTATTTTAAATTGGAAAAAAGTAACTTTCCTCGGTAAAAAAAAATTCTTGTGAATATCGACCTGTTTGGTTTTTTTGAACAAATTTCCAAAATATCGTAGGTGGCCGCTGTCATGCACAGCTACCGTACTATCATGAGCATTGCAAATAAACCTATTCATTAAACCAATACTGGCTACATTTTATGTTCAGAAAATTTTCTTTTTTTTTAAAAAACAATTAAATCTACATTGGTCCAGATATTTCTTATGCATATTGTAATGCTGGTATATAGCATACATTATGTTGTTAATCAAATAAATATCATTGTTATGATTATATTTGTAAAATGACCAGTGTATATTCATATATACACTATTATGCGTGTTTTATTCTCAACGCCACATTTTCCTTTAAAAAAAAACATCTAAGCAGAGAGTTTGTGCGTATATGTTAATACAGGTAAATACATATATGCTTTGAATAAGATGCGCAGAGGAACGGGGACCTAGTGGAGTTAAGAGCACTTTAAATCCCCATTATTATGTTTGTATGTCCTTGACAAAGCAGACTAGAAAAACAAAGACAGAAAGATTTAAGTCATAATAATGTATAAAGCCTCAAATTGTAAGAATGGTGTGTAGATAAGTATCTAAAGAATCTTGATACACCTCTGTCCATGGTTTGCGAGTTCTTATAATGTAGGATATAATACATAAAGAATTCTTTGTTACAGGACTTTGTTAATAGGGGAAGTTATGTTTATAACTATAAATTGCTGCTGTAACTTTCTAAGCAATAAGTTTTGAGGCCCTTGAAATCACCTGTTTCTAGTTTGTTTGAAATCACCTGCTTCTAGTTTGACGTACTATTAAGATATATATGTTAAAAAGGGAAACATTTGTAAGTTTAACACCATTTGGTCAAGTATGACCACAAAATAATTAACACTGCACATTTTTGTTTTCATAGTGTGTAATATATTCTTTTCGTATGAAACTTTCTTGTTAACCAAGTGTACATTAAATTAAAATTTTAATAAGTAAATAATGTTTAAAACTTAAGTGAAACTATATTTATTGTGCAGGCTGGTGCCTTTCAAAACCATAGTTTCATTGACGAATCCTTCCTGCTGCGTCAATGAAACAACTGTTTTTAAGGGCATCAGCACAGAAAGATACTATAGTAGTCATTTAAATTTTACTATAATTACTTATGAATTAGTCATTCAAATCAAGATCTTTACAACAACCAACTTTTATTAACTATTAATAAAACCTGAACTGTTTAAAATGTAGTTTTATTAGACTGTTTTATAAAAATTGGAATAATTAAAGAGAGTATGAAAGAGCTTCACTATTCATAAAGAAACCATCTTTGGATGACATCATACTTTGTTACAATCAGGTTTAGTAAATAATAAATTATATAAAAAAGATACAACATAAAAATTAATTATTCACTTAAACAATAGTTTATGACTATCCGAACTTTAAATTTTGTAAATTTGTTAAAACTTACCGAAACAAAACGTTTTCGATCGAAAAACTTCTGTCTCAGTAAGTTTTAACAAATTTACAAAATTTAAAGTTCGGATAGTCATAAATTATTGTTTAAGTGATTAAGATTCACCAAATGTAATGGACTACAAAATTCAAGAATAAAAATTATATTCCAAAGTGTTTTTATACGGTCTTAGCTTGAAAGCCTTGCCTTAAAGTAGTATGGTGACCATTACTTATTTTAATTGGTTGATTTAGTTGAATAGTTGTCACCATGTAGAGTTATTCACTAGCCCTGAAATGGATTAAAGCATTGAGCCCTGAAATGAATTACAGTGTTGCCTTGGATGCCGATAATTTTGTTTCTCTTTCCTGTGGTTGACATTTATGTGTTAATAACTCTTGTTTAATTTTAGTAATATCTATTGAGTTCATAATGTGAGTAGATAGTTGTGTTAGTTTGGTTTTTATAATATTTCATGCCAACTAACTAAAAATAATAATCTCAATAAAAAATGTAACAAAACTCCGTGATAAGGAAATAAAATAGGCCTAACCCCATTTTTAAAAAAATAAAATTTGTTGTCAACTAGTTTCCTCTTAGTTGCACACAATTTACCTTTAAAATAATAGATTTTATAGAAAACTCAATAGTATTTTCTCATTGAACAAATCTAATAATTATTTTATCGATTTCAGTTTGATTTAAATGATTTTTTTTACTTAATGCAGGTTTATTTACTTTATTACCTAAATTTTCATGAAGTGATATAATTTTAGAACATATTACTGTAATTGTAAATATAGCTGATGTTAAAACAAGATACAAGAAAATTAGTCGTGAACAAAAATATTTTCAAGTGCAGGTATATATTTGTGGTAAAATAACTGTATATTTGTATATTTATACTTTGATTTAAAGTAGATTAGGAATGGGATTGTGGTAGGTTAGGGATGCGGTGTTGTCAGATCGTAATTTCTCCAATTCTGCGCCGGCATCTTATAAAACTTAATAAAAACTTTAACTTAAATCAAGGTTTAAAGCACTTAGAGTGGGAATTAAATTTTGAAACTTGGTATGTATAAGCAGCATGATTCCCTCATTCAGAATATTAAACCATAAAGGTAATATTTTGTCTGAAAAATTAGATTTAATAAGAGTTGTACTTAATCAAACATAAAAAAAAATTAGTAAGCAACAATTTTTCGTATTTGTTGGTTAAAAACTTTTTGAAAGAATAAAAGTTTGAGATAATTAGTTAGATTTTATTATTATTTTTATTTCATATTGGTAGGACCTTTGGTTTGCTGCTAGTAAAGTGGTAAATTGAAAAGTATTTAAACGCTGCGCGTCACATTTTTGCCGAGTACTGCAGGCCTATACTCGTATGTAGATTGCGGCTTTTGTTCCTGTATGCATATATTTTTAAGTATTTCTTCATAAAAATAATTTTAACTTATGTAAATAATTACATTTTTACATACAAATTAAAATGTATTTAACTAGATAATTTGAAGGTTCTCTATTATTATTAAAAATAGAACATTTTATCTTTTGTATTAATGTGAGAGAGTTTGTGTCAGCTACCAGGTACCATTTATTTGTAGTAACTTACCATGTTCTATAATTTTGTGATAGGAATATTACATGAAAAAAATAACTACTGTGTCAATAAAGAATAATAGTATAAAATCAATTGTCATCAACTTTAGGTTTAAAAAATTTATTTGAACTTGATTGGAAGAATAAAAACGTATTTCATTAACGATTGAAAATTTGTAAAAGATATATATATATATATATATATATATATATATATATATAAAAGGAGAGTGTGAGGTAATAGAAGAAATTTAAAAACATTCTGAGTTTTGAAAAAGACTGTTAAAGAGGAGCAATGCTGAAACTGCAGAACGAAGCAAGCCACACCACTAGTAACTCACTGTACCACAGCTACATTAAGACTGAGCGAGGAACGGAAGTTTAACAACGACTTGGCAACAAGGCTCATCCATGCAGCAAGATTTGAGCCTCCTATTCGCTCAGAAGCCCGTAATCCCCACTTTCTCTGGTTGATTTCGCCTACGTATAATCCTATTCTGTTTTAAATCCAACCATAAATAGGTTTATAATCTTCATAGCACATTTTCAAAGACTTCATTTATGGTTTAAATTTCTAATGAATTTGAGGTTGTTGTTCTGTTTACATACATTATGAGCTGCTGAATTTATAGATACAATTTAAAAAGAAACTTGTTGACAGAATTTTTGATTAGACTAAATGATCTTTATCGTTGTTTAGGTTTGCTTCTAGGAAGCGTTTTTGAGTTAAGCGACAACAGTTTTGAAGTAGTGGTTCACTATTTTATCAAAAACTGTATTTGATTTGAATTGGGTTTGTTATTTAGTATCTTTTTATTTGGTGTTCTGGTATGTTTGTAAATTTTATTGCTTTAGGGTGTTTAAAAGTTATTATTCACAAAAGCAATTGTGAACACAGTAGTGTAATTATAAACCTAGGTTGATGTGTAAAAAACGAAGGTTGTGTAACTATTTTGTAGCAAGGGTTTATAATGGTGTATTAATTATCCTTATTTGTTAATGTTGATAATTTCTAGGTTGTGGTTAATGTCTGTATAAGGAAGACCTGTTTCTATTGCCCTATGTGGCTAGTGACAATCTATTATGTTATCTATTATCTGATTTGTTACAGGGTATTAAATTTATGAGTTGCTATTGTACTAGATAAACCTTTTATACTTAGGTTTAGCAATTAATAGAGGAGTTGGTAATTGTGTACAATATATATGACACCTTTATTTTCCCCCTATTTATTAGGTACTTAAAATACATTCTGAACAAGAAAAAAGTAAAATTATAAATGTTGCAAACCAGAATTGAAATAGGAAAAATGTTCAGGCTTTGTCAAAGTGAAAGGTTTTTTTTCATTATAATTGGTTACTGAACTCAGGAATTCCTGGCTCTTGATCATTGTGTCTAGCTTATGTTATGAAACTTTCTTCTTTTCTTAATCAAACTTAACCTATTTACTATGATGCTATATAGTAGTTTAACCATAGATTCATAATCTATGTTTCTTAGTGACACTAATCATAATCTTTCATCTATGAGACTACCTGGTAAAAAAATTAATATATTTATATATTTTACTAAACTATTTGATTCAATGTAATATTACCTTACATATAAGTAGTTACAGAGTTGAAATTTACATTTTTATCATCTATGAACAGTCTGTACAAATTTTCCTTGGTGTACAAGACAGTACAACGTTTTGCAGCTGAAGCGGGTGAATCTAGTCATCATCCTTTTTTTAGATAGAGAAAATGCACGTATTTTCCTACCAGCATGATCTTGAGGTTCAGGGCCATTGGGTAGCTCTTTCCATAACTGTTTGGTGAATTCCTTTCGGCAGAAGACTTTTTCTCTTCCCTAATCATATTGAAAATATATGTCACATAGGAATTCACTAATGTACTGTTTATCATTCCGTAAGAAAATGAAGAGAAAGATGTCTCTGTGTCTTTCGGCTACATGACATATCGGTAGACATCTTGTCAAAAGCATCAACTGTTCCTTTTGTTGAGTTATAGAACTCATCAATTTCTGCTTTCCCTGTAGGTTCTGCTATTGTGCTCTATTCATGAGTAGTAGAGATCAGGTTTACCATCTTAGCCTTTTTGGCTTTGTATGAAGCTATTATAAGTTCACTGTATTAGGGGAATAGTACTGAATCAAACTTCCTTGTTTTCAGTAACTTCATTTCTGGAGGCATTTCTTTTGTATCACTTTGTGGAGTACCTGCAGCTGTTAATTAATTGATGTTTCTCAACAAGCTCATGTCAATGGATGTACGCCAGTTCCAGTTATCCGGAGTTCCATTTCTATTTGTGGCATAGATAAATTTTGTCAGTTTCATCATAAAATAGGCACCCGATAGCAGGCCAGATGTGTTCAAATATTTCCCCAAAAATAGGATACCTTCAGTTAGATACTTTGTTTTACATCACACAGCTTAACTATATTTAGTTCGTATTTATGTGGTTTGGAAGGTAAATACATCTTAAATTGGCATCGGACTCTTGGAAAAACATACTATTCATAAACACTTGTCTCTCAGGCGACTATTCAAAGATAAATGTAACCTAACCTAAAAACAAATAACACGTCAAATGCCTCTGTGTAATGAGATTGAGACAGAAGGTTGAGGGAAAGAGAAGACAGCCCTACTTATCATACCAAAGTATGAATTCTTGAAATCTTTCATCGTCAGACAGACAAATGTCTTTACATCTAGGATTAATGTATTATAAAATAGTGCTCTACTTTATAAAGATAAATTGTGCTTGTAACAATTTGTCTGAGTTATAAACTTATGTTTGTATTTTTCAAATATTAGTTACTATTATTGGTTTGTAACAATTATAATTATTTCTCTCCTGTTTGGAATTTATGTCAAATCACATATGTAAATCTGATAAAATTGTAGGTAACTCCATAAATTTCATACAAATAGCCAGAAAAAAAGTTAAAAAAAAATTGTAAAGATATAAATCAGCACATTTCCCTTTTAATGAGGATAGTTTCAAATAATGATCTATATTTTTAAAACCTATAAATAACTCTTGTTCAGAAATAATTATATGTACGAAGTTAGGTTTGTAAGGTGTAAACAATAATATGGAATTGTAAAAATAGATACACTATTTTACCTTTTTTACGCCTTACCTTTTTAAAGCTAAAGGCATTTCACTATATGTAACTTAAATACACATTATAAACAGAGAAAAGGTAATTTTAAATGTTGCTAACAATTTACAGTGGTTAAAATTTACACAAATTACTCATCATTATACAATTCATTCTTATCATCATTCACATTCTTAAAACACAGTCCTTTGTATCACTTAATTCTTTATGAATTACTGTAATGCTGCACATTGCTATATTAAAATATAGCTTTGTATGTTAATATTAAATAAAATTATCTCAGGAGTATAGGTCTTTTTTTAAAATAAGAAAAATAAAGTTTTTAAACAGGAAAAATAAAGTATAAAAAAAAGAAAAATAAAGTTTTAAAACAAGAAAAATAAAGTTTTAAAACTTTTTTTTAAAGTAGTTTTAAAAGTTTCCTAAAACCAATTCCTGAATTAAGTAAATACCTTCACTTTCCTCAGTCTCGCAACAATATATGCAAGTATGTTAAGACATATTTAATTGTGTTTAGCTGACTTTGGTAACCTGTTTTCTTTTTCACATAAACCAATACTAACCAAGCACTTTGTAGCTATTTTTAAAACAAATATTTTTCTGTAGTGCAAAATAGTGCTTTGTTTTATAAAGAAACAGTTACAAGTAGTTCTATATAGTTTTTTGAGTTGGTATATCCAGTTAATGTTATATTTTTTTCTAATTTGAATAACTGTTTGTGACATGTGGCTTTTAAAATAATTTTTTTTGTTTACAGTATATTTTTAGGTAGCATATGTGAAAAGGAAAAAAGAATTACTTAAGAAGTAGCCCTATAACTCTTTTTGAATATTTTGCCTGCTAAGTTAAAATGCCACGTTTAGGATATTTCATGCTTAAAACTATTTTATTACATTTTTAAAGGTTATTTTCATTGTAATAATGTAAAACCTATTTCCACTCTAAAATATTTTTGATTAAGATGATAAATTTATTTAGTCATAACTGTGTATGAAGGACACAGAAAAAAACATGTGAAAACCCTTTAGACTGAAAATAATTTTGGTCAAGTGATATGTTATTGGAAAGATAAAATATTTGTTTTAGAAAGTTGTAAAATATACATTTCTCTATATCCCTCTCCTTTACAAGTTTGATTCACTTGAGGTCAGAATATTACAATTTTTGTATTTTCTTTTCAAGTTTAGTACTCATATTTTTTATTACTACGTTTAGTGAAAATTTAATCAACCAAATTAAATGGTGTCATACTAAAATTATCAACAAAGTACAAATGCTAGCTTTAGGTTTTTGTTTTTTAGAAGTATAAAAGTGCAATAATTAATTAGTAGTTGAAAATGGAAACATGATTTAGTTTTTACTAAGCTAACTTATTTTCGAATGTATGTTTTTTAAAATGTCAACCATACGTTTTGTGTAATTTTTAATCTGCATCTAGTTATGTTCTAGATATTTATTTATAAATATTTTATTTTTGGAAAATCCTGACGTGTTTTTAATATACTTAAAGGATAACGAATAATTTTAACAATTTCAGATGAAATTTATATATCAATTATTTTTTTTTATAATTTTGCCATACTGTAAAACATGTAGCGCTAAAGGATTTGGTCATTCTCTTTTTGTTGGTATGTTTTTCTTCTTCGCAATATTGTTTAACTGCATTTTCAAAAGTTAAAAACATTGGCAAACGTTGAAATCGTTGTTAGATTCTTATTTGTCAAAATGGCAACAGTGTATTATAACCGTTCGTGTGCTGAGCGGCAACAGCGTAACGGAACAAGTACCGGCCTGTCTGATCATCTGGTTCCAGTTCTTGCACGAGCATGACTCATAATACGGGCAGTTTATTGTCGATGTATTTCCATATTAATGAACTTTAAATGCCGTGTTGTCTACAGATAGTAACTATTATAATCTAGTTTTTGTGTTAATTTTTTTCTCAACCAGTTTCAGTTATTTTATAGCGACTTTACGATTCACCTTTGGCATTTGTCGTTGCTCTATTTTTAGAGTGTACATGGAAATCGAGAGGTATACCAAGTTTTTTAATCCTTGGACGAAGTTTAACCTTTAAATATATATACACATGTTCCAACATCATCAGAAATCAGAAATAAATAAAGCAAATCACACAACATATGACCAGGTTCTGACATATGTTGTATGTCTTGCTTTATTAATTCCTGATGATGTTGGAAATGTTTGCCGATAAAAAACTTTGAATAATAAAAATTAGTAGATAATTCTTAAATATGTGTATATCCTCAGTTTTGTATATATATATATATATATATATATATATAGTTAGATTTTATTTTCTTAAATATTTTTCATATTAAGTAATGATCAACAAGTTTTAGAAAATTTTAAGTCAAATTTGTAGTAATAATTTTTTTACTGTTTTGAAAATTTTGTTTTATTTCGAGTATTTAGTTATTCATAAAAAAGGTTTGAAATTATAAATACAAAAAAAAGTAATGCAATAAAGTTTTGTTCAACAAAGTTGATATAAAAAAATTACAGCCACGTAAACATTTTGCCCCCAAACCGTAAAATCCCATACATAAAGAATTATTTATTAATTTGTATTCAAAGCTTTTCGTTGGTAAACAATACCAACATCATCAGGAACCCTGATGATTGCTCGAATCCTGATGTTGGTACTGTTTATTAACGAAAAGCTTTGAATACAAATTAATAAGTAATTCTTGTATCTGAATAACCTCATTTGTTTTTATATATATCACCTATATTTTTGTGTGAAAACAAACTATGAAAATAACAAAGGAATTAGAACTTTTCTTAGAGCTGATTTTTTGTCGAAGAAAATGAAAATATTATATATTTTTGTAATATATTTTTATTAATATATATATATATATTTTTTTTTTAATATATATTTTTTAAGGGGGACTATTTCCGCTTTTAATAGGCATTTTAATTCTATAAATAAACAAGTAATACAATATATATATATATATATATATATATATATATATATATATATATATTAATTGTAATAAAGTTGAAGTTTGGTAAATAAAATTATTAATTTTAGTTATTTTTTATTAAATAATTATAATTAATATAAATAAAGTAACATAACCTATGCGTTATAACAGCTGTTCTATCACATAACCTAAAACATAAAATCAGCTGTTTTATGAAATCATATGTTATCACTTATTTTAAGTCAAATGGGATGAAATAATACATTTACATACATTGCCACTTTTGTGAAAAGTTTTTGTCCCATATAAAACTATAATTTAATTTTTTAAATTTAATTAATGTTTGAAAAAAACTGTATTAACGTCAAGTGTCATCCACTACAAGTATAAAAAAATGTATTTCGACTTGAGTGGACTTATAAAAAGTATTTTATTAACGATTGAAAATTCGAACAATTTATATTTAGAGAGAGTGTGAATTGATACATGTAGTAAGAATTGAATAATAAATGATATTCTTGCAACGAGAAAGCATTAAGAGAGCCAATATAATTTTGAATAATAAGCCAATAAAACAGCCCAGGTTAGTTAGTATTCATTCACTGCACATGATGAAACCTCACCCCCCTACATTCCAGGGTACTTCGGCAATAAGTTACTTAGTTCCTCATACTATTTTCTGTTATATGTCCAAGGAGGAAGTGAATTTTCTTTCGTTAGGAATTTCTTAATCCCGTAAAAAAAGATCTTATTTTAAATAAATAAACAACTACACAACTCGCAAAACAATATACTCTATTGTCACACGTGTTTCAATGGTTCAATCATCATCAGTAACACTGCTACAAACTTGCAACTGCAGATTGCAATTGTAAATTGTAGCGTTGTGGCTAATGATAGTGACATAAGTACATGTAATTGAAACGCGTATGACAATAAAATATATTGTTTTATGAGTTCGTGTGGAGCTATTTATTTATTTATAACCTTAACTCACAAGCCAGCTAAATGATTACTTATAGCTCTCTATTTTACCCACGGAAGGCATGGTCCGTAAAATCCTACTGTATGGCCGTTGCCCTGGCCTCTCGTCTGGGTGCCATTACGTCTCGATTGGCCGTGTGTAAAAAAAAAATTAGAGTGAAATTTTTCGCCAGTCTCTTAGTGCGATTGATTCACAGCGAGGTTAACGTATAGGGCTACCTCCAAAAACTTAAATCGTTTTTATAGATAATCAATAAAGCTAGAGGTGTCTGGATATTGTATGGCTTATCTCTGCTTCGTTTATTGAGTTTTTCATGAATATTTTATTGCGTAATAAATAACGATATAAGCAATAACAGTTTGAAAACGTTACCGTCTGTGCTTCAAATTATCGGCTGGAATAGGGTTTCGTTTTGGTTTCTTTAAGAGAATTTCCTAACGGTAATTTACATTAACACAGGTCTTTTTCTTTCTGTAGCGCGCAAGTGCTAATACACACACACGCGCGCGCGCGCGCGCGCGCGCGCACACACACACACACACACACACACACACACACACACACACACACACATCAGGGGGTGCGTTCACGCTCACCAAATCATCTGACACGACGATTTAAAACAAAAAAAAAGAAGTAAACTATTTTTTTAATGTCAAAAATGCACTATTTCTAGAACGTATATAGTGTAAAACGTATATAAAGTTGGCACTTGGGGGAGAGGGTAGTATATCTTATTTATGAATGCAAGAATAGCGAAACTATTTGGTTGCTAGATTTTAGTAACGATAATTTCAAATATTGTGTAGGAATTATATTTAAATTGGTTTTTTAGTGTGCATATCCGTTTGGGTGCGCGAGCGCGTGTTTAAGAAAACCATTTGATAAATACAATTTTCAAACACGTTTTAAACACTAGTTAGGGGAGAAAATAGGTAATGAAAGCATTATCATTAGTAAGTAATTTTATTTATACTAGATTATTTAAAATGTGTAGATATTTGTGCTTAAAGATTTATTCTAGTTGGTTTAAGATTCCCCGTTCAAGATTATTAAATCATATAAGTTAATGAACGATGGCACCGTTTCAAGCCGCGTTACTGTGGCGCGGAATCACATTTATCAGCGTCTAAAAGAAAACAGCTCCGTATTATTAGTTTGAGCGAATTTACAATCGCAACAGTTGATGTTTTTACAACCGGTGCAAAAGTATAAAAGACAGCAAGAACAGAAATTTTAAACTCGTCGCGCGTCTGTTACTAATTACTTGTTAGAACTATCTATCCAGTTTAGCACGGGTTTAAATGTTGCTCTTGTATACTGGAGGGTTTCTTTATTTAATATATCGAACACCTGTTGATGAAGGATCGCTCGTCGAGACCAGTTGAAAATGCTATAATTGATTTGAACGAATGGTGGGTAAGTTCCTTGTATAAACTAAGGAGACTGTAGGTGTTATGCAGGGCTGTGAAGGGGGAGGTAAGTGGGGATATTATGAGTGAAAGGGAGAGAGATGAGTAAATGTGAGTTATCTGGGGGAACCTTGTAGCGTGAGTAGTGAGCGAAGTCTGTATGGGTCACGGAAAATCAAGCTATATGGAGTGTGACATGAAGGGGAGCCAAAGCCGGGCCGGGGACCAGTCAAGGCCAGTTGGACCTGTGTTAGGAGTTTCGACCATACTGGTACCACCGCGTCGTGAGGGCTCACCATTACCAATCTGGCTATGGTCTCACGAGCAGAGAAAAGTGTGGGGTAGTGGATATGCTAGCTAGTAGGTAGATCTCTTCCAAACTCTTTGTATGGAGTCGGTTGAGAATCGAAATGATCCAGAGAAACTGACTTCTTTAGGTCGCAAGACACCATAAATACATTCTGTCATATAGACAAAAACCGTACCCAGTTGGTCCATCTGGGTCGGCTGACTGGCCGGAGACCAGTATAGGCCTTTAATTCTGGGCTAGTCCTGAGGACCCATGGATTCCGGTACCCTGTGAAAGACCTTGAGGACTCCTCCAGGGATATCTCTCTCTTCCCTATTTAGAGTGGCCTAGGTACGCCTCTCCTTCTAGCACTTGTTTGCACTCTTCAAATACATAAATGTCATGCAATCTAGGGATCGGAGCACATCTTCTATGAGGAGCAAAAAAGGAGGTTCTTAGGCTCGCGTGGTTAGGGGCTTACTATTGGAACGTATTAGTGAAGCAGGAGTAAGAAAAAATAACTGTACGAATGGGTGAATAAATTAAGAATATGAAAGTAGAAGGCCTTAGGTTGGCGTGCAGAAGAAAGCCCTACCTCCCGCTCCCATGCAAACTCTAATCTAATCTACTATGATCTATTCTAAAATTGCTCGCATTTAAAGGAAACATCCGACTCTCGTAAATCTGTAAGTTTCGTTGTCGAACCGTTTCGGCTTTGTAGCTTTATTTCCACTGGCACCTATATAAACAGAAACGTGGACAAAAATAAATATTAAATGTTAATGAAGGGCGATAGACCCACCTGCCCTGTTGGCAGTCATTTCTTACTTCTTAGAATAGTCTGGACGGATTTCAATTAAGGCACGCCTCAAGTTTGCTGTAACGGATGTCGATGCCCGAAACACTTTACATCCGGTTTGGTCTTGCACTCTGACCGTAGACCCAACATTTTCCTTGCTTTTTATACTTTTACGGTTTGCATTCATTTATTTGCATATTGTTTCAGTTTGTCTGCCCTTATTTGTTTTCTTTAAACGCGTGCACGTGTCTGGAGTTGTGTTATGGGATACTCTATATACGTCTGTACTTTGACAACTCGCTGATTCGACGTACAGCACCAGGAAGTAAAGACGGGTCATGACCGGGTAGCGTTTGTTTATTCTCGCGGATATACACAAACTTCCATCTTGGTTGAGCACTTACTTAGAGGGTAGACACCTCCGGACACCTCCGCCCCAGTAACGCTTACTTAGCGAGTAGACGCCTTCTCTCTAGTTAAGCGCTTAGTCCGTAGACATCTCCACCTTGGTTGAGCGCTTACTTAACGGGTACACACCTCCACCCCACTAACGCTTACTTAACGGGTACACACCTCCACCCCACTAACGCTTACTTAGTGAGTAGACATCTTCACTCTAGTTAAGCGCTTACTTAGTTCGTAGACATCACCACCTTGGTTGAACGCTTACTTAGCGGGTAGACACCTCCACTCCAGTTACGCTTACTTAGTGAGTAGACACCTTCAGTCTAGTTGGACGCTTATTTAGCGAGTAGAGACCTCCACCGCAATTAAGCGCTTACTTAGTCCGTAGACATTTCTACTTGCTTGAGCGCTTATTTAACGGGTAGACACCACCACTCCAGTAACGCTTACGTAGCGAGTAGACACTTCATCTCTAGTTAAACGCTTACTTAGCGGGTAGACCCCTTCACCCTAGTTAAGCGCATACTCTGCGGGTAGAGACTTCCACCCCAATTAAGTGCTTACTTAGCCCATAGTCATCTGAACCTTGGTTGAGCGTTTACTTAACGGGTAGACACCTCCACTCCAGTAACCCTTACCTAGCAAGTAGACACATCTAGTTGAGCGTCTACTTAGCGGGTAGAGACCTCCACAACAATTGAGCGCTTACGTAGTCCGTAGACATTTCCACCTTGGTTAAGCGCTTATTCAGCGGGTAGACACCTTTACTACAGTAACGCTTACTTAGCGAGTAGACACCTTCACTCTAGTTAAGCGCTTACTTAGCGGGTCGAAACCTCCCCCTCAAATAAGCGCTTACTTTGTCCGTAGACATCTCCACCTTGGTTGAGCGCTTACTTAGCGGGTAGACACATCCACTCCAATTGGGCGCTGATTTAACCCGTAGACATCTCCACCTTAGTTGAGCGCTTACTTAGCGGGTAGACACCTCCACCCCAATTGGATGCTTATTTAGCACATAGACATCTCCACCTTGGTTGAGCGCTTACTTAGCGGTTAGGCACCTTCATACCAGTTAAGCACTTAACGTCAGCTCACGCCATGCCATAACGTTTCCCAATATCCGGCATCACTTAATCATTATGTCTCGTGCCTAGTCCTACCAGATTCCACGCATCATCCCCTTTTCTTTTCCTTACAAGTTAAGGAAGTAAAACCCCCAGCCTAGGTTATAGTGCGGTATTATGCTTCATGTTTACAAGGAGGCATTCATGGAGTTGACCAACTTTCTGACAGGTGAACTCTTCAATGATGTGAGTTTCGTCAAGGCTCAGATTGAGCAACATAGAAGGTGCACGTATTAATGTGAGTGTAATAGTCCTTATGTTGGTAGTTTAGGCCTTACTATCTTAGCTAACTTGAGTTTCGGGGTTTCACCATTAGAGTTCTGAAGATGGGCTTGCTCAAAGCTACCATAATGATTTTGATGTTTACATTATTCTGAATCAGTGGATATGGTTTAAGAGGCGATATAACGCGTTCTTAGATTAGTATGTCTGTTACTGTAAAAACCTGAATTTAGGTAAGTCTAGGATTTACCAACATGAGTTGGTAAATGTAAGGATTTTATGAATAACAGATGGTTTTTCGAACTTTTATTACCATTAGTTTGGAGATGTGAGTTGGTGTACCATTGACGGAGGTATATGTTGGCTTTGGGTGAGTAAGTAAAAGGATTATCCTTGCTAGCAACGAGCACGGTATTAAGGTTAGGTTAGGTAATATTTATCGCGTCTCTGAAGTGAAACCCAGGATTTACCGAATGTATAATGATACGAATTCAAAATGATTTATGATCAGAGTAGAGTTTGGTCTTTTTTACTAAACTTTAGATCTTCTTTCATACGGGCTTTTATAGTTACGTACATTTTAAGTCTGAACAAGTAATACAAACTATTTTTTTAGAAAGTCAATTCCTTCTTAAATCAACAAAGACAAATTTTGTTTTACTTTCTTTTTATTTTATAATTCCAAATAATATAAATATGTATATACATAAGTCAGAATGACAATAATAAGTGGCAAAATAGAAAGCAAATTTCCTTGCAATTTTCCATTTCCTTTTCTATGTATGGTGTTAACTATTATTTTTGTTTGTTACTATTTATAAGTTTTATTTTTTTTCGCTTGCATTTTGTTGTAGTTTTAGCTTTCCTATCGCATTTTCCGTTTGTGAAGCAACGTTCGATACCGTTGATCCAGTTTCTTTGTTTATTTGATTCTTTTCATTCAATTTTAATCCTTGAGCATTATTTATGATATTGTGTGGTAACCATGGCTACAATTTAATGAAAGTTTCAACGAGAATAATATGGGAGCAAAAGAAAAATTCATATACTGTACTTCTTTGAGAAACAGACCTCTCTAGCAATGGGAAATTTGGCTTAGTGTCAAGAGCGTCTGACTTCGAACATGGATATACTCAGTTCGTATCCGACTTGACCTCAAATATTATAATTTAATTATTGAATAAATATTTGAAAAACCTGTATTAACATCAATTGTCATTCACTTTTTGTTGAAAAAAAATGTATTTGAACTAGATTGGATGAATAAAAAACGTATTTTAATAACGATTTGTACAAAATATATATCAAGAGAGTGTTAGCTAATAGAAGGAATTTATTAAAAAAGGTTCAAGTTAAACAAAAGCAAATGAAACAACATATCTTAAAAAATCTTTGGGCTATTGGGTTTTGAGATTCAATGATGCATGCATACAAGTAACTTCTATGCAGTGGAACTCTTCTATGCGGGAATCATGTGGGTATTAATGGTGACTAATAGGAAGTCCATTATTTATACAGATCCGCGGTCACAGTGTGCTGGAAAGTGCAGCGATAATCATGAAGATATCGACCGTCAGCCTAAATATAACAGCGTATCCCTAGATCAATAACACCTCCATTGCACGCGTCCGTTTAAATGGCTGAAACTATGCGAATCCTTTTCCTCAGTTCCAAACATACTTTACATATATAGGCTTTCCAGCTTCTTGAATTCATGATATATATATATATATATATATATATATATATATATAGGCCTATATATATATATATATATATATATATATATATAATTAAGTATATATATATTAAGTGTATATATATATATATATATATATATATATATATATATATATATATATATATATGTATATATATGTATATATTATATTAAGTATGATGATATGTTTTCTAGTAATATAGTTAATAAATTAAAAATATTTCAAATAAAAGAATTGTTTTAGTTTATAAATTATTCAATTTTTTCGTCAATAAATATATTAACATCTCCAGGAAAAACAAATATTGGTCGATAAACAGTTTTGGACCTTAGCTGCAGCAACTTATTACATAAGTTATTACAACTTATGGACATCGGACCATCGGAGTCACATGACCCTGGACGTCCGCAGCAAGAAGTAAGAAGTAAGTCAGGAAAAACAATAATACACAAATTAAAGCAATTCTTACATTTGGAATATTTTTATTAATTTATTATATTACAAGATAACGAATCCCCATAGTTTGTGTGTGTGTGTGTGTGTGTGTGTGCGTGCGTGCGCGCGCGCGTGCGTGTGTGTGGTCGTGCGTGTGTGTGCTCGTGCGTGTGGGTGTGTGTGTGCGTGCGCGTGGGCGTGTGCGTGTGTGTGTGTGTGTGTGTGTGTGTGTGTGTGTGTGTGTTCTCATTTTTGAGCTTATTTTGTAGAATATTCGAATAAGGTGAGGTGGAGTAAAGTACATTTTTGGGGCAAGTGCGTTCTCTGCTTCTAAATTAATGAAAAATGTTTGGGGCAAGTGCGTTACGACGTCATTTTACTAACCACAAAATAAATTCGTTTTTATATATAGTATATTAGTGATTTATTTGCTTTTTGGGAAGCACATTATAAACCTTATATTGTTTATCCATGCTAATTTTAAACTTTATGGCTCAAAAATTGAAATTACTGTAGCATTCAAAAGTTGCACTGTGTATTAGAGGGTACACTGACCCCACCCCACCTTCGAATAAGAGATAGTTTAATTAATAGTTCTCGGAAGTCGACTCGCATATGTATCAAGTAGGATTCTTGTGTAAGTTATAAATACTCGTAAATAAACGTGCTCTTTATCGGGACCTTGAGGTAAGGCTTAGAGAGGAGGGCACATTCATTACTTCGAGAAATAGCCGGGCAGAGAGGTGACTACCCCGTGGTTTGATAGGGCCCCATTTGTTGTACCCTTTTACTTGTGTACGAACGCTCGCATAATTAGCCTGAATGTTTCTTGCAAGTGTCAGAGCCTATATTACCATTCTGATTTAACAGTTACATGTCCTTATCTTCCGAGACTGTATCGGATGTCACCGTGGTCTAGACTCCAGGGATGTCCAACTTCCAAAGCCTAGAGGGCCAAAATTAAACCCCTGAGCGTGGTCGCGGGCCACATGGCAATACTTCAATTTAAATTTAAAATAGTGACAGGAGCGTAAGTAAAGTTAAAACAAATTATTAATATTCGTTGTCTTTCTCAAGACTCAGGTGTTTTTTTTACACAAATAAGAAAAACTACAGAAAAAATTGTTTTATCAATCAACACAAACAGTGAAATGAGAATTCAAATATATTTTATACTACTGTAAACATTGTGGTCGGTCAGTTACATCCAATAAAGAACGAATATCCACTACTAGTTCGACTGTAGCCAACCTCATGAGATGAAGTAGAGGTACATCAGAAAACTTGTTTCTATTTTGTTTTTTTATAAAATTCATCGACTAAAACATGTTTACATAGGTATGTACTTCCAAACATTGATGACATTTCTAGTCCGAAATCTCGCAAGATTGTGATCTCTCTTTAGAGGGCAATTTAAAAATATCATGAGCCTTCTGTTGCCCTGGCCAGCTTTAGAGATACGGCATAAGATGCAAACAATGAATACGTTTGAGAATGCGGTTTTACTAAGCATACGTGCTTGTTGTTTAAGCTTTTTATTCAAATCTCCAACTAATGTTACCCGACTCTCGTCTGTATATGTATCATACTTACTTCCATGCATTATTGAGTAATGTCTTCTCACATTATACGTATTCCTTAGGCACTGACACAACTTTCATGCACACCAAACACTGCAGTTTCCCATCATTGTTAACAATCAGATAATCACTCTCCTAACTTTCCTTGTAAATCCTGTTTTCGGTATCAATTTTACTTTTTACCGATTTCCTACTCATCATTGTACCAGTATCAAAGTTCAACACGAACCATACACTTTCCATTAAATTATTAGATCCCTGTCAAGATAAAGGCATTTCAGGTAATTTTCTGATATTTTTTTGTCCAATAAGATTTCGCGGGCCGTGAAAAATTGCATGGCGGGCCGCATACCGCCCGCGAGCCGCCAGTTGGACATCCCTGGTCTAGATAGACTGTATGGTTGCTGTAGCAAATCTATTGAGTGGCCCTAAAGTCGACACACTTCAGATTTCGTACGGAAGTTGTCTAAGCAAAGAAATTATGTAAATTCAACTGTTTACTAGGTCGTACGTGACTTGTGTAGGAAGTTGTCCGCCATTTTGTTTTCATCAGTAGTGCCTTCCAAATTGACAGTTGCGTAGATAACTCGCCTTTAATATAACGTTTCCCCCCTTCAATTGACTCGACACTTAGCCCCCGTCTCGTTTTATTTAAGTGAGATTTTCGAGACCACTGATGTAAGAGCGCTGAAGATAGTCATAGAAATGTATCTCAATAGATTTATTTCAGGATCCGTTACTTGCTAAGATTCTTTCATAGGTTAGCGATACATTGAGTTAATCTGTATTTTTGAGCAGGGTACTACGTCCATGATACTAGGTCCTTCTCAGATCCCAAACATATTTTGTTTCATTGTGCTGGTTTAACCAATATACGTGCCCATTTTAATGTGGAAGGCAGTTTAAAAGTGGTGTTAAGGGACGATGCCTCGGCCATTAACCGAGTCATCGCTCTCTTGCACTACTTGCACATATTTTTTAAAATTTAATATTTAAAAATATTTTGATTTTATATTTCTACATATATTTCTTTTTATGTGTGTTTTGTGTATAGTTATTTATTTATTTAAACCTAGTTCATTTTATGCTTTCATTACAGTGCTGTTAATATTCATTTATTGTTAAATTCATACTTATTGTTATATTTATTTACAATTTTATTGTTCGTTGTTGTTATTTTGTTATCAATTGTCTTATAATTTTATTGTTATTTTTATTTGTGTAATTATTGTTACATCTTTTTTTACATTGTTATTGTTAAGTTTTATAAGCTACTCCTTATATAGTTTCTTGTTGTGGAATTATATTTATTTGTTAGGTTTCGTATTTTGGTTTTTATATATTTATTGGTCTATATAAAATGTTTTGCATCAATTACTTACGTTAATTGGCGATGATAACCAATATTGGTTTTTCGCCAGGAAAAAAATCTCAGATTCCAGCCCTATTACCTTGATAGAAAATTCTGTTATACCGTATGCGCAAAAATAAACAGTACTGAAGCTGAATCAGACGTAGTAGAATGGCCGTTAAAGGGCCATTCTCGGTCGTTTTATATGAGACTTTAGGAGGTTTTGTTGTGCCCGAAACCAGGCTTTTCGTTCACAATGGTTCCAGGAAGATGATGCAACCAACCATACTGGTTTAGACAACATTCCTTTTCTTCAAGACACTTTTGGCAACCGTCTAATCTCCCTTAGAACATACTTTCCTTACCCAGCCCACTCTCCCGATCGTACACTACCTGACGCCTACGTCTGGGAAATGAAGAATATTTTCCGTGATGACCCATTAATCACCATCGTCCAACTATAGGAAAAAGCATGAATATAACGAGCCTGTAACAAACCTTCAACACCTAAATGATGCAAAACCTTCAGCAGCGGTACGAGTCTTGCTGCGAATTGAACGCATATCATATAGAACATGTTTATACCCGAGTCTAACCAATTTAGCTGTCGTTTGTAAAACTAAGTAAATGAAATAAAATCCTACAATTGTTCCAGTACTGCTCACTTTGGCGCATACGGTACTTACATATTCATTCTACCAATGCTCTTTTAACAGGGACTGAGTAAACATAACTTGTAGAGGGATCAGCCGAGATCCTCAGGGAAGTGGAATAAGGAACCTAATCCAGTTCATCTCTCTCACTTACAAATGCAAAACAATAACAACAGACAGGAATGCGTTGCATTTTAGTGTTTACGTCCCAAGGTGCCATGTAGTTTTATGCCGCTCAGTTTGCACTCGATAATACGGCTCTGTCGGACAGGCGAAAGTTTGCTCCACAAGACGGGGCGTATCATTAGATTTTGCCGTGACCCAATTTGGGTTGAATGCGTAGGACGCGTGGGGCGGAATAGGGTGGTATGGGGAGGGGCCAGTATTGACACAGTTTCCGCTACAGAAGCCATTTTGTCCCGAGGATGGGACTTAACGAAGTATTCTATTGATGCGAAAATATCGGGGCCGTGAAAAATGATTTGTTTTGAAAATACGCGAAACTGGTGGTAGGGTGGGATCAGCGCGCGTGTAAAGACACGTGCTCATATTGTATTGTCTTTTGCAAACGGGCAGCATTTCGAAAAGAAATAATTTATATATTTGTAGAATTACAAGGGATGAATACATAAGCGTGTAGTGCAATATTGGAGTTGTGGTGCGTTTGATTTTTGATCATTTTTAATTTGAAGGTAGTATTTATTCAGAAATTAATTCGTAAATTGTCTCTGTTATTAGAAGAAACAATAATGTAAACAACAATTTTGTTAAGTCAATTTCTACTTATGTCCACAAAGTGAAATTTTATTTCAGTTACTTTTTATTGCATAATTATATAGATAAAGTAACATAACCTATGCATTAAAACAGCTGTTCTACCACATAACCTCTAACATAAAATCAGCTGTTTTATGAAAACATGTTATCACTTAAGTTAAGCTGAAATAGTTGCATAGATCACTTACAACTATATAGATGTCATATAGAATGACGATGTTACTGTGACGGCAACTTAAAGAATCATATGATATCAATCATTTTAAGCAAGATAAGAGCAATTTGCATGTGTTGCCCCTTTTGTTAAACGTTTTTCTCCCATATAAAACTAAAATTAACTAATTAATTAATGAATTAATATTTGAAAAACGTTTATTACACCAAGTGTCATCCACTACAGGACGGACATTTGCGCCTTTCCGGGGGCACTTTAGATTTTGTTACACCAAAACATTGTTTTGATACAGTTCGGCAGGACGGAAATCTTGAGCCGGTTCGGGGACCCTTTTAGTTTCGCTACAAAAAAGTCCTGCATTTGAACCAGTTCGGCAGGAAGGAACTCTGTACCGTTTCTTGGGACGTTTTGGTTTCGATACACTAAAACGTTGTCCCGTACCTGTTCCAGTTCGCCAGGACAGAACTCTTGAGCCGTTTCGGGGACTCTTTTGGTTTCGCTACACCAAAACGTCCTGCATTTGAACCACTTCGGCAGGAAGGAACTCTGCACCTACATTGTTCTGTATTTTGATCCAGTTCAACTGGACGAACTCTGCGTTGTTCTGGGGGTCCTTTAAACTTCGTTTCACCAAAACATTGTCCTGTATTTGATTCAGTTTGGCAGGACGGAATTCTGCGTTGTTCCGGGGGCCCTTTTGGTTTCGCTACACTAAAACATTGTCTTGTATTTGATCCAGTTCGGCAGGACGGAACTCTGCGCCGTTTCGGGAGAAGCGTGCAATCTAGGTTGACTTTTCCGCTTTCGAAGCACCTTGTGGAAGCAGCTAATTACAGCGAAAGAGCGTCTTGTATAATTAGAGCAGTGCGAGATGAAAGTAGAGATAAACCGACTGGACTGGGGTGAATTTCACTTTCCTCGGGCACTTCGAATATTTATAAATGCAATTTCGTATTCAGTTTTTAACATAATTAGGCATGCAAATTTGACACGTGAAAGACAGGTTGCCCGCGTATTCCCGCATGATCTAGCCTATAAGGTGATTCACCAGTTTGGCAACGAAGGATGGGAAGTGATGGGAAGGTACAAAATATAGGGAAGGACATAGCATAACGTGTGCAGGGGTACCTGAAATAGTTATACTCTTTATCGGGGTCATAAAGAGGAGAATAGGTCCATCCGTAACAGAAGGTAGATGGAATTATGTAACGCTTACAGAAGGATACGTTGTCCTACAGGTAATAGGAGAGACTTACAGTATTCGGTGAATAGGGTGCTTACAAAGAGGTAGAGCTTTCACTATTTATCCATCCACTTGTGGTTACTTGTCCCTTCTGAAGTTTTGTTGTACTGTTTATCCATCCATTTGTTGTTAGTTGTCTTTTCTAAAGTTGTGCTGTACTGTTTATCCATCCACTTGTTGTTAGTTGTCTCTTCCGAAGTTGTGTTATACTATTGATCCGTCCACCTGTTGTTAGTTGTCTTTTCTGAAGTTGTGTTGTACTGTTTAACCATCCACCTGTTGTTAGTTGTCTTTTCTGATTCGATGTTTCAATAGTTTATTCTTCTACTCTAAAACGTTACGTGACAGGCCGACACGAAATTTGATATAAGCAGTTTTCATACAATTTTGCATAAGTCAATAAATTTGAATAGACCCTGCTCGTCGCTGTTTTCTGCAGGATATTTAGGATATGAAATGAAAAGTAACGTTCTGCCAGTTGTATATAAAATTAATTTAGTATGTTGATATTGACTTTTTGAAAACGTCTCCAAAAATTAACACAAAATTGAATGCCCTATTCCAGGCAGTTTTAAATTCTTTCGAAAGCGTTCAGGCCCGGTAAATTAATATTCCGAGATTAATCTTTAAAGTTAGACACAGTGTCACAATCTTGTGTTGTTTCAGATGTTTGCAATAAGAACGACTTCATTAGTTCAAAGAAGAAAACTGGATTATTTTAGTTAGTTTTACATTTTTTTGAACGTTTTAACTAAAATGAAAACTTCGAACATCTGTCTCAAGCACCTCTTTGTTTTTTGATTAAACAATATGTTGAAAACAGTAAAAAAATTATAAATATCACCAATAATTTGTAACCAGGTTTGAACTTGTGTCAATTAAAGACAGGCTGATGCTTCCAGTTGTGTTTATCCAAGCTAAAACCGAAGCAAAATAAGACGAGGTAAGATGGGTTTCCAGATGATTGCGCTCCGATGATTTTCCTAGGCGGAAATTTCCGTTTTACGCGTCGATGGGTCGACAAACCATTTCAGATACTGTAGGCATTATCAAAACTTCTTGCTTACATGTATTGATCGAGCTTTAGGAACTTCTTTTTTTACCGAAATCAAAAGTTCTAAAATGTATCAGTAAATTCAATTAACTAATTAGACAAATTGTAAAATTGGATATGTATATATATATTATTTAAAATACAAGAATTGTTTTAATTTATATATTTTCTCAGTACAATAAAACAATATATATATATAGCCTATATTAACATCATAATTATTATTCATTCCTGATGATGTTGGTACTGTTTATCAACGAAAAGCTTTGAATAACAATTAATAAATAACTCTTGTATTTGAATAACCTCGTTTTTTAAATTAACCTCATATATACATAGCCTTTATTTTCTCTTCGGATATGTTATGGATCACTTGTTAACTTGGATTCTTCGTATGTCAATAGTTTGACGCGGAATGAAACGACTTGCGAGTTTAAAACCCAAGCTCAAATTGAACTTTGCTTTTCATTATAAATTTTTCCCATTTTACGAGTAGTTTCGACTCATTCATGTCTGTTTGGATCATTTAGCGGAACGTGAGTTTTACCTTGGTCAGGAGCTGGTGATCGTTGCAGAATCTCTGCGTAAATGGTAAATGGCAATCATTCATCGCGACCCCCAGCCTTCTGTTCTTATAAGAGTGATCTGTTTGTCATCTGATCCAGTTACATTTGAACTGTTTGTCACCTGTTTGTTATTTCTTTTCAGAATCCTTGCAGGGGATCCTTTATAAAAAGAGTTCTTAGATAGTTTTTCTCCTCTTCTCGTTAAGACACTTCATTTCACTATAAAGATTTGAAAATTTTCTAACTGTTTTTAACGTAATGTTCATATGCTAAGCGAATCATCGCTGCACTTCACATGATTTACCATTTTCTCCTTTAATTATTTTATCCAAAATGCTCTGAAAAAATTCACTTAATTTTTCACTTATAGTTTGCAGTTTACAACACATTTTAACACGTGCGTTCAAAAAGTCTCCGCATCGCTCGTTCAGTAGCGGCCATTTATTGTCTACGTTATTTCTCTCTGTGTCAAATCGCCCGACATAATAGACCTCGATACTCTGAATGTGCTCGGTTGTGTCGGGAGTGTATTGAGGAGGAAGATTTTGAACGCACTATTTTTATTTTTCGATGTTTTATAATTCCCAGGTCGCTGATTCATCTCTACAATTTATTTTACTTGCTTTTCAACTAACAACTACGCCTTTAGTGTTGTGTAATTTTATTAACTTGCTGTTTGGAGGTTCTTCTCTCTTTTAGTGTATCGTTCAGTCACGAAATTTATACATTTGATAGCCTTTGCTCTGTCAATAGTCTTTCTCTCTTTTCCCTCGGGAAAGGAAAGTAATAATTAACTACTTCAGGCTTTGTACTTGACCTTCCAGATGACGGTTCCTTATCCGGGTACGTACGAGGCAGATTATGACGGCAAGAGTAGAATGTTCACAAAGATTTTTCTTAAGTTGATAAAGGACGTTATTAAAATCATACTGTGTCTAAACTTTCTTCGGAGGAGGCTTCGTTTTTCCCAATCTTAAAACCAAATTGTTGAACTCATCTCTAAGTAATACTTCATTCACTGAATATCCTCTCAGTCTAAAGATAATTTGTGGCATTAGAGTTTTTCAGTATTCGTTTTGCCTTGTGAACATGTTTGGCCATTCGTGTGTACCAGATGTGAATACATTATCTCAGTGTGTTCAGTGGTTTTCGTAGCCAGAACGATGTATTGGAGGAGGGGTACGACTCCGGGGGGCACAGGGGTAGAATCTCCTTGGAAACATTTATATCTCTAGAAATCATATTTGGCACTTAGAATATTAGTTTTTCTTGCTTAGGATTGCTGGAGTGGAATAAATTTGTTTTATAGGTTAATATTTTTCTGCTAGAATTAATTGCTTCAACGTGCATCCTCCTGGCTACTTCCCTGGGTTTAAAAAAATAATGAATAAATGATAAAACTGTTGAATATCGAGTCAAATTTATTTAACTATTGCAACGTTTCTAGAACTAGTTTGTTGCCATTTTCGAGCCTGTTGTGCTGTAACAAAGGAAGTTCTTAACATTTAGAGTTCAAATGAGTAATGTGGGGGAGGCAGAACATCAAACCGCCTACACTTCACCAAAAACTTTCCTCTTGTCCTTACAACTTGGTTTTTTATAGCACAACAGGTTTGAAAAGTGCGACAAACTAGTTGCCGAAACGTGCACTAATTAAACTTGACTCGATATTCAACCGTTTTATCATTTATTCAATACTTCATTTCGATTGCTCAAATAAACATGGATTTAAGAAGTAATGGTCTTAGTAAATTGGAAGGGGATGACATGCTCTAAAAAAACCTTCTGTATTTTATTGGAACTATATGAAGCGGTGAAGACGTAAAACCGTGCAACAGATTATAGAAGTAGGCCTATTTAATATGATTAATTGAAAAGAGTGACAAATTTAAAGAGAATTAATTTATGATAAAAAAGAAATAAGGAAAATCCTCGGACCGTCATGGCAGTTTTGTTATCAGCAAAATTGCCGTACTTGTCGCGTTTGAAATCTAAACACGCTGTTTATAGTAGGCCAAGGTCAGCTGATTATGTGATGCGAATTAACATGTCTGTTTACATAATGTCAATTATAGCCTACCATAAAATAAGTAGACACAATAACGACTTGATTATACTTGCTACCAAGAGGTGTAGGCACTCTTCGTCATGGTATCACCGACTATCAGCAACTAAAGACGTAGCGTCGTTTAGATCTTTTGCGGTCTTACAAAAGTCTCAGCGATTAAATCTTGTAAGGATGCGGTTTCTTTTTTGAAGTGACGACTTCGTACCACTCGTAACAAAATGATTTTTTATGCCAAGAAATTGTGTTACTGTTTATTTGTCAAGTTAAGATTACTAAATAATGTCGAGTTTCATCGCCGAATTGTTCATTTACTTGTAAACATTTTGAGGCATTTGATGATACTGTCTGGCTTTGGGATCATAATTTACTGACTTTTTAAATTCCTACTATTAATTCACACTCTTCTTATATATTTATATCTTGTACAAATTTTCAATCGTTAATAACATCCTTTTTTTTATTTATCCACTCAAGTTAAAATACATTCTTTTTTAACTTAGGATGATAATTGATGCTGAAGAAGTTTTTTCAAAAATATTTTAGTAATTAAATTATAAACATTTGGGGTTCTATCCCGAATCGAACTGAGAATCTTCATGTTCGAAGTTTAACGCGCTTTGACACTACGCCAACTTTCCAATACCTAGTTTTTGTGTTTCCCAAAGATGTATATGAATTTTCCGCCCATCTGGTTGTCGTCTAAATCTTCGTTCTACAACCTTAAACTGTTGCCATGGTTACCACACAATATCATAAATAGTACTCTAGGGTTAAAAATGAATAAAAAGAATAAAATAAAGAAACAGTACAATTTTCTTTGTTGACCTTAACAGCAATTTACTTAAATTTTTTAAAAAATAATACTTGATTACCTTTAGGTTTCTACAGTATATAGATCAATTGTGATTCTTGTTAAATGTTGAATCTCATCCTCGAATTGTCCACTTTTCTTGTAAGAAGGTTGGGATATTTGACGATGCTGTCTCTGGCGTTTAGGAGAATAATTTATTGGCTCTTTTACCTTTGGTTTTATACAGTTCACATTGAGCAATTGTGATTCTTGCATAACGTTAAGCCTCATGCCCGAATTGTCCACTTTTCTTGTAAGAAGGTTGGGATATTTGACGATGCTGTCTCTGGCGTTTAGAAGAATAATTTATTGGCTCTTACCTTTGGTTTTATACAGTTCACATTATGCAATTGTGATTCTTGCATAACGTTAAGCCTCATGCCCGAATTGTCCACTTTTCTTGTAAAAAGGTTGGGATATTTGACGATGCTGTAGAGTGTTTTGGGATTTTATTGGTCTATAATGTTAAGTTTCATCTCTTAATTTGCTGATGGATAAATTACTAATGAAACAAAGAAAAATTAAGAGATAAGAGTATAAGATAGGATATTTACAGCTTGACGTGAACCAAGAGCGAGTAATTAACTAATTATTAATTCTGTAGATAATGAATGGTTTTGTGAGAATTGTAACACATATGTTTTACTTACGCTATGATTAATTTCTGTTTATACGTGATAGCGTTTGTGTTTTGTGATAACGTTTTTTATCGCCTAAACCTTGATTCAATAGGCTAGAGATTTAGTGTTACAAAATGTATCGTATGTTGCCATTCTTTGTATCGCATTAAATAACTGTAGAACCAGTTTTGTACTGGAGGGAGTTTTGTTGTGTCCTTCAACATTGAGATTTTAACTTGAATCCAGGGGTTTTTTTATCGCTTAAACAACGAGTAATATAAACAAAAACGTTTTAGTCATATCCTTAGGTCAACAAAGAAAAATTTTATTTTAGTAGCTTTTTAATTAATAATAACAAATAATATAAATAAAGTAACATAACCTATGCGTTAAAACAGCTGGTCTACCACATAACCTATAACATAACATCAGCTGTTTTATGAAATCGTATGTTATCAATTATTTTAAGCCAAGTGGAACGAAATAACTTTATTGCATATCTTGGACCTTTTGTGAAAAGTTTTTTCTCATATAAAACTAAAATTAATTCATTAAATTTAATTAATCAATATTTTAATAAAACTGTATTAAAATCGTGTCATTCACAACAAGTTTAAAAAAATGGATTTGAACTTGACTGGATGAATAAAAAGTATATATTATATTTGTAGCTTCGCAACACTGTTTTCTTTTATTCACTTATCACTTTCACTATATGTACTTAAACAAGAATTTTACTTGGTATTTATGCGAGTTAACTTTCAAAGATTGGTCGTATCTCTATCATCGGGCATCACTGGCCGGGGGTTGTTTTAGACTGCAAGCTGCGTGGAATTCCCGGTGTCACAAGGTGTGGTGTACAGTTATGTTCTATTTTCGAATTCACTGCACTGTGCGAGTCTTTTAAGTTTGTCTTGGGGTTAATTTTGTCTATTAGGCTAAATAATTTATCGGTTTTTGATTTTATTTGTAATTGTTCGTTTATGATATTATTTTTATGTTTATAAATTTGTAGTTGTTCCCAGATTGTCATTTTGAGGCCTTTTTGTGCCTTTTTTTTATTAGGTGTGCGTTTTTTTAATGTGGGGAATGCGTGTTTGTTTTTGATGGCGTGTGTAGCTAAGTTTGAGTTATATATATATATAACTTTTGCCGATAAGTTATCGGCGAAAAGCTTTGAATAAATATATTCATTAAAAGTATTCTTGTTTTTGAAATATTTTAAATTTATTAATTTTATATATATATAAGGAAAGTGTGAACTAATAGAAGGAATTGAAAAATGTTACATTTAACATGTAGGAGTTTAAGTAGACCCAGCGTTGCCATTTTGTGCATCGTTTAAAAATTGACTCAAGTTGGACCAATTGTTGCAAATTTTTGATTCGCTTGAACATGGATATAGAAAGTTAGATTCAGTGTAGCCATTTTATTAATCGTTAAAGTAGATATAATGCGTTAGAAATTCTAGAGATAATCTGTTAGAATTTCAACGAATTTGGATCGAAAAAGGCATTGAACTGTTAGAGTAAATTTTCATGGTAAAAATTGACCAAACACTATTCAATACAAATAAAAAAAGTTGTTGAATTAGAGTAGGATTAATACATGAATTTATAAGGTTTCCGGTAGGATGTTGGTTGTATCTTGCTTGTATGTGCATAGTTTCTTAATTCATGTTTAGTCATTTTACCGTTACTCGGGTAGGAAAGTAAGGTTCGAACTGCCCCACATACAGTGGCCGTCATGGGGAGAGAGACATTTATAGGAGTCGAACGAAAGATTTTACTTCAAAACTAAAGAAAAGAAATACGAACCGAAAAAATCAGTCTAGATAAAATTTCACTTTCGAAATAATGTTTGTGTGTGGTTATTTCAGTTTTTTTATTCTGCCATTCTTCCTTCTATAATCACAACACATTTCCCTCATTCTTCATATTTTGGGTTTTTTATTATTCACTTCAGTTAAAAACCAAGTCCCTTCCATACTTAACTAGTCTTCTCTATTGAATGTTTATACTTTTCTGCCCATTTATTCTTATACTTAACTTATTCTATATTGTACTTTTATACTTAACTGATCTTGTATACTGAACTCTCATACTTAACCGGGCTCGTATATTGTATTTCTATACTTGACTGCCAATTTATACTTATCTCCGCTTTTATACTTAATTGCTCTTGTATATTGCACTTTTATACTTAACTTGTTTTGTATATCCAACTGGTAATCCGAACTTAACTGGACTTTTTTACTGGACTTGTGTAATCAACTTATCTTGTATATTAAACCTGTATACTTAACTGTCATGTATAACTAACTGGTCCTGTCTATACCTAACTTGACTATTGTACTAAACTTGTTTACGTAACTGGAATTGTAATTAAATTAGGTAATTTTAAGCAATAAGCGAATCTGAATTTCCGTAACTGATTTAACACGTCACAAGTTTTGAAAACGAATATAATCTGTGTTCATAAAACATCCATAGCTGTGCTCTAACGTTAGAGGCGTTTATATTCTATCCTTGGGCAACAAGAGTAGGTTCAATTGGCACAATTAGTGATACAGAAATAGTAAGGGGCAAATAGTTCAACGCCCAAGTGCCTACGGCTGGGAAGTTTGATTTTAGTGTTCATTTGAAACCTCGCTTCCGGTCGTAATGTCCCGGGTTGAGAAATAGTAAGGGCAAATAGTTCAACGCCCAAGTGCCTACGGCTGGGAAGTTTGATTTTAGTGTTCATTTGAAACCTCGCTTCCGGTCGTAATGTCCCGGGTTGAGAAATAGTAAGGGGCAAATAGTTCAACGCCCAGTGCCTACGGCTGGGAAGTTTGATTTTAGTGTTCATTTGAAACCTCGCTTCCGGTCGTAATGTCCCGGGTTGAGAAATAGTAAGAGGCAAATAGTTCAACGCCCAAGTGCCTACGGCTGGGAAGTTTGATTTTAGTGTTCATTTGAAACCTCGCTTCCGGTCGTAATGTCCCGGGTTGAGAAATAGTAAGGGGCAAATAGTTCAACGCCCAAGTGCCTACGGCTGGGAAGTTTGATTTTAGTGTTCATTTGAAACCTCGCTTTCGGTCGTAATGTCCCGGGTTGAGAAATAGTAAGGGGCAAATAGTTCAACGCCCAAGTGCCTACGGCTGGGAAGTTTGATTTTAGTGTTCATTTGAAACCTCGCTTCCGGTCGTAATGTCCCGGGTTGAGAAATAGTAAGGGGCAAATAGTTCAACGCCCAAGTGCCTACGGCTGGGAAGTTTGATTTTAGTGTTCATTTGAAACCTCGCTTCCGGTCGTAATGTCCCGGGTTGAGAAATAGTAAGGGGCAAATAGTTCAACGCCTAAGTGCCTACGGCTGGGAAATTTGATTTTAGTGTTCATTTGAAACCTCGCTTCCGGTCGTAATGTCCCGGGTTGAGAAATAGTAAGGGGCAAATAGTTCAACGCCTAAGTGCCTACGGCTGGGAAGTTTGGTTTTAGTGTTCATTTGAAACCTTCCTTCCGGTCGTAATGTCCCGGGTTGAGAAATAGTAAGGGGCAAATAGTTCAACGCCTAAGTGCCTACGGCTGGGAAGTTTGGTTTTAGTGTTCATTTGAAACCTTCCTTCCGGTCGTAATGTCCCGGGTTGAGAAATAGTAAGGGGCAAATAGTTCAACGCCTAAGTGCCTACGGCTGGGAAGTTTGGTTTTAGTGTTCATTTGAAACCTTCCTTCCGGTCGTAACGTCGCGGGGTGAGAAATAGTAAGGGGGAAATAGTTTAACGGGAAATCAATCTTTCCGGATGTAGGAGCAAGAGTCCTAGACATCTCTATATCGCCGTGTCTATCACGAATTCACGATCTTCCAAAGACTAGACAAATAAGGAGGAAGACAACAAGACTTCGATACAGAAATTTAATTTGTCAAGTATAAAGCCATTGTTCTTTTTTCTAATATTGCTAATTTAGTAGAATTAATCTTCATTTTTAGACGAGTTTTATGTCCTGTGAGTTCCCGAGTATCACTAGAGCAATAGCTTAGCCGGAAATTCCTTCTGAGTAGGGAGGGGGCAGATGTTGGTAGCGGTGTTTGGGAGAGACGTGGAGCATATTTACACCCTTAAGGCAAAGTTTGGAACGTTAAATGCTGTATTGTCATTGCGATGCTTAAAGTTAAACACAAGTTGCAAAAACAATGAATTAAATTTGTTTCTAATATAAATGGCTCCCAAAATTAGCGAGTGCTTAGTGAAGATTTTATTTAACCAAGTACTTGCACAGGGTGGAATTTATTTAGGGAATGGAAATAACGAGATCGTAGAAGCGAACTCTAAATGTTCATTTTCACTAATTATAAATCAAAGAAATAACGAGCATATGGAAAAATTCGTTGAAGAATTTATCCTAAAGTTAGCTCAGCCCTAATTGTTTTACAGTTATTGTCATTTGTTTTGAGATATAAGCCACAACTAGTCCATTTAGACGTTTTTCGTAAGTTTTATAAACGTAACTTTTTTTAGGTCAACAAAGAAAATTTTTATTTTATTACTTTTTATTAAGTACTGCAATTACAATTCTTAGAAATAAAGTAACATAACCTATGCGTTAAAACAGCTGTTCTACCACATAACCTATAACATTAAATCAGCTGTTTTATGAAATCATATGTTATTAGTTATTTTAAACCAATTGAGGCTATATTGCATACCTTGCCCCGTTTGTGAAATGTTTTTCTCCCGTATAAAACTAAATTTAATCAATTCAATGTAATTTACAAATTAATATTTGAAAATCTGTATTATCATCAACTGTCATCCACTACAAGTTTAATAAAATGTGTTTGAACTTGAGTTGATGAATAAAAAAAGTATTTTACTAACGACTAAAAATTGAAACAAGATAATATGTATAAGGACAGTGTGAACTAATAGAAGGAATTTTAAAAAAATAGAAAGTAACCTTATAATACTTTTGGGGCTGGGGTAATTCCAAATTTCCTTCACTCTGTACATGTATCGCAGGTAACTGTAAGCACACAAAATGTGATCACAAAGTTCGTGATAAGATAGGCAGCGTATCTAAAGACAGCAGGCGTGTCATGGCTTATCTCTGTTGGTGAAGCTAAGAGCTGAGTTGAACTTACAGCTATAGTCCTTTCTATTGAGGGATGAGAAAAATGAATCTATTGCATAATGGAGCAAAGTAGTAAGAAACGGATTACAGAACGTTTTTCCGGGAACCTTTTTAAAAATGACATTATAGGTTCGTTAAAGAAACGTAATGGTTTATGGTCAAAAAGTTACTGGAAAAGGGTAATTTGTTTAACTGTTTCATCTTCAATGAGTAGATTGTGACGTTGGAAAACTCTTCGATTGTTGACAGATTAGTATTACCTATGTATAAACTGCAGTTGTTAGGTAAGCAGTATTTACCGATAACTTATAATTTGTAATCGATAGAGGCAAGAGTCCGGTCGGGATTGTAGAGATAGGGAGGTTAGAACAGCTGATAAATGAGCCAATGCTTATCTAATTAAGTCAGTACGGTGATTTTTAATACATAGTATGAGGGTATTGATTATTTCAGATTGGTAACCTAGTTTAAAGAGGCTAGACTTTGGATATCTTGTTTTAAAGAAGAGGGTATAATTCAGGTGTTAGAAAATGTTAAAAAGATGGATGCAAGGGGGAGATTAGAAGATTGTTTTAACCTAAAGGGGATATAAGTTGAGAAGTATAAGGTCAAAGGGGAGGGATCTGGTCGTGGTGAAACATGAAAAGGAGAGTATAGAAAAATAGTTGTGATCCTACGTTTGCGAGGAATGGACAGGGCAGTTTTACAGATGTGAGCATCGGTTCGGGTGGTCAGATTATAGAAGTGGGCAATTATCCTATCAAAGGGAACTGACTGACGGAGGCACAAGGCTATTTGGATGAGGGTGGTGTGTAGAAGAAAGAATGCGTGAGTGAAGGGAACGAATGCGGTAGGTAGATTTGTATGCGAAGCATGCGGATTGGTAGTGCTATGTAAGAAAGTTGGAGGATTTATGTCGAGAAAAGTGTGGATGGAAGCGAGGTGTAAGAGGAATGTGATTGAGTTAGCGAATAGATTGAGTGAGTGTTAATGGGGCTGTAAAGCAGGAGGTGGTTAGTTAAGGGAACGGGAACAAGTGATGGAATGATGAACTGAGAAAAGACTGCATGTACTGTATTAGGCTCAATAAGAAGGTAAGTTAGGAGAGTTTTGTGGAATCTGGGATGAAGGCTGAATGGGCTCTTCCCGATAGATATGCTGTGGGTAGGCTAAAGCCTAGTAAGGTTGCATGAGCAGTTGGGAGGATGTTAACGAGCTGGGAAGAGTTAGGGAGGATGTTGTTAAATGAGCTTATTCTGGTTGATGAATGTGGAAGGGATAATGGGTACCACAGGAACATTAGCGACAATGTGGAGAATAGAAGTGTAAATGTGTGAGAATGAGGTACGGAAGATTGTACGCGAACTCATGAGGGGGAAGGTGCCTGGAATGCATGTGTGGTGGCAGAGAAGAAGAGCATTGGGTGGGCATGCATGAGTGCCATAGTTTGTAGGGTTAGACTTGTTTAAAGTAGACTGACTATTGGATTGTTAAGGATGTGGTGGAGGAAGAAAGATAACGAAGGATGCGTGGAGTCGAGGTAGGTTCAGGGGAGGGGGTGATAATCGGAATAGACGAAAATTAAGAGTTTACGTGGGTAGGACAGCTTATCTGAAATACATTCACTCTCTTTTGGATTATTAAAGGGTAGTTGTACGGGTTACATCCAGTTGGAGGAAGAAAGGGAGGTTAACAAATGACAACTTGGTAGAGGAAGAGCCGCTTACTTGAAGTAGACTAGCCTTAAAAATGGTAGAAATGAGGTGCCTACCCGTCACAGCTTTATCGTACTCTTTCCAATATTAACACAGGTCTATGTTGTTACTGACATTTTTCTACATCGGCCTACTCATTCGAGCCAAAGCTAATTTTATTTCAGTTACTCTTTATAAAGTAATAATTACAATTAATATAAATAAAATAATATAACCTCTGCATAAAAAAACAGCTGTTCTACTACATAATCTATAACCAGCTGTTCTAAGAAATCATGTTATCATTTAATTTAACCCAAATGAATCTTACCGGGCTCCAAAAATGACTACATAAAACATGTCCTTAGGCCATATGCATAACAGTGTTTTTACATGAGAGGTTATTTTTTATCAAATTGAAGTTGGGTAAAATAAGAAGTACTGCGTCTGCGTATCAACGGCGCGCCGTACTACGCTTACGTATATTTAGATATAGGCCTACCTATAAAGTATCCAGTTACAATAAATTTGGTTGTAATTTTATTCATTACCTAATTAGAAGTTTACTTCCGCGGAGTAATACTTTTTGCCAGGTGATGTCACGTAATCTCTATTCTAGCCTTACATGTGTACATTTGTTTAGTTAAATGTATAAAATTATAATCAAATACATAGGTATATCATTCATAGGTGTATTTCAATACAGGTATATAAAATTAACCTTCCGTGCCAATAACAAAAACAATAATGATCATTATAGCTTCAGGACAGGTTTTTGATTAATTTTATACGCATTGCATTGGGGGGAGAGCGCAATGTGCATTTTTACCACACCCAAATTATAAGTATATAAGTATATAAGTACAATAGTGGCCTTGGTACAATACATAAGTACCCTATATTGCATACCTTGCCCCTTTTGTGAAAAGTTTCTCTCCCATGTAAAACTAAAATTAATTCATTTTAAATTTAAATAATTAATTAGTATTTGAAAAAACTATAACGTCATCTATCACAAGTAAAAAAAAGCAAATATTTGAACCTGAGCGGATGAATAAAAAGTATTTTATTAACGATATTTTGAACGATATGTTATATATATATATATATATATATATAGCTAATAGTAGTAGTGTATATAGAGCTAACAGTAGTAATTGTAAAATTACTAAATGTCTGCTTTAACCTTTTATTCAAAGCCTTTAAAAAGCTGTACCAAGTCTAGAAATAAAGTTTAGTACTTCGTTAAAAATTAAAATGTGTTAACAGAAACCAGGAAAATATTCAAGTACCAAGCTATACGCGTTCTAAAGAATGCTTTATAAAGCAAACCAATCTGTTTTGCTTAAACCCTCTTCGCTTAAGAAATGCGTTTTTGGCTCAGAACATACGAGAATAGAATAATTTCAACCTTGGATTAAATCTAAAAGCAGTCACACATTTGGTAATTCAGTATTAACTTGTAGGTGTAATACGATAAGCGTTGTACTGTTAAAGATACTTCAGCTTGATAACTTAATCAATACTGTAGTAAGATAGCGCATTTTGAGGTTAAATATGATTGATTATTTTCCTGTTTTTTTTCCAGGTAAGTGTTGGTCTTGAGCTGGCGTTGGTGTTTTGGTAAGATTATACTATTTACTATAGATTAGATAATTTTATCTTGGTAATGAAGCGAGTAAGAGCTTCCTCATTAAGAATCATTCTTTGAATTAAGAGTTTATGTACTCTCCTCTCCCTCTATCCTTTCTCTCCTCTTTTTTTCTACCTCTTTCTTTATCAACAATATCCTTTCATCTCTTATCTCTTGCTAACCTCTTACTCCCCATCTTTTTCTTGTTCTCACCTACTCTACTCTTTCTTCACTCTCTCTAGCCGGGACTAGCGTATAACATTACAGTAAAACAAAATGTAAGGTATTGTTCCAGTTTTCTTACCATGGATAGGAAGAAACTCACTGCAATTATAGTAATTTTGCAATGTTCTCTGTAAAGGTAACAAGTCTAAGAACCGGTTCAGTCAGGTTCGTCGCTTCAAGTGTTGTGTTGGTTGTAGATAGTTTATTGACAGCTTACGTGGGTGCTGTTGGGGTCACGAGTAATGAGATGAATAAGTAAAACACGTGGCTCGATGTTGACGCGTGCAAATTGTCGTTGCGTTTGTATGGGTTACGCTGGGTTGTTAATATAGA
Organism: Prosapia bicincta; assembly: GCA_036971475.1. NCBI lineage: Eukaryota > Metazoa > Arthropoda > Insecta > Hemiptera > Cercopidae > Prosapia > Prosapia bicincta. Next base: position 21,554,536 of record JBAIZL010000002.1, on the reverse strand, counting down.
CTTACCTTTCTAGTCATTAGGAAATAGTCGAGAAGATCGCTGGGTTTGTATGGGTTACGTTGGGTTGTTAATATAGACTTACCTTTCTAGTCATTAGGAAATAGTCGAGAAGATCGCTGGGTTTGTATGGGTTACGTTGGGTTGTTAACATAGTCTTACCTTTCTAGTCATTAGGAAATAGTCGAGAAGATCGTTGCGTTTGTATGGGTTACGTTGGGTTGTTAATATAGACTTACCTTTCTAGTCATTAGGAAATAGTCGAGAAGATCGCTGGGTTTGTATGGGTTACGTTGGGTTGTTAATATAGACTTACCTTTCTAGTCATTAGGAAATAGTCGAGAAGATCGTTGCGTTTGTATGGGTTACGTTGGGTTGTTAATATAGACTTACCTTTCTAGTCATTAGGAAATAGTCGAGAAGATCGCTGGGTTTGTATGGGTTACGTTGGGTTGTTAACATAGTCTTACCTTTCTAATCATTAGGGAATAGTTGAGAAGATCGCTGGGTTTGTATGGGTTACGTTGGGCTGTTAATATAGACTTACCTTTCTAGTCATTAGGAAATAGTCGAGAAGATCGCTGGGTTTGTATGGGTTACGTTGGGTTGTTAATATAGACTTACCTTTCTAATCATTAGGAAATAGTCGAGAAGATCGCTGGGTTTGTATGGGTTACGTTGGGTTGTTAATATAGACTTACCTTTCTAATCATTAGGAAATAGTCGAGAAGATCGCTGGGTTTGTATGGGTTACGTTGGGTTGTTAATATAGACTTACCTTTCTAATCATTAGGAAATAGTCGAGAAGATCGCTGGGTTTGTATGGGTTACATTGGGTTGTTAATATAGACTTACCTTTCTAATCATTAGGAAATAGTCGAGAAGATCGCTGGGTTTGTATGGGTTACGTTGGGTTGTTAATATAGACTTACGTTTCTTCTAATCATTAGGAAATCGTCTGAGAAGATCGTAGCGTTTGTATGGGTTAAGTTAGGTTGTTAACATTGTCTTACCTTTCTAATCGTTATAAAATCGGCGAGAAGGAAATGAGTGCGCAGCAATCCTCATAAAATGGGATCTTTATTCAAAATAGTACCTGGACAATCTCCTGTATAGAATAGAGCGTTTAGTGAAAGAACAGTTTCTCTAGGTGGATGGTACATTTTTCGCTTACACTATCGGCAGTCGGCCAATGAAGCTAAGTATATCCAGTCCAGGGCAGGTTTAGCTTACTGCAACAGTCTGTAAGTCTCCAAAAGCCTTGCTGTAAGGCCTGAACTGCTGACCGGGCTGGCGCTGAGTCAAGACGACACTCTGACCAGACACTACGGTTTCCCAGCTTCTCCAGAACTACTTGTAGTCAGTAAAACCCTGATCGGCCATTGAAGCTACGTATATCTTATCCAGGGCAAGTTTAGCTTATTGCAACAGTCTGTAAGTCTCTGAAAGCCTTGCTGTAAGGCCTGAACTGCTGACCGGGCTGGCGCTGAGTCAAGACGACACTCTGACCAGACACTACGGTTTCGCAGCTTCTCCAGAACTACTTGTAGCCAGTAAAATCCTGATCGGCCATTGAAGCTACGTATATCTTATCCAGGCCAGGGCAAGTTTAGCTTATTGCAACAGTCTGTAAGTCTCTGAAAGCCTTGCTGTAAGGCCTGAACTGCTGACCGGGCTGGCGCTGAGTCAAGACGACACTCTGACCAGACACTACGGTTTCCCAGCTTCTCCAGAACTACTTGTAGCCAGTAAAATCCTGATCGGCCATTGAAGCTACGTATATCTTATCCAGGCCAGGGCAAGTTTAGCTTATTGCAACAGTCTGTAAGTCTCTGAAAGCCTTGCTGTAAGGCCTGATCTGGTAACCTAGGTGGCCCTGAGTCAAGACGACACTCTGACCAGACACTACGGTTTCGCAGCTTCTCCAGAACTACTTGTAGCCAGTAAAACCCTGATCGGCCATTGAAGCTACGTATATCTTATCCAGGGCAAGTTTAGCTTATTGCAACAGTCTGTAAGTCTCTGAAAGCCTTGCTGTAAGGCCTGAACTGCTGACCGGGCTGGCACTGAGTCAAGACGACACTCTGACCAGACACTACGGTTTCGCAGCTTCTCCAGAACTACTTGTAGCCAGTAAAATCCTGATCGGCCATTGAAGCTACGTATATCTTATCCAGGCCAGGGCAAGTTTAGCTTATTGCAACAGTCTGTAAGTCTCTGAAAGCCTTGCTGTAAGGCCTGATCTGGTAACCTAGGTGGCCCTGAGTCAAGACGACACTCTGACCAGACACTACGGTTTCGCAGCTTCTCCAGAACTACTTGTAGCCAGTAAAACCCTGATCGGCCATTGAAGCTACGTATATCTTATCCAGGCCAGGGCAAGTTTAGCTTATTGCAACAGTCTGTAAGTCTCTGAAAGCCTTGCTGTAAGGCCTGAACTGCTGACCGGGCTGGCGCTGAGTCAAGACGACACTCTGACCAGACACTACGGTTTCGCAGCTTCTCCAGAACTACTTGTAGCCAGTAGAACCTAATGATCGCCCAGGTTTCCAAACCTCAATACCCCATCTATAATTATAAGGGGAAGGAAGGAGAGTAGTATCTGAATAGGATGATCAAGGGTCCGTTTGAAATTATTTTAATTTATTAAAACACGCCATTCTTAAAGTCCTCCACTTTAGACACATTTAAGAAGTAGGCCTACTGATCCACAAACATTGGAAATGGTGGAACGGGTGTTGTAACATCGAGGGATGTTGTATGATGTAGGGATTAATTTTGTGAATATGTATACAACATTACTAACATACTGTAAAATGTAATCTTAATAATTTCTCTAATGGTTTATGGTAATGAAATATATTTCTTTTATATTTTTTTTGAACATTTAAAATTAGTTATTTTGATAATTTAATAATAATTATTATGAATATTGATAAATTTTAATTATTAGCTAATTAAACGTAAAGTAACTATTCCAAGATTATTAAAATTAAATTTTAATTTTAAAGTCATGTAGGGAATTAATATCTGTAAAAATAAGAAATTTCATTAAAAAAATTTTAGGCCTTTAAATGAAAAAAGAAACAGTGGTTGCACGAAACGAACTCAAAATGTATCGTAAATATGTAACAATAAATATGCAAATAGGTTGTTAAGAATATTACGCATCGGATAATTTTGTACGTGACGAATATTTACGTTTTTTTTCGCAAAAACTTAATGTTGCGGCTCTATACGTTTTCAAGAGAAAAACCTCGAGACTGTACTTCTTTTTAATATAACATGTTCACATTAGTTGCACGCAATGGGTTTATAAATTAGCCATAATTTCCATGTCTTCGTGAAGCAATCGATTGTGGTTGTAATTATCTTTACGGTATACTCGTGCAAAGTTAATCCTGGTGGTAAAGAAACTCAAGATTTTAAAGCAGGCACTCTTACTGCCCAAGACAAAATTACAGGGAGATTTAACTTCTGTAAATAGCTGTTGTTAGCTTATTTTTGTGAGAATTCAACTTCTGTAATTAACTATTGTTAGCTTTTTTTGGAGAATTCAACTTCTGTAATTAACTATTGTTAGCTTTTTTTTTGGAGAATTCAACTTCTGTAATTAACTATTGTTAGCTTTTGTTTTAAAGAATTCAACTTCTGTAATTAATTATTGTTAACTTTTTTTTTTGGAGAATTCAACTTCTATAATTAACTGTTAGCTTTTTTTTGAAGAATTCGACTTCTGTAATTAACTATTGTTAGCTTTTTTTGAAGAATTCAACTTATGTAATTAACTATTGTTAGCTTTTTTTTTGTGGAGAATTCAACTTCTGTGAATAACTGTTGTTAGCTTTTTTTTGGAGAATTCAGCTTCTGTAATTAACTGTTGTTAGCTTTTGTTTTAAAGAATTCAACTTCTGTAATTAATTATTGTTAATTTTTTTTTGGAGAATTCAACTTCTATAATTAACTGTTATTAGCTTTTTTTGGAGCGTTTAATTTATGTAAATAGATATTATTAGCTTATTTTTTGGAGAATTGATCTTTTGTAAATAACTGTGGTTAGCTTATTTTATTGGAGAATTTAACTTTTTAGCTTATTCTTTGGAGAATTTAACTTCTGTAAATAACTGTTGCTAGCTTATTTTTGTGAGAACTTAACGTATGTAAATAACAGTTACTCGCTTATTTTTTAGATAATTTAACTTTGTTAAATTCTGTGAGCCTTGTTTCTGTGAACAAGTGTGTGGAGCCGATGTTCAGCGCATGTTAGAAGGGGAAATGTAGGCGCCATGGGGCTTTTGTTTCTTCAATGCAGGGATACAGACTACATTGTTTATCCAACACATCACTAACCTCCAAAGCAACGTATGAAAAATATTGGGTTTTTGCTCGTTCAGTAGAAGCTTAGGATGCTTGCTTCAAAAGATGGGATCTTAGGGGGTGTTAATTATAAGAATATTTAAGATAGGCGATGTATCGTAAGCGATGTAAGAGAGTAAGCGATATATCGCAAACAGCGTAAGAGAATAAGAAATATATTTCTCGAACAACGTAAGAAAGTAAGCGATATATCGTAAACAGCATAAGAAATTAAGCGATATATAGCAAAAAGCGTAAGAGAGTAAGCTATGTATATCACAAACAGCATAAGACGGTAAGCGATATATCGCAAACAGCGTAAGAGAGTAAGCGATATATCGCACAGCGTAAGAGAGTGAGCGATATATCGCACAGGGTAAGAGAGTAAGCGTTATATCGCTAACAGCGTAATATAGTAAGCGATATATCGCAAACAGCGTAATATAGTAAGCGATATATCGCAAACAGCGTAAGAGAGTAAGCGATATATCGTAAATGATATAAAATACGCGACACTCACTACTTTATGAAATGTTAACAAAAATCGTATAGTTTGAGTTTACATTGAGGCACGTAAAAATATATTTAGATTCGAAACTGTAAATAGATTTTTATTTCACGAAAATCAATTGAAAACTATTTAATTTTAACAGCGATGGCAGAGAATTCTTCAGCGTATGTAGTTTATCAACAGCGAAGAAAGAGTTGCTTATTGTGCAATATAACGAAAGCAATCTTGTGTCGTCTACGCGGCCTCGTGGTCATGCAACGCGCGAAATTGATTCTTGCACTGTTACAGCAGACAGACGACCGTGGACAGACAAAATGGCAAAATTCCGATTAGACACGGCTTGATCGGCTGAATTGCGTTCTGTCATAGCTCGCTAATCTTCTCGCGAGAGGCTCTTGCATTCCGACGTTACCCTAATCAAGGGATGTGTTTGCTGTGAGGGCGTTTAATGTTGTATTGTTACAGTCGACCGTTGTACCATCCATGAGGTCTGCCCAAGGGAATATTCACCGTTCCTGCATATGAGCTGCCATTTTTCAATGCCTTCTATTAGTTTACACTCAACGTATTTATATATTGTTCAAATTCTCAATCGTTAATAAATTTACATTTATTCATCCACTCATGTTCAAATATTTGTTTAAAAACTTATATAGGGGATGACATTTGATGTTAATACAGTTTTTTCAAATATTTATTAATTAATTAAATATAATGATTATAGGAGAAAAACAATTTCATAAAGAGGGAAGGTATGAAGTAGAGGTACTTGGTCTCATTTGGTTTAATTTTGGAATGACAAGAGTATTGTATGTTTTTCGCTTTTTGAATTAATTTCAGACGGTTTCTTCCTACTCAGTGTTGTGATCAGTAGTTGGAAAGATTTTGTTTGAGTACGGTTTTAGTTGTAAATAACTAAATGTCAAGTCTTAGGTAAAAGTTAGATTACATTTTTAAATTCCTTCTATTAGTTCACACTCTCCTTATATTATCTTCTTCAAATTTTAAAGCGTTAATAAAGTACTTTCTATTCATCCACTCATGTTCAAATAAACTTTTTTTAAACTGGTAGTGGATGGCACTTGATGTTAATACAGCTGTATTAAAATAATAATTTAATTTAATTAATTAACTTTAGTTTTATATGGGAAGAAAAGGTTTCACAAAAGGGGCAAGGTATGTAGTATAGTTATTTCGTCCCATTTGGCTTAAAATAAGTGATAATATATGATTTCATAAAACAGCTGATTTTATGTTATAGGTTATGTGGTAGAACAGTGTTTTTAACGCATAGGTTACGTTACTTATTTATATTAATCGTAATTATTTAGTAAAAAGTAACTAAAATAAAAACTTTTCTTGTTGACCGAAGCGGGAATTGACTTAATTATTTTATATAATTCTTGTTTTATTGGGTCAGAACGTTCTTCCAGTATGGTCTCCACTTTCCACGTGCCATCTTTCTTCCTTACCAGTTATTATATTTGGATTATGTTGGGCTACATGGGTGTTATATTAGGCTCATCCCTGTTAGCGGGTAATCACCTCTCACCTCGGGTAGATGCAGGCATAATTTCCTCCCGACCTTCCTTTAGTCCTAACTCGTTGGTATTTAATATCCTTCTCCTTATATGGGAATGGAAATGCATAGATGTGTTTTTTTTGATCCCATTAGACAGTAGATTTGTAGGTACAGACCCTGCACAGATCATTGTTAATGTGAGGAGTATTGCCAGAGTGAGTTATTTATGACATGAGAAACAACACATTTAATAGCAAGGGTTGTTTGAAGAAGGCTTTAATTTTTTGTTTAGATTTCTTCGGAACGAATTTATTATAAAAACAAAATCTGTATAAAAAGGAACGATTTTATCGTGAAGTTGAGTGTAATAAATAGTACACAACGGGCTTTTGTTGAACACGAATTTGGGACTACCTAACAAGAGGACATTAGACGCTTTAGCTAAGGTGACCATCACGATTTTAAAGTTGTCCCGTAGTTCCGTAAAGTAATGCCTGGCCCGTATTTCAAGCGCATTTTGTATCACCAATTCAACAATACAGTAATTTGTGGTTTATTCGTTCTCTGCCAAATTTAAAATTTGAATAAATAAATAAGCCTGAACAAATATTGTTAACCCTTAAAAATATTGTGGAGTAAAGAAATAGACTAACTAGCCAACGCCCACCCTTGGCAGGTAAGCCATTTGGCGGCGCGCTTACCAGTAGAGGCGGTAAATCTCCCTGTAGTTGCGCCATCGTGCCGTGTATGTGATCTGCAAACTCGAGAAAATAGAGCATATTCATAGCAACGCACCCAGATGGAATTTCAATAAAGAAATAGAACATTTTATATATGTTTAAAATATATATTACAATATATGATATAATTATAATGAATTTATTGCTTTTGAACTTCCGTGGGTTTCTAAAGTAAGTTGTGCTGGTTTCGTCTAGTAAAAATATGGTAACCGTAGGTATAGCTTAATATAGGGGGTGTCTTGCTGGGTTTCATTGTTTCATTGCTGTCGTTTGATTTTTCAATTCCTTCTATAAGTTCACACTCTCATATATATATATATATATATATATATATATATATAACGTTTTCTTGTTTAATAATTTAAAACAACATAGGTTATTCAAATACAAGAATATTTATTAATTTATATCCAAAGCTTTTCGTTGGTAAACAGTAGCAACATCATCAGGAATGAAAATTACAATTGTAATTTTCATTCCTGATAATGTTGGTACTGTTTACCAACGAAAAGCTTTGGATATAAATTAATAAATATTCTTGTATTTGAATAACCTATGTTGTTTAAATATATATATATAAATATATATAGTTCAAATTTTCAGTCGTTATTAAAATACTTTTTGTTCATCCACTAAAGTTCAAATAATTTTTTAAAACTTATAATTTATGACACTTGATGTTAACAGTCTTTTCAAATATTAAGTTATTAATTAAATTAAATTAATTAATTTTAGTTTTATATAAGAGAAAAACTTTTCACTAAAGGTGCAAGGCATGCAATATTGTTATTCGTCCCATTTAGCTTGAAAAAAGTGGTAACGTATGATTCCATAAAACAGCTGATTTTATGTTATGTGTTATGTAGTAGAACAGCTGCTTTAAAACATAGGTTATGTTACTTTGTCTATATTAGTTATGATTATTTAATGAATGAACAAAAATAATCTGTTAACCAAAGTAGGAATTGACATTAAACAATTTTTATTTATATGACTTGTTTCGTGTTTGCCTTTCGCGGAACTCAAAGTTTAAATTAAAGCGGTAATGCATAACCAACTTGTATTCAATTCGTCGTTATGTTTGGACTCGTGCACTATCTAATATACGCACTTCGCCAAGTTGCACCGATATGGCATTGTGCCGAAGTCAGCGTTCTAGTAAGCAACCAAACACAAACAACACAAGACGAGTAACAGCAGATAATCTACTTCCGCTTGTGGCCGGATTCCGTGAACCGAAACAAAAGGTTATCAATAAACATAGCAAGAAATAGACCAGTGTTGTGGCCAAGGTCACGACGAGGTTAGCGGTGTATGCTGATTCTTTAACATTTTGTCACTTTGTAACTGCATCAGTTACTTGCCAAGGGACATTGTGTCTATTACGCTTCACGGTTTCTTTAACACACAGATACATTTACTGGCGGAAACAACCTTAATGGGGTTGGAAAGTATAACTTAACTCTCGATTACGTATACCTCGTCAAAATGACGACGCTCGGTTTCATAAATTGCACAATCGCGCGCATCCATCTTCCCAGTACCTTCAGCTGAAGTCAGATGCGCAGTTTCGCCGCTAAAACTCCCATGCGTCTTAGTGTAATAGAGCTTGCGACGTCATTTTAAGGATACATAAGTGATCGTGTGATTTTTATGTTTGTGTTCGCGTTACATTTTTTAGTTATTTACTCACATATGCTTAAGTTTTGTTACTATTTGTGGTGGTTTGCGTTGCTGAGTATGTTAAGGCTGGATTTATAATTGCGACGAGAAAAATGGCTGACGAGGAAGGTCGTAGTGATGCTCTAATAAGAAAATATCTTGAAGATTCTAGTGATAAGGAGTTTTGTGAACGTACTTCTCAAAATAAGTGTCCATGGTAGTGAAAATGAAGATGTACTAGAAGGTAAACATGTCAAATATACGGACTCGGGAGCTATATAGATGCAGACTTGACTTACCGTTTAGGGGTTGGAACCATAGCTACGAGTGAATAATCAGTCAAGTGATACTGAATATCGACCACGCAGGAATAAAAAATCCCGCAGAGGACTTACACCATGTGATTCTCTGCGTAACGCTGAACTTCCTCGTATTTTCTAATCGAAACCTAATGTCGTTTCTCCTTACTGCGATCCTCCACCTAACGTTTACTCTTCACCTTATACACCCTCTGTCAAGTGTAAATGCCATCCCTAATTGTGAACCTAATATTAACCTATTTACCTCACAATCTGGATTCATTGAGGCTAAATATAAGTATCTATGAATCACTCGTCTTGATCCAGTCAATATTCGCGCTCCAATACGTAACATTGTGGGCGGTTTCAAAACAGAATGTTGTGGGGACTGAACTAGAATCACTTATGCCACACAACGTTATACCCGTATCACGTTTCCTTTAGATCATCGACGTAGCAATGGAGGTAACTGAACCACAAATCTGATTCCGTCTTAAAACGCTTAACATGTGGGAAAACGCAAAATCACAGACTTCTGAGTTACTTAGAATCCCAGAATCCTAGCTACCCAGCAAAACAAGCGGGGGTCAGAAAGGTTTGTTGTTTTTATCCAGCACGATCAGGAGGATGACTACCAGCTACCGTGCACACTGCAACCACCCAGTATGTGCACAACACCGAGCAATGTGCTGTGTAGAGTGTGGCAGCAAGTAAAACAGCTGGTTTGAGCTGTAAATAATGCCGATTTTCGTTTATCCACCAAGAACATAATCGAATTAAAAAAAAAATTATTTTATTCAAAACGTGTTCTATAACTCAAGTCATTTGTTACATTCTGTGTATTTTTGTAAATAAAATATGTTTAACAATATTTTAACAAGATTTGCTTAAACATCAGCATTTCACTATTTTATTAAAACGCAGTCACGGTAATTATTATTTTTTTCTAATAGTAGAATTTTTAGCTACTATAATATTTTTTTCCAAGCGCTAAAGAAGCATGGGGTATCTGTGTTAAAAAAATTAACAACAAAACACTATTATTCTCAAATAAAAAAATAGAAATTGTAGAAATGAAATTGACGATACATAAGTAATCGTATACATCTTGTACACATTTTCAATCGTTAACATACTTTTTATTCATCCACACATGCTAAAATACAAAATTTAAAAGTATAAAATTTTCGAACTTGTACTGTGACACTTATACTGTCTTAATACTGTATTTTTCAAATATTAATTCATTAATTAAATTTAATTAAATTATTTTAAGTTTTATATGGGAGAAACATTTTTCACAAAAGGAACAAGGTATGCAATATCGTTATTTCGTCCCATTTGGCTTAAAGAGAGAACTTAGCAGTCAGAATATCGTTAAAGTGAAATCGTTTATGAAATCGTTAAATCAGTCATAACATACGATTTCATAAAACATTTGATTCATGTTAGGCTATGTGTTACATCATAGAACATCTATTAGACTTTTAATAGAGTCTATAAGTATATAATATATACATTTTAATACAAGTAACAATTTCTAACATTTGTGTATTTTAGCTCTTTGTATTTCAGTCTTGGTTCCTGTTGCACCATGCTTCTTCGCTATATAGTATCATGGGAATTTAAAACGTTGAGGAATAAGCATATTGTTCACAATATAGCAACTACAGAAATCCTATTCTAAACAACTGCTAGATTTTTTATATGAACTTATTTTTTAAATTATTTCTATTTTTAAATAGAACAATTATTGCTTTGGTAAATGTGACTTACTTTTTCATCTCAAAAATATGTCCAGATATAACACAGACAATGCACACATAATTTAACGCTTAGGCCATGTTACTTTGTTTATAGTAATTGCAATTATTTAATAAAAAGTAACTAAAATGAGGTTTTTCTTTGTTGGAGAAAAGTACCTGAGTAGGAGTTGCCTTTAAAAAAGTTTTGTTTATTTTACTTGTTTTAAGAAAATTTACTTGAAGAGACTTGCGGTGGAAAGAATAAAATTAAGAGGTTTTCTATGTAATTTTGCTTTTATTTCGTTAAAGGCTAGGAACGTAGTATATAAGCTGTTTCTCCACTTTATGCGCTGCGGCACTGTTCTAAGCACAGAGTAGGGTGTACGCCAGATAGATGGGGCGTCCGAGCTTTACGACGTTACTCCTCTGGAATTCAGCGATGAATCAAATCGTAACGTTAGGTCGCAGTGTCCGCAAAACAAGATAATTTTAAACCCGGTTACGAATGTTCTGGCAGCGATACAATGTCGTCTATTTTGCGAAATGTTTTTATAGCATTGATCCACCGTCCGTTTGTCTCATAGCAGCATGTGCGGCTAACATATATCTGTCATATATGTATATGTATATGTATATAAACTTAGCAACACTGTTTTCGTATACTTACTTACCACTTACACTTTAATGCACCTAAACAAGTATCCTACTGGGTATGTTTGCATAGCGACTTTCGAGAACTATTTATTAGGAGCTCTTATTTTCAAGTTTATTTAGAAAAGTGACGGTCTCTTGTAATTTTGCGGTTGTGTCGGAATTCCGCTGTCACGTGGTATAACGGTACTATTCTATTTTTCGGTTTCACTGCACTGTGGGCTAGTTTTGGGGTTAATTTTGTCTATTAAGTTTAATAGTTTATCATTTTTTTGATTTTATTAAAAATCGAACAAGTACGAATAAATAAAATAATGATAAATTATTCAGCTAATTAGAGAAAATTAATCACAATAGTTCCTTGTAATAGTTATGCGATAAATATCATTTAATTGTTTAATCAAATATCGGTGAAACATTTATACCATGTTACCTTAATGCAAACTTGAAAATTTATGCACAATGGATTTATAAAGCTGCCATTTAATTCATAGAATTTTGTCCCTGTTTTTCCTATAAATCACTTTTGCTAAATATTTAGATTCATAACATTAATAGCGATTTTACTCCTCGCTATGAAATTGGTGTCGTTAAAAAAAAAAATATTTAGCAGCTTTCTTAAGAGGTTGGTTTTATTTTATAAAATTCCCTCTATTAGCTCACATTCTCCTGATATATTTATCTTGTACAAATTTTTAATCGTTTTATTCATCATTTTTATACGTTTTTATTCATCCAATTAAATTGAAATAACTATCTTTTAGCCTATAGTGGATGACAATTGATGTTCTTACAGTTTTTTCCAAATATTTATTCAATAATTAAATTATGAAAATTAGGGGTATCTAGGCCGGATTCCAATTGAGTATTTTCATGTTCGAAGAATTAGTGCGCTTTGGCACTGAGCCAACTTTTCCACAGTTTACTTCTGAAAGATGTAGGTCTATATGCATTTTTCTTCTGCTCCCGTCTGGTTGTCGTCGAAACCTGCATTGTACAACCTTAAATTGTTGCTATGGTTACCACACAGTATAGTAAATAACACTCTAGGATTAAAAACGAATGAAAATAATATAAAAAAATACAAACAAACTGGATTAACGGTATCCAATGGATATTGTAAAGGGAAAGCGAAAAGAAACTACAATACAATGCAAGCGACGAAAAAGAAAACGTATAAATAGTAACAAACAAAAATAATAGTGTAACTAAAATGGGAAATTACAAGGAAATTGGCTTTCTATTTTGTTACTTGATGTTGTTATTCTGAAATATGTAGGCCTATATACATATTTATATTAATGTAATTATAAAGTTTTAAAAAACAAAAGTAAAATTTTTCTTTGTTGATTTAAGCTGGAATTGACTTTAACAATTTTTATCTATATTTAAAAAGTACTTAACTGAACGTATTGGCTTACTTGCTGACGCGTTTCAAAACATTCGTTCCTTTTCACGAAGCTAACCCTCTACTAGGGTTAACTAAAAAAGATAAGTACTTTTTAAATATAGTTTAATCAGTGAATTCAAGATGATCACAATAAAGCAACTTTAATTGTTTAAAATTAGGCTTTTTGTTACATCTAGTAGGTTACTTAATTCATTTTGGTTTGTTCCACAAAATTTTAAAATAGTGAATTTTTTATAATTATTTTTGATTATTTTTAATATAGTTTTGCAGCGCCTGAAGAGGAGTCCGGATTGGGTTCGAAACATCTAGTGGTCATAATTAATTGAATAATAAAATTTATTTCACTGAAGATGTGACTAATTTAGACGAACGTGATTTATTGTTCAAACTCAGTCTTATGATGGAGTGTTCATATTTTGCTCTACCAAATGTTGCCGTACATAAAGTCTACTATGTTTACGAGGGCGAAGAAAAAGCATTGTTAATACGGAGGATGTTTCCCAGTGGAGGGGATTGCTAATCAGCTAAATATGTGACGTAGCAGGGATTAGGTTGTTACGATGGCGGAAGGGGTTGTTAACTTGGTTATGGATGAAACCCTACCGCTGCCTGCAGCCGGGAAACGAAGCCCAACTGAAAATAACTTGCGTAACGAGTTCCTAATGTTTTTTCTACCGTCGTCAAATTTATATTCACGTCTTTGTGGTTTCGTTGGATTTGGTTTCGCAGTTCGCCTCATTTAAAGAAAAAGTTGAAAAAACAAGTAATATGAACAATAATTAAAGTAAATTCCTACTTAGGTCAAGGCAATATTATATTTTAGTTACTTTTTATCAAATAATTATAATTATTGTAAATAAAGTAACATAACCTATGCGTTAAAACAGCTGTTCTGCCACATAACCTATAACTAAAATCAGCTGTTTTATAAAGTCATACGTTATTAATTATTTTAAGCCAAATGGAACAAAATAACTGTATTGCATGCTTTGCCCCTTTTGTGAAAAGTTTTTCTCCCATATAAAACCAAAATTAATTCATTAAATTTATTTAATGAATTAATAGACCATTTTGAAAAATAAAACTGTTAACATCAAATGCCAACCACTGCAAGTTTAAAAAATGTATTTGAACTTGAGGAGATGAATGAAAATTATTTTAGTAACGATTGAAAATTTGAACAAGATATATATAGGGAGAGTGTGAACTAATAGATGAAATTGGTAAAAGGCATCTAGTGTGTCGTCAAGTGAAAAGGCGATGTACGCATAGCTCAAAGAACGTTTTTGGTGAAGTTTAGAGATATTGATGTTCCGACTCCTCAAGTTACTCATTTCAACTCTAAATGTAAGGACATTTTTTACAGCACAACATACTTGAGAAGGGCAACTAGTTGTAAAAACGTTGAACTAATTAAATAAACTTTTGATTCGATATTTAACAGTTTTATCATTTATTAAATACTTATTTCGAGTGCTCAAAAAAACCTGAATTACTTTTCTGAAAAAACTTATTCCTTTTCAAAGTTTTAGAGTAAAAATTTCGCGTCAAAAACGTCCAATTGGTTGAGAACGTGGGTACACACACTACAAGACATTCTTTTGAAAATTATACAGTAACTTTATAACACGAACCTACTCTAAAGCTTTCAGACGCTGTTAAGTGACTATTTGTTTGTGCTCTATTCTATAATACTGTATTTGCATGTTGCTGGACATTTGTGTCCAAGTATAATTAAATCCATTCTAATGGACGCCATTGGAACTAATTGAAATTGCATGCGACTCGAACGAGTCCATTGCCAATTTAAAACTACCGTAAAACTTTATACTTCAAGCTGTAGATTAAATATTGTGCTACAAGAAACTAATGGCGTTACGACATTGAGGTTATAACACCTTGTAACAACATGTCGCTTATAACCTGTATATAATCAGGAAAATGTATATAGAGCTTTTGGGAACAGTCGGAATATTTAAGCCCAATCACGCGTCTATTCCCGGATTTACTTCATAAAAATAATTAAATTACCTAGAATAATTATTGAATGCTGAAATTTACCTGCCTGTACGTTATACTTCGAGACTTTTTGACGCCACGCCGTTTAACGTACCATTGAAGCCTTGAAAAAATGGTCGATCCGGATTGAGCTGTTACCCCCAAAGAAGTGGCCCGTACGACTCGTAGCTAATCGATCTATCAGAAACGTGACCCATGCTACCTACAGAGAACTGATGCAACAGAGATAACCCATGCAACCTATAGCGAGCCGATGGCTTCAAGAAGTGACGCATGGACCCTTAGTTAGCCGATGTACCAGAGAAATAACACAAGAGAACTGTAGCGAGCCGACGCACCAGAGAAGTGACACATGCTACCTATATAGAGATGATGGCTTCAAAATGTTACCCAAGGGGCTTTAACGAGACGATGTACCAAAGAAGTGATATTAGCGACTGATATCGATCCTACGAACTAGAGAAGAACCCCGCGACCCTCAATGAGGTGATGTATCAAAGCAGTGACTCTTACGACTTGCTGCGAGCCAACGCACCAGAGAAGTGACACATGCTACGTATAGCGAGCCGATGCCTTCAGAAAAGTGAAACATGCGACCCTTAGCGAGCCGATGTACCAAAAAAGTGGTCCTTGCGATCAGCAGCGAGCCGATGCCTTCAGAAAAGTGAAACATGCGACCTTTAGCGAACCGATGTACCAAAGAAGTGATCCTTGTGATCTGCAGCGAGCCGATGCCTTCAGAAAAGTGAAACATGCGACCTTTAGCGAACCGATGTACCAAAGAAGTGATCCTTGTGATCTGCAGCTAGCCGATGCCTTCAGAAAAGTGAAACATGCGACCCTTAGCGAGCCGATGTACCAAAAACGTGGTCCTTGCGATCAGCAGCGAGCCGATGCCTTCAGAAAAGTGAACATGCGACCCTTAGCGAGCCGATGTACCAACAACGTGGTCCTTGCGATCAGCAGCGAGCCGATGCCTTCAGAAAAGTGAAACATGCGACCCTTAGCGAGCCGATGACGTCAGAAAAGTTGCCAATGCCATATAGCCTATAGGCCATGCGGCCTATAGCGAGCCGATGAACCAAAGAAGAGTCTCTTGTTACTCTGAGCAAGCCGATGTACCAAAAACGTGGTCCTTGCGATCAGCAGCGAGCCGATGCCTTCAGAAAAGTGAAACATGCGACCCTTAGCGAGCCGATGTACCAAAAACGTGGTCCTTGCGATCAGCAGCGAGCCGATGCCTTCAGAAAAGTGAAACATGCGACCCTTAGCGAGCCGATGTACCAAAAACGTGGTCCTTGCGATCAGCAGCGAGCCGATGCCTTCAGAAAAGTGAAACATGCGACCCTTAGCGAGCCGATGTACCAAAAACGTGGTCCTTGCGATCAGCAGCGAGCCGATGCCTTCAGAAAAGTGAAACATGCGACCCTTAGCGAGCCGATGTACCAAAAACGTGGTCCTTGCGATCAGCAGCGAGCCGATGCCTTCAGAAAAGTGAAACATGCGACCCTTAGCGAACTGATGTACCAAAGAAGTGATCCTTGTGATCTGCAGCGAGCCGATGCCTTCAGAAAAGTGAAACATGCTACCCTTAGCGAGCCGATGTACCAAAAACGTGGTCCTTGCGATCAGCAGCGAGCCGATGCCTTCAGAAAAGTGAAACATGCGACCCTTAGCGAGCCGATGTACCAAAAAAGTGGTCCTTGCGATCAGCAGCGAGCCGATGCCTTCAGAAAAGTGAAACATGCGACCCTTAGCGAGCCGATGTACCAAAAAAGTGGTCCTTGCGATCAGCAGCGAGCCGATGCCTTCAGAAAAGTGAAACATGCGACCCTTAGCGAACCGATGTACCAAAGAAGTGATCCTTGTGATCTGCAGCGAGCCGATGCCTTCAGAAAAGTGAAACATGCTACCCTTAGCGAGCCGATGTACCAAAAACGTGGTCCTTGCGATCAGCAGCGAGCCGATGCCTTCAGAAAAGTGAACATGCGACCCTTAGCGAGCCGATGTACCAACAACGTGGTCCTTGCGATCAGCAGCGAGCCGATGCCTTCAGAAAAGTGAAACATGCGACCCTTAGCGAGCCGATGACGTCAGAAAAGTTGCCAATGCCATATAGCCTATAGGCCATGCGGCCTATAGCGAGCCGATGAACCAAAGAAGAGTCTCTTGTTACTCTGAGCAAGCCGATGTACCAAAGAAGTGACCCTTGCTACCTATAACGAAGGGATTTGAGCGACGCGGAACGAGGCGATATACCGAAGTAGTAATCCACGCGACCCATAGCGTGCTGATGCCACCGAAGAATTGACCTATGCTATTTGTAGCACTCGATGCTATAAAGATGTGAAAGGTCAAAGATTATTGTTGTAGCGGAACGTTGGATTAGATCTTTTTTTAACAGAGACATTATAGATATACGTATTGGTTCTACAAGATATTCAGAATAAGTTGGAGGAGTGTGTGCGCGCGCCCAGCGAGAATTTTACGTAAATGTTTCATACAATTACTATTAGGGTTGTTTTGTGGAAGGGGTGTCGCGTAGCGTTTTGTGGAAGGGGTGTCGCGTACCGTTGTAGCAAAATTGGAAACAGACGTTGTCCTGGTGGCACCACTCTGCACTCCAACTTCCAGGTCCTGCCCACTTAATGCCAAATATATTCTCAATTTAGGTTCCAGGAGATCAGGGTTTAACGGAGATCTCCTTGTGATACCCGTTAGAGAGTAGGTGTACTAAATTTATACGCCCTTCACATGTGTTCCGTACCATATAGTTTTTCCTTGCATTACGTACTAAGTACTATTATCACAGTAATTTTGCCTTCTTTTAATAGGCTCGAGAGAAAAAAGCTGTATAACACGGGCAAAGTTTGAGCCACAGTAAATACAGAAAGCGATAGCTGATCAATCAGGAGAAATTGTCAGTAACAGGGAGCCTAAAGGGTGGAGAAATTATCGGTTGTATCAGGGAGCCTGTAGGAGGAGAAATTATGGGTTGCTTCAGGGGGCTTGTATGAGAAATTATGGGTTGCATCATGGGGCCTGTAGGAGGGGAAATTATGGGTTAGATCAGGGGCCTGTAGGAGGAGAAATTGTGGTTGCATAACTTGCGTTGATGCGCGGATTCTTTACGTAGGCGATGGTAACCAAATAATCCGATCGTATTAAAGCCAAAACCAAAGTGAAATTTTATTTCAAAATAACAGAAACTTGTTCGGCAAAATGTAAACGGCCTGGTGGCAAGCATTATAAACGGGAATCCGAAATACAAGAGGTCGAAGCACCGATGACTCAGTGAACTGGACAGCTTCCAACAAACGTACACTTTAATCTAGCTTTCTTTGTTCAATTGGAGACATTAATGACATTACAAGTATAGCTGGGAGAAGGTTCGCTCGTAGCGCGCCTAGTGTTGAAGCGTGGAAATTTTCTTAAAGATCTGGAGTGTACATTGTAAGACATCAAAATCTCCTGATTGTTATGGAATAATGGAACACAAAATATTTGTAAATAACGGAATAATGAAGTAATACGTATTTTGGATTTCGTGTGGAATGAGTTAAGGAAACGTTATTTTAACTGAAGCATGTTTTTTTTTAATCCAATGCATTTTCGTTGATGTTGGTATTCTTTATTTTGAAAACTCAAATATTTGAGAAACATTATAAGAGTATACCAGAAGTGAACGACAAACCTTGGGAAGGA
Source organism: Prosapia bicincta (assembly GCA_036971475.1). NCBI lineage: Eukaryota > Metazoa > Arthropoda > Insecta > Hemiptera > Cercopidae > Prosapia > Prosapia bicincta. Next base: position 21,535,918 of record JBAIZL010000002.1, on the reverse strand, counting down.
AAACTGTGAAGAATTGCGGTTTGTTTGAATCTAAGCGAAACCATGAGTTTGCACCTGTCTTTCTCACACAACGCGATTAAATATAGTCTTTTTGTATTTACAATATACCGTATGCGCCAAAATAGTTGTAAAATTTCATTTTATTTTATTTACCCCCGCAGGGGGGTGCGGACTAGCCGCACCTACGAGGGATTTGGCGTCCCTCGCGGTACCCTAGCCTAACACTACACCACTCACAAAAACATACACACACACATACACACACCAACACAATCTATACACATTTAGACACTTACATCTTCGCTTAGGGAATTTTGACTGGTCAGAACCGTTGCGCGTTGGGAGTGCTGAAAAGTCCAGAGCGTGACAAACTCTGGTCTGGGACGCTGATGTGAGCTTGCTCTGCCGAAGACGTAAGCGCGGTTTCTGGTCTACCAGCCGCTTCGGTCCTTGGTCAGGGAGTGTCCGCGGTGCACGGGTGTCGGAGCCTGTGCACAGTATTACGAGTCCTCGACTGATGCCCATCCAGTCGAGCTAAGGAGAAAAGCTATAGGCCTCAGAGTTCTGAGGGTTGGAAATGATCTTAATGTGATCCAAGGGTGTACCCGTTCCTATAGTCTCGCCCGTAACGCTTGACACGATGGCTGGCAAAAAATATTTATGGATTCCAAAACCACGTCAAATATGACTAGTCTGAAGAGGACACGCCAGGATTCTCCTGACGATAGTCAAGATTTGAGCAAAAAGTTGATGGTGGCAACGTCGCAGACATTGCCATCAGCAAAGTATTTAGTTTTTTCTAGTGCCGAAGAAGGGAAAGATCTTTCCAAAGTTTCTCCTTTCCTGATTAACAAGGCCATTACTGCTTGTGCTGGAGGCCCAGTAGCCTCTATTAAGAAACTTAGAAACGGAACATTGTTAGTTGCGACTTCCACCGATAGACAAACCCGTTCTCTATCAAAAATGACCTCCTTCTTTGACCAGGTCATGGTATCTGTGGCTCCCCACAGATCCTTGAATTACTCAAAGGGGGTCATCACATGTAGGGATTTAATGCACCTTCCAATCGAAGAAATTAAGTCCGAACTGTCTTCTCAGTTAGTTACGGAGGTTATCCCCATAATGAAAATGGACAAAGGAGAAAAAGTAGCAACAGCTTCTTTTATAGTCACATTTGGAAAACCGGAAATACCCGAATACTTGCATGCAGGTTACCAAAGGCTCTCAGTGAGACCATACGTGGCTAACCCTAGGCGCTGCTTCAAGTGCCAGCGATTTGGGCATATCAGCTCTACGTGTTCGAAGCAGAACGTATGCGGCATATGTAGCGTTGAAGGCCATGATGACAAGGAATGTGTTAATTCTCCGAAATGCGCCAACTGTGGTGGTGACCACCCAGCGCGATCCTACAACTGTCCTACTTTCAAGGAAGAGAAAGCTATCTTAGGCATCATGGCGAAAGACAAGCTGTCGTTTCCAGAGGCCAAAAAACTCTATAGGTCCACTCAGCCAAAGGCAGACAGTAAGACTTATGCCGCTACCCTGACCGCTTCGAAATCGTCTTGTACCAACTGTGCTGAGCTGTCCAAGAAGATTGAAGCTCTAACTGAACAAGTGTCTCGCCTTTTGTGCTTAGTCACAAATGGTCCGTCTTTGAATTTGGAACAACCTGCAGCAACTGATAGTGTTTTGCCTCGTGTACCTATCCCTTCCACTGGGGGGATTGGAGCACGAAATAAGTCACTAAGTGAGCCTTGTGTTTCTGTGCAGAAGATATTATCAACGGGTAATAAACCTTCTGTGCAGAAGACGTTGGAAAAATCGAAACCACGTAAACCAGTGTTACGTCAGACCACATCGCCACCGTCGTTACCGGGTATTAAACAAAATGCTAACAAAGGAGGGAATGTAAAAACTAAACCTCCTAAACCCAAAACTTCCTCAAATTCCATCCCTGAACGGGTGGATATGGAATCTGAGAAATGTAAGCCTGAGACGTCTAAAAACGTCCCAGGCAAGAAAGGAGAGAGCACCAATGGGTGTCAGATCAATCCATTGCTGAGTTAATAAATGTCTGCAATTAACAAGTCAGTGATACAATGGAACGTCAACGGTGTTAGGAGTCACATAGAAGAACTTAAAGTACTCGTGCGAGATGTGTACCCAATGTTTGTATGTCTACAGGAGACACATCTCCACGAATCGCATAATTTCCATTTAAGGGAGTATTCAGTTTTTAGATCGGACTTCGTTACAGAAGATCGAGCTAGAGGTGGCGTAGCCATCCTAGCCCGTGACTGTATCGATGCTGTTTCTCTAAACTTAATAACTCCTTTACAAGCAGTAGCCGTTCAAACAGCTGTCCCGTATAAAATCACTGTGTGTTGTGTCTACTTGCCACCACAAGAAAACCTGCATCACAGTGATTTAGTAAATTTGATAAGCCAGTTACCAACTCCGTTCTTATTGGTAGGGGATTTTAATGCCCACCATTCGTCTTGGGGATCTCCGACTAGGAACTCTCGAGGTGATATTGTTGAAAGTGTAAGAACGGAACTAGACTTATGTCTGCTAAATGACGGTTCTCCTACTCATTTAGCAGCATCTACTGGTGGATGGACAGCTGTTGATCTATCGATTTGCAGCCCTCAATTAGCTACTAGATGCACATGGTCGGTACTCAATGATTTGTATGGAAGCGACCATGTGCCTATTAAGATCAGTTTATGTGACTCCCAACCCTGTTATGCTCGAAATCCCAGTTGGATTTTGCGAAAAGCCAACTGGGACTCATACTCGAATTACCTTGTATCACTTGACATGGATTATCTGACACCCATTGATGAAAATATAGAAAATTTTACAAAAGCAATTTTAAATGCCGCTGAAAAGACCATTCCGAAAACCTCTGCGCATCCACGCCGACCGCCTGTGCCGTGGTGGAACGATGAATGCACAGAAATCCTCCGTTTACGACGAAGAGCTCTTAGGAGATTTAAACGACACCCAACGAATGGAAACCTTCAGGAATATAAAATACTCCGTGCGAAAGCACGGAGGATATTTAGGCTGAGTAGAAAGAACTCTTGGGAACAGTACATTAGCACAATTAGACGAACAACTCCGTCCTCCACAGTGTGGAGGAAACTAAGATCAGTTTGTGGTACTTCCATTCCGTTGCCAGCCATTGCGCTGAAGCAACCAGATGGGAGATTAATCACAAACAGTGATGACATTGCTAATGTACTTGGAACATCTTTTTCTAACTTTTCTGCTACTACAGCCTATAATAGATTATTCCAGATTTATAAACTGAAGGAAGAAGCAATACCGTTTACTGTTGGGTCGTCTGAGGACTCTCCTTTAAACACTCCTTTCTCTATAGGGGAATTGGAGTCAGCTCTTGCGTCAACGAAGGATTCTGCACCAGGTCCTGATTCCATTGTGTACTCCATGCTAAAACATCTACCATCATCGGCGAAACTTGTCCTCCTTCGAGTATACAATCGTTTATTCGAGGAGCGCTCTTTCCCAGATGCATGGTTAGAATCGACTGTAATTCCTCTTTTGAAGCCAGGTAAGGACAAAACCAACCCCAGTAGTTACAGGCCTATATCACTTACAAGCGTCTTGTGCAAACTACTGGAGAAGATGGTCAACCGCCGTCTTGTCTGGTACCTAGAAACCAACAACCTTCTTAGCAACGAACAATGTGGTTTCAGACTAGGACGCTCATCAGTTGACCAATTGGTTTTGTTAGAATCCGCTATTCAAGATGCCTTTCTCTTGCGTCAAACGCTCGTTGCTGTTTTCTTTGACCTTGAAAAGGCATATGATATGGCATGGAAAAGAGGAATTCTGAACACTCTGAAATCATGGAGTATACAAGGGAATATCCTAGCATTCATCGCTAACTTTCTTTCAAACAGATCTTTCCGCGTTCGACTTGGAGGCACGTATTCAAACAGCTATACACAGGAGAATGGTGTACCGCAGGGCAGCGTGCTGAGCGTCACGCTATTTGCCGTTGCAATAAATAGTATCACCAGCAATATACGATCTCCGGTACACTGTTCCCTTTTTGTGGATGACTTTTGTTTATATGTGCCTGCTCGTAGTATGGCAACTGCGGAAAGATCTTTGCAGTTAGCAATATACAGGTTAGAGGAATGGTCAAAATCTACAGGTTTCAAATTCTCTGCTTCGAAGACCCAATGTGTAGCATTTAGTCGTCGTAGGCAACACCAGGAGCCGATCCTTTATCTTGACGGGGCTCAGCTTCAAACCACGGATAGTGTTCGATTTTTGGGTCTTTTATTTGATAAAAGACTCTCATGGAGTCCACATGTTCGTGATTTGAAGGTGAAATGCAGCAAGAAATTGGATATGTTAAGAGTCCTTAGTGGTACGAATTGGGGAGCAGACAGAACTAGTATGCTTCGGTTTTATCGCGCAGTCGTTAGATCGTGCATAGATTATGGTTGTCAAGTCTACTCATCTGCACGACCTACAGTTCTGAAAACTCTTGATACCATCCACCACTCTGGACTTAGACTGGCTACTGGTGCATTTAGAACTAGCCCAATCCCTAGTCTTCTTGTCGAAGCTGGGGAACCTGCCCTTTCTAGACGACGTCAGATGCTACAAATATCTTACGTTTCTGTTCTTCGAAGCAAACCCAACCACCCGGCATTTGATATAGTCTTTCATAATACGTTAAATCAAGTGTACAATACACGTCAACGTTCGACCGCTCCATTTGGCATACGAACGATAAGAATATTGGATGACCTTGAGTTGCAACTTCCAACTATGTTTGAACGACAAATGTGCTATCTACCTCCATGGAAAATAAAAACGCCCCGCTTTGATTTTTCATTGTCCAGTTATATAAAACACGATACTCCTGTTGTGGTCTACCACCAGGAATTTTCATCCATTTATAAATCTCACCAACACAGTGAAATTATTTTCACTGATGGATCTAAACTGGACAATGGCGTTGGGTGTGCGTTTTATGCATCTGGTAGTACCTACACGTACGGATTGCCCTCAGCTTGCAGTGTTTTCACGGCAGAACTATTTGCTATTTTTAAAGCTTTGACCGTCATTCAATCTCGATCTTCGTATTATCTTTTGTGTTCGGATTCCAAAAGTGCTCTTCAGGCTCTTCAGGATGTTTTCTCTAACAACCCTTTAGTTGGGGACATTTTGTGTGCTGTACACAGGCTTCAATTGAGGGGTGTGGGGGTAACTTTCTGTTGGGTTCCTGGACATTGCGGAATACTTGGAAACACAAAAGCGGATGAAGCGGCGAAGAAAGCTACAAGTTTGGTGCCTATTACTCAACTAGTTATGGCATCCGATTATGTGTGTTTCGCGAAACATTTATTGCTCGCTGCTTGGAATGACGAGTGGCATACCGTGATTCATAATAAGCTGAGGGAAATTAAAGATACCGTCCGTCCATGGAGGTCTTCAATTCGTTCAAAACGTAGGGAGGAAGTGGTGGTTACACGCCTTCGCGTTGGCCACTCTTTTGCAACTCATGGATATTTGATGAGGCGTGAAGATCCACCAATATGCCAATATTGCGGTGATACCTTCACAATAAAACATATTTTAGTAGACTGTGTTAATGTAAGCAATATTCGTGACCTTTTTAATTTAAAAGGGAGTTTGAAGGTGGTGCTAAGGGACGATGACTCGGCCATTGACCGAGTCATCGCTTTCTTGCACCACTTGAAAATATTTTTTAAAATTTAATACATAAATATATATATTTTTTTATACATATAATTCTCTGTTTCTTTTATTTATTTTAATTTAATTTATTTTGTGTTCTTGTTATTGTTATTGAAATTTATTTATTGGTAAACTGTTACCTATTATTGTTTTAAATATTGTTATTATTTATTTACAGTTATATTGTTCTTTGTTGTTATTTTGTTATTTAGTTTTTTAAGAATTTTTTCGTTGTTATAGGTTTATTGTTGTTTTTTGTTATTTATTGTTGTTGTTTTTTTTGTTATTTTTAATTTTTGTTGTATTTAAATTTATTTAAAAAAATTGCGTTCGATTAGATTTTGTTTGGCGATGATAACCACAATTGGTTTTTCGCCAGGAAAAAAAAAAAAAAAAAAAAAAAAAAAAAAAAAAAAAAAAAAAATTTATTTTATTTACATAGTCTTACGAATATATACAAGTAAGAAGAAGCTAAATCGGTTAGACTAGGGTGTAAACATATGTTATATGATCTCCGTTCCCAATTCGAGGCAACACTCGTAGCGTTCTTGAATGTTTAGCATCATTTTGGTAAATAGGGGATGTTATATATATATATATATATATATATATATATATATATACGTGGTTAATTTTTCCTGTAGTTGAACGATGGTGGTTGGTGGGTCGTCACGGGAAATTTTCTTATCATTCCCCGGACGTAGGCGCCAGGAGGTGTAAGATCGGGGGAGTGGGTTGGCTAAGAAAAGTTTGTTGTAAGGGAGATTCGGTTGCCAAATGTTTCTTGAAAGAAAGGAACGTTATCCAAGCTAGTTGCGCCATCTTTCTGGAACCGGACCATCTTATTGGTAGAGATCGGACGAATTCGATTACACCTGTGATATGTATATAGTAGGTGTTGTCGTGAGCTGTACGCTCGACTTGACCGTCGGGGCGAGGGAAAGGCGGGGTCCGGGGAGGGGGGATTGGTACAGATAGGACGAATTCGATTACACCTGTGAAGTAAGTGTATAGTAGGTGTTGTCGTGAGCTGTACGCTCGACTTGACCGTCGGGGCGAGGGCAAGGCGGGGTCCGGGGAGGGGGGATTGGTACAGATAGGACGAATTCGATTACACCTGTGAAGTAAGTGTATAGTAGGTGTTGTCGTGAGCTGTACGCTCGACTTGACAGTCGGGGCGAGGGCAAGGCGGGGTCCGGGGAGGGGGGATTGGTAGAGATCGGACGAATTCGATTACACCTGTGATATGTATATAGTAGGTGTTGTCGTGAGCTGTACGCTCGGTCTTGACCGTCGGGGGGAGGGTAAGGCGGGGTCCGGGGAGGGGGGATTGGTAGAGATCGGACGAATTCGATTACACCTGTGAAGTAAGTATATAGTAGGTGTTGTCGTGAGCTGTACGCTCGACTTGACCGTCGGGGGGAGGGCAAGGCGGGGTCCGGGGAGGGGGGATTGGTAGAGATCGGACGAATTCGATTACACCTGTGATATGTATATAGTAGGTGTTGTCGTGAGCTGTACGCTCGACTTGACCGTCGGGGGGAGGATAAGGCGGGGTCCGGGGAGGGGGATTGGTAGAGATCGGACGAATTCGATTACACCTGTGATATGTATATAGTAGGTTTTGTCGTGAGCTGTACGCTCGGCCTTGACCGTCGGGGGGAGGGTAAGGCGGGGTCCGGGGAGGGGGGATTGGTAGAGATCGGACGAATTCGATTACACCTGTGATATGTATATAGTAGGTGTTGTCGTGAGCTGTACGCTCGACTTGACCGTCGGGGGGAGGGCAAGGCGGGGTCCGGGGAGGGGGGATTGGTACAGATAGGACGAATTCGATTACACCTGTGAAGTAAGTATATAGTAGGTGTTGTCGGGAGCTGTACGCTCGACTTGACCGTCGGGGCGAGGGCAAGGCGGGATCCGGGGAGGGGGGATTGGTACAGATAGGACGAATTCGATTACACCTGTGAAGTATGTATATAGTAGGTGTTGTCTTGAGCTGTACGCTCGACTTGACCGTCGGGGCGAGGGCAAGGCGGGGTCCGGGGAGGGGGGATTGGTACAGATAGGACGAATTCGTTTACACATGTGAAGTAAGTATATAGTAGGTGTTGTCTTGAGCTGTACGCTCGACTTGACCGTCGGGGGGGGGGGGGGCAAGGCGGGGTCCGGGGAGGGGGGATTGGTACAGATAGGACGAATTCGATTACACCTGTGAAGTAAGTATATAGTAGGTGTTGTCGGGAGCTGTACGCTCGACTTGACCGTCGGGGCGAGGGCAAGGCGGGGTCCGGGGAGGGGGGATTGGTACAGATAGGACGAATTCGATTACACCTGTGAAGTAAGTATATAGTAGGTGTTGTCGGGAGCTGTACGCTCGACTTGACCGTCGGGGCGAGGGCAAGGCGGGGTCCGGGGAGGGGGGATTGGTACAGATAGGACGAATTCGATTACACCTGTGAAGTAAGTATATAGTAGGTGTTGTCGGGAGCTGTACGCTCGACTTGACCGTCGGGGCGAGGGCAAGGCGGGGTCCGGGGAGGGGGGATTGGTACAGATAGGACGAATTCGATTACACCTGTGAAGTAAGTATATAGTAGGTGTTGTCGTGAGCTGTACGCTCGACTTGACCGTCGGGGCGAGGGCAAGGCGAGGTCCGGGGAGGGGGGATTGGTACAGATAGGACGAATTCGTTTACACATGTGAAGTAAGTATATAGTAGGTGTTGTCTTGAGCTGTACGCTCGACTTGACCGTCGGGGGGAGGGCAAGGCGGGGTCCGGGGAGGGGGGATTGGTACAGATAGGACGAATTCGATTACACCTGTGAAGTAAGTATATAGTAGGTGTTGTCGTGAGCTGTACGCTCGACTTGACCGTCGGGGCGAGGGCAAGGCGAGGTCCGGGGAGGGGGGATTGGTACAGATAGGACGAATTCGTTTACACATGTGAAGTAAGTATATAGTAGGTGTTGTCTTGAGCTGTACGCTCGACTTGACCGTCGGGGGGAGGGCAAGGCGGGGTCCGGGGAGGGGGGATTGGTACAGATAGGACGAATTCGATTACACCTGTGAAGTAAGTATATAGTAGGTGTTGTCGGGAGCTGTACGCTCGACTTGACCGTCGGGGCGAGGGCAAGGCGGGGTCCGGGGAGGGGGGATTGGTACAGATAGGACGAATTCGTTTACACATGTGAAGTAAGTATATATTAGGTGTTGTCTTGAGCTGTACGCTCGGCCTTGACCGTCGGGGGGAGGGCAAGGCTGGGTCCGGGGAGTAGGGATTGGTACAGATAGGATGAATTCGATTACACCTGTGAAGTAAGTATATAGTAGGTGTTGTCGGGAGCTGTACGCTCGACTTGACCGTCGGGGCGAGGGCAAGGCGGGGTCCGGGGAGGGGGGATTGGTACAGATAGGACGAATTCGATTACACATGTGAAGTAAGTATATAGTAGGTGTTGTCTTTGAGCTGTACGCTCGGCCTTGACCGTCGGGGGGAGGGCAAGGCGGGGTCCGGGGTGTAGGGATTGGTACAGATAGGACGAATTCGATTACACCTGTGAAGTAAGTATATAGTAGGTGTTGTCGGGAGCTGTACGCTCGACTTGACCGTCGGGGCGAGGGCAAGGCGGGGTCCGGGGAGGGGGGATTTTTACAGATAGGACGAATTCGATTACACATTTGAAGTAAGTATATAGTAGGTGTTGTCTTGAGCTGTACGCTCGGCCTTGACCGTCGGGGGGAGGGCAAGGCGGGGTCCGGGGAGTAGGGATTGGTACAGATAGGACGAATTCGATTACACCTGTGAAGTAAGTATATAGTAGGTGTTGTCTTGAGCTGTACGCTCGGCCTTGACCGTCGGGGCGAGGCAAGGCGGGGTCCGGGGGGGGGATGAAATAGAAGTACTTCTGAAACATGCCATACTTCGAAACAGTACTTGTATATAATATAAATGAAAGAAAGGCTATCGATACTTATGCAAAACGCTATAAGAGTAGTAGTGTCTATTCGGTTAATTAGATGCAACCAAATTCAGCGCCAATGAAGCAAAGGTTCAGACACATATGTGTTTTAATTGGCTAGTACGGCCTGAGTCACGAGCACAGCTAAATGCCGGCATCTATACATAAGGTCAAAGCAAGGGTTAATATTAGGCAGTTAAACAATAGTGCCGGTCACATAACCTTCCATGTATGCACCAGGTCAAATAGACATTGTCTGGGGCCTAAACAGTGCCATTAGTATATAAAGAATACATATATAGTTATCTTTACTATTATTATATTTATTAAACCGAAAATACTATTGGAGGTTATACTCTACTTGATGTTTAATGTTAACGTTTTAATATTTGTAACATTTACCTTCGGTAAATTTATTTTGTTATTGAGGGAAAAAGTTTTACACGGTCTAATTGTCATGAAAGTGTCATTTAGTAAACATGTTTGTCATATACAATCAGATAGCTTTGAATTAGCTTTCTAGGTTGTCAAAAATATATACTGTCAACATCCATTGTGTTGATTTATACTTAAATGGTACAATTATGTGCCAAATAGATCTTCACCTATTTAGTTTAAATTTGACCTATTTTGTGAAAATCACAACTCTTGTCGCAAAAGATAAAACTAACAATAAATTAATATATGCATAAAATGGCTGCTTCATCGAGTGCTTATTGCTTTTCTTGAAATGTTTCAAGTTTGTGCCTGTCGTTGGTATTCTTGCCTCTGAGGTGTTACGCTTGATGTCATTACGCTTACCAGTCACCCCTTGGTTCGATGTGGGTAGCCAGGTAGTTTGCCAGTCAGAACTCTCTTTCTCCCTCACTCTCGGAGAATGGAGGAGAGTGAGATAAAGAGACGGAGGAGTCTCTCCATTCCAGCTCGTAGACCTAGAATTTAAGGCGTTCTTGGAAATCCGACTCACCCTTCTAACTCGTTCGCCGGGTCGGTCTTTGATACTACTTTGCCTCATCTACTATGCAATGTCACAGTGAGTTAAACAGTTGTGAGACTTTTTTATTTCACGTCGAAAACGTGTAGACCTAATTTAATTATTTATACAACTATGGCAGAAAGTATTCTTGATACGACCCAAGTATATCATAACTGTTGATTGAAAGACTTCAATTATCCTTATGGGATAAAAAATAAAATCCATTGTTTCTAATTCAACTTTCATTACCACGCAACAACCTCCCCCCCCATCCACTCCAACTCCCACAAGGTGGGTACGGCTGGCGCACGGTCCGGCCCCTGGTACTTGACAGGGGGTCCTAAACCTCCGCTGGCTCACCGTCCGTTTCCCTTACTTCACTCAGTAACGTGTCAATCTCGTAACTATGGCAACGAACAGATCACTATTTTTTAGTGACGTCACAAGTGGGTTTGCTCCACGCCACATCTGGAAGTAGAGTTACTAGCGATATAGTATAGACACTGTTGCACTGTTATTCGTTCAGGGATTATGTGTAAGTTTTCGCATACTTAGTGCAGAGCTTCATACTATAGTGGTCACAAAGAAATTTCTGCTCGTTACAACACATTGTAAGAAGGATGTAGATGCAATTAGGTAGTACCTGAAGAAGACTTGATCTGAACTGGAGTGAAGGAAATGTGTCTTCAGCTTTCTGTAGAGAATTTTCTGTATTTACGAGTATACCAAAGTTTGAAAATCGTCTAAGAAATAATTCTATGTAGTAAAATAACCCCGTATAAATAATGATGTACGATTTATTATTTAGAATATTTTATAGGATTTGTGTAAAGTTATATTTAAATGCTACTTGAAGATACAAAACTGATGCTACTGAAATATGATGATAAGGAAATTCGATAACCGGTTTCATCTGGAAAGGAAATAGTGGAAGATGGATTGAGTTTTGCTCAATTGAGATAAATGAATAGAAATGGAGACGCTTAACACGAAGAAAACTAAAATGTACGAAGTGAGTTTGGTAATAAGGAAGAAGCGTCAGGATTATTAAAAAAATAGCTTTATTCTCTCTATAGGTCTGTGATTACCGTATAAAGGATTGTGTCAGGGCTCTAAACCTCTTGCTTTACGGTATAGGTACACTTATGTATTGTCACTTTTTTTAAAGTTATTTTCTATCTGTAGGATTCGTAGAGGCCTAATCCGTAATGCTTCTGCGCAAGAAGGAAGATAATGATGGTTAGGCGGAACAAAGAAAGGAATGAAGAGACACAGGCCTAAGGATGTAGGAAATATGGGGGAACTATGAATCTAGTATACAGAGGATCTTACCTGAAGTAAACCTTCTCGCAACTGTTGTCAAAAAGAGGTGATTGTCAAGGATCAGTGGCTTCTACGTTTCCATTGGAAACCCAAAACTTATCAAAAATCCATCTCTTCTGTGATTGTTAAAAGCGTTCGCAGTCATGAATATTGATTAATGCTGCTAACTTTATAAGCATAACGTGTGACGCGTTTGGGATAGTTTGTTGATCTGGCACCGCGTCATCAGCAATGCGACTGAAGCAAGTGAGTACTGTCATGCTAAGACCGCGATCGTGCCTAATAGAGTTAGCACGAGGCGCTAACGCCTATCGTTAACTAAGGCAGAGTAGTATCACAAGTAAAAACAATGATCTGGTGGGGATGTAAAAAAAAAAATAGTAAGTTGTAGGGGAGTTGATTTAGGGACAAAGATAAAGTCTCACCTGTATTTGGAGGAATTCACCCCTTGGCTGGACCTACATATCCGATATTCCAACCACAGGCCAGCCTGAGAAGGGATTTTGAGTACAAAGTGAAGTGTAGACGTGGAGACGAAATTCCATCTACTGTCCGATAATGTAAAGAAAGGTATCCTCGCTCTGCGAATTCGTTCAATTATACAAACTTTACCTTATTTAGGTTTTATTTTATGTTTGTCCATGGTTAACCCTTTAATAAAAACTATTTTAAACGGTTTCTGGGTGTGGAACTAATTTCAGGTGGGTTAGGCTAGGTTTCAACCTAACTCGCTGCTACAAGTGAACGAATGATTGTAGTATGGCTAGTAGCACGCAGGCAGATTCCCCCTCTCCAAGTTGGCAGACAGGTTACAGGTCAAATTTATATTCGGGGACTTGGCTCTAAGGCAGAAATTGTCTATTCGTCGTCTAGAAAAAATCAGGCACTGACATCATTCCTCATCGGGGCCTTAAATCACGGCTTACCCGTCCCAACCCTTATAGAGTCCCATTAGCACGCTTCTGTGAATGTCCAATTTACATTTGTTGTTATTTATACTGTACAATAAAAGTAATAATAAGTAACAAAATAAATAATCCTGTGATCATCAACCCTATCAGTCAGCGGAAGTCCAAAGGTCGATGAACATAACTTGCGAGCACCTCCACCTTCCCCTCGCCTTCGGCTTCCCGCCGAGGCCCACACTCCCCAAGTGCCAGCTTATAAAAATTTGACCTGTACTGGGAGATGTTTAGAATCGTGGTTATACGTTGGCCAGGAGATAGAACAATTACTCTCGAAGGTAAGTGATAATAAAATGTGCTTTTTCAGTATAAGAGAAGATGTTTTAATCTGTGATCCTATTAAGTAGTTTAAAGTAATTACCTACTGTTGTGACCTAAATAAAATTTGCAGTTTAAAGTAGGTGGGAGGGAGAATTTATTAGCATTTATGAAAGCATTCTGCGTTTTCTTTCTGAGAAATTCCTTTTTTTATGGTGTTACAAAAACACACCCTTCATTGGAAGGATGTGAATTTCGGTAGAAACAAAAAGCCCTTATAGGTGGGATTATGTGTGGATATATAAGATATCTAAGCATCGTGTGTAAGGGTTGCATATTTGAAATACCCGACTCTCAGTCGGGGTCATATAGCCTAAGTGGCGTGTCTGTTAGTTACATCGGTGCGGTTGAACTGCGGAAGGTTGTTCTCATAATTCAAGAACTACCCTAACTATTTGGTCGAAGTGCGCAGGCGGTTAATTCGAGGGTAGTGTTAACTGCGCGGCTTACAAATCGTATCGTATGGCAAAAATGTGAAGTACAGGTATAGCTCAACTAAACTTATGTTTACTTTGGTAAAAACTGTCAAAGAAAATTTAAATACAGTTTTAAATTTGTATTGAATATTTTTAGTAGGTTAGGCTGGTTAAATGTTTTTTACGTAATAACGAATAAAAGGTTGTTGTAATTGCAGGCAATTTCCAAAGTAAATCTCAACGAAAGTGTAATACTGTATACACAATCCATGACCAATTTCCGTCTCGTCATAATAGCTTTAACTGTCGGCTAATAGGAAACTTGTTACTAATGTATTAAATAAAAATCCTTGCAGACCTTACAAGGATCCTTGCAGACATTTACAATCTAATACTCTCTTCCTCAAAGTTGATTGCTAGTATGCCTATGGTAAAAGGATTGACCTACTTGCGCAGCTTGACCATACCCCCGGGAACCAGAGTTAATCCGCTTAATAATTTCTTAACCACTTGCCCAGTTCTACCCTGCCCAGTTACATTATACAAAGGGAATATAAGTAGGATAATTATCCGGGAATCAGAAATAGAAGCTACATTGTTACATTATCGATTCAAATTTCGAGAAAACAGATTGGCTGTTTAGAAGTAAGAATTTATTTATATTTGGCTGGTTAAGTAAATCGTTAATTACTAGTGATTAAGTAACTAGAATATATCTGTTTTATATAACTGGCTGACAATGAGGATTAATAACTGCTTTTATTTCAGGTAAGTTGAGGCGGCATTGCTACCATACGAGCTATTGCTACGAGCGCACTACTGCCAAGTAAGGTGTTGGTGTTAAGGATTTAGCTTTAAAATAGCGAGCTATTCTATTCTCCTGAATAGGAGACGTTTATTTGATAAATGTTTAGGCCCCAACGTAGTTGTACAGTTGTAAAAGTTCTCTGAATTCACAAGTTTAGCGCAGAACTTCGCTAGGGACAGTTCTTTATAATCTTTTATGCCAGAGACGATTCATGCTTTTATCTCAAGCCACCGTTGTCTGAAACTTGTGAAGGCCTATGCGCGTTTTTTCAAGTCCTATTAGTTCACTCTCCCTTGTAATAAATCTTGTTCAAATTTCCATTAGTTAATACAATACTTTTTATTCATCCATTCAAGTTCAAATACATTTTTTATAACTTGTAGTAAATGTCACGTGATGTTAATACAGTTTTTCAAATATTAATTCATTAATTAAATTAAATTAATTAATTTTAGTTTCATATATGGGATACACTTTTTACTAAAGGGGTAAGGTATGCAATATAGTTATTTCGTACCATTTGCCTTAAGATAAGTGATAACATATGATTTTATAAAACAGCTGATTTTAGAGGTTATGTGATAGAAACAGTTGTTTTAACGCGTAGGTTATGTTACTTTATTTATATTAGTTGTAATTATTTAATATAAAGTATTTAAAATAAAATTTGGTTTTGGTAACTTAGCAGGAGCTGACTGTAAAAAAATTTTTAAAATATTACTTGTTTCTCAATAGACAACTCATGTTGTTGATCCTGTTACTCATGTAACCAGTACATGAGCCCATGAGAGAGTAGCTCTGTTTAGTCTACTTTGCGCACATGTCATGATCTATCCCTATATTCCAGGCCGTGGTTTTACGTTTTGTAGACAACAGTTGAATAACTGATCGCCCTGAAACCTACAACAGAGGTCCCAAAAATTGTAAATTGCAAGTAAAAATAAATTGGTTCTGGCACTCGGTAGAGGTTCGACAGAAATGAAAACATTTATACCCATGTCCACAGAAATTTTGAATTGAGAAAAACATTTAATCTTGCGGATTGAGAAATTAGATAAACATTTGTTTTAATATAAGAAACAATAATACAGAATGTTTACATTTTACACCAAAATTTTAACTACAAATAACAAATTAGAGGTAGGCCTAATAGTTTTGAAAAAAAATTAATGAAATATGAATCTATACGTTTTTTATTCAATGTTTATATATTTGTTTTGATTAATGTATTTAATAAGGACTAATAATTATTTTAATATGTACAAAAAACCATTTATTAAATCTTTACTGACACAAATTTTATGATACTAATTTGACACTAATTTGTTTAACAAATTCGTTTAAAATCAGTTCTTAAAAAGTATGAGACCCAGTATTAAAAGAATGTTTTCATTAAAAAAATTGGATTATAAATACATAACTTATTATTAACTATATTGAATTATTTGTATGAAGATTTATAAAACTTCAAATAAATTATTATATTTATTGACTGATCATAACTATTTAATTATAACCTTTCCCTTATAATGTTCAATAAACAATGTAACATAACCTACGTGTTAGAACAGGTTCTACAACATAACCTATAACATAAAATCAGCTGATCTATGAAATAATATGTTATCATTTAATTCACTTTGAGGTGACTCTTAGCGTAACCTGACGGGAATTATAATGTTCTGAAATTGTGTGTTTTTGACCATCGAATACGTTTTTATAGGCGTCGCTGTAAAAGTTTTCACTTCAAAAATTATGAATGAAGAATTTTAACAAAATTTCGAAAAGGAGACTGCATTTAAAGTACTTGTATGGTAGGATTGGTAAACATTAGGTACAGTTAAAGAAGGCTCGACACGTAACAAAAACCTGCGTAAAGCATTTATCAGTGATGTCTAGTTGTAATTGTATTGTAAAATGTTCAACAGCATTGCAAAAGTAAAGCGTCCCTTTGTCTGGTAAAGTCCATGTAGACAGGTGGACTGACGGAGCCGGATGTTCGCTGTTGTATTCTAAACATGGCTGTTGCAGGTGGCAATTGTCGCCAGTATGTTTTACTTGAAACTTTATTCCCTGGTTTTGATTCAATTTGAAATTAAATTTACAGCTTATGCAGCTTTGTCAAGGGCGGCTCCAGGTGAGGGGTAGTAGGAATAATTGCGCCCCCCCGGAGAATTTTGGTTCTATTTTTTTTTTTTGAAATATTTTTCATATTCCGAACATGTTTAAATTTATCCCAGTTTCCATATAAAAATAATTTGGCACATTTTTTTAATAAATCAAATGCCAAAAGAATAGCTTAAAGTTTCATTTCCTGGCCTTTATTTTTGAAAGTTTACCGCCCCAAACCTACCCCATGTTTCCCTGCCATTAACCCCCCCCCCCCCCGAAAGTCTATCCTAGAGCCGCCCTTGAGTTTAATTGTACCTTTCCAATAGCAATCCCCTATAAATTCATAAATATCGTATTTTTAATTCAGTTAATATATGCTAGCATTAAATGTATTTTTTTTATACATAAGCTCTTTTCCACTTCATTTGTAGGTAAATAGTTTCCAAATGAATCTCTAATTGTATTTCATAATCAGTCAAGTATATACAGCCTAGCCTCGATTACGTGAAACTAGCTTAGCCTACCTCGGATAATCGAAAACTCACCAACCGTATTATCAAAAAGTTCGTGTAAAATAAAAACAAAATGATAAAGACTCATTTATTATTCAACTTTTTCATATAATTTCCATAGCCTTACATGGAGATGCTCTCAGTGAAATTGAAAATATATTTTTACATCGCTATTCCAAGAGCAAGAGTAATACATATTTGTTTTTACTACCACAGTTAATCGGGGATCGGATATTCGAGACTACTGTACATGCTTTTAGTTGTTCTTTTATTAGCTTGTACTTTAAAATGTAAAGTAATAATAGTAAATACTGGTTTATTTGATCGTACTTTTACTTTCTGATTGGGTGATTCAATGCCTTTACTACAGGGCATAAGTATACAGGCCTGAAATAATAGACTTTTATAAGGTTATGTTGCAGCCTGTATTGTGCATTATTAAGTAAACATGTGTTAAATTCACTACAACAGACTTATCCGATGTGGAAATATTTTCTTGCAAAACAATTATAGTAACCCGGTAAAA
Source organism: Prosapia bicincta (assembly GCA_036971475.1). NCBI lineage: Eukaryota > Metazoa > Arthropoda > Insecta > Hemiptera > Cercopidae > Prosapia > Prosapia bicincta. Next base: position 21,518,255 of record JBAIZL010000002.1, on the reverse strand, counting down.
ACCCAGGGCACATACTCAAGGCCGGGTTATATATGACAGAAAGTCGATGTTTTTCGTTTTCAATAACATTGTCGCTCAAAAAGGTATTGGAAGAATGATAATGATATCGTATCAAATTGAACTTTAATTTGACATGACCTGATAGTGAACATAAATTAGGAAATTTTCTAAAATTTCATTATAATCAATTTCTACAATTATAGCCTTTTATGTCATGAGAAATAAAAGCGGTGCGTTAAAAGGTACTAAACTCTATCAGAATAAGGCGATGTAAAATAAATAAAAAATTAATAATATGAGTGCATAAGAATCACCTCCACCAAAGAAAGGAACATTGTTTATATATATATATATATATATATATATATATATCTTGTCCTTTTACTAGTCACAGGCCAAGTAGCTGTAGCACAGCTAATTCCCCTTTCTACCGAGTGAAGGATCACAGACTTGGGACTTCCTTCTCTTCAACGTCCTCGACTTGGCTTCATAGAACATCATCTGCATGTTTAATTGCTTTTCAACATTACCATTTTCGCCAAGCAACTTGCAAAAAGAACGCAGCTCATTTTTTATTCATGATTATTTTTCCAAATTCTTTTTCTTTTTATGCATCTTGTTGCTATCGTTTTATGGTCGGGAAATAATTATGTATTATAAAGTATTTTTGAGATTTTGTTTGAAAAGTGGTACTTATTCAAATTTTGATTGTTTACTACGTAAAATTAAAAATCTGCTAAATCCGTTTTTAATGCGTCTCTTTTTCAAGAAATAAATGTATCGTCAAAACCTAAGTTTCTATGTGTAGTAGTTTTAGCCGTGTGATAATCAGCATAGATAGAGTCAACCATGGAATTGTGTTTCTGCGAAATTTAAAAATTGGTATTCTGTATCTTAATTTCTTGAATTTATTATTATTTTTTAATACATTTGATATTACGTAAGGTGGGAGGTTTTAGAATTAAAAAAACAGCTAACAATGTTGGGGAGGATTAAAAGAATTTGCGTATAGAATATATGAGTGGGTCATGGGCGCTCATACCTGGGGGCAAGGAGAGGCCGTGGTCCTTTAGCTTACTCCTAGATTAAAAAAATCAAAATAAATATCCAAGCGTCACCAGTGAATAATGATGTAGTCCAGTGAATTTTATCAAGAGTTATTTTTAAAATTGGTAAATTGTAGGACATGCCGTAGGATTAAAATGTTTATATAAAAAAAAAAATTATTTTCCTGAATATTTACATATTATTGTTTTTTATTAATAAATTACGAGTAATTAGATAAATGTGTTTATTTACTTTATACATTAATTACCGTGACCTAGTATTTTATATGTAGCAATATGTTAAACAGTGGTAAACTTGAATTTTTGTAGCTTCTTAATTTTTTTACACATCCGCTCCTCTACATACTTCCATTTGAGCCCCCATGAGGTGGGTGGAGTTTTAGTAAAGGGATTATGTGGAGAGTTGATGCAGAAGAGAGAGAGGAAGTAGCAGCGAGTTGAAAGTAAAGCCTGCCCTAGCCAGGATATTGTGGATGAGGCTATGCGCCCAGACGTGCTGACAGTAGTGACTATTCGACGAATCACCAAGCGATGACAACACGGTGACTACATGCTATCATGCAATGGATAAAGCAAACTGTACTGAACGCATCACTCAGCTAGGCTATGGATAGGTTCACTAGACACGTTTTTGTAACTGACGCATTCCAGAGACGCATTAAAAACGGATTTAGCAGAATTTTAATTTTACCTAGTAAACAATCAAAATTTGAAAAAATACCACTTTTGAAACAAAATTTCAACAATACTTTATTCATATTTATTTCCTGATCACAAAACGATAGCAACAAGGAGACCAATGAGGCGAATCTCGCAGTAACAAATTGTCAACTCTCGTGCTAGCGAGCGCGAAAACAGAAAAAGAAGTTGGAAAAATAATCATGAATGACAGAAGAGCTGCGTTTTTTTGCAAGTTGCTTGGCAATGTTGAAAAGTGTGTTGGCAAAGTGGCAATGTTGAAAAGTAATTAAACATGCAGATGATGTTCTATGAAGCCAAGTCGAGGACGAAGAAGAGAAAGAGGTGCCAAGTCTGTGATCCTTCACTCGGTAGAAAGGGAAAACAGCTGTGCTACAGCTACTTGACCTGTGAGTGATAAAATGACGACACACACACATATATATATATATGTATATATATATGTATATATATATATATATATATATATATATATATATATATATATATATATATTTCTTTGGTGAAGGTGATCTTATGCACTCATATTATTAGTTTCTTTATTTATTTTACATCATTTTATTGTGGTCAAGTTTAGTACCTTTCAATGCGCCGCTATTAGTTCTCCAGTCATGAAATGCTATAATTGTAGAAATTGATTCGTAAATTCGAATCAAATTTTAGAAAATTTCCAAACTCTACCGTCTTAAATTTTGCACAGGTAAACAATACAAGATCTTCACATTAAACACTAATCAACTACCCGAATAAAAGTTACTTACTAGACGTTAACACTACATTCTTCACTCTATTAAATAAATTATTATTGCCAGTGTCCATATCACGTCTAACATTTCTAACGAAAATGACTAGGTGTGGTCCCCACATGTGAGCCTTTACACAATGCTTTGTATATGACAAATTGAAGCAACTAAGGATTTTTTTATTTAAATAAATAAAAGCTGTTAGTAATAAATAAACGTTTCATATAAATTTTGATGTACATTTCAATTGCAAAGTATCATCTTCGGGAGATGTTATTATAAGCTACAAAAAACGTTTTTGTTATAATTTCCTCTGAAGATGACTGCTTTGCACTTGAAATGTAAATAAGGGTTTAAATAAAAAGTTATATTTGGGATGAAGTGGTTTCCAATTCGATCAATTGTATAAAAAGAATTCTGTGCTTCATTTGCATTTTGTGTTATATCAACAGGATCCTTTTATGCAATAACTTTTATACAGAAAACCGTTCTTGAAAAAATATTTACAAAATTAATTAAAATAGCAATAGTAGTTAATTTCTATGAAAATCTCCGTAGCTTCTTGTTACACCAGCTCCTAGTTATTCTGGTGGTCCTTGTAAGACCCTCTTCTTGTTTTATGAAGGATTTATTCTTAATAGTAGTATCAAGCAGGGATACGAAGGAGGTTGAAAAAAAAATTGGGTTAGCAACAGTTGTTTTAGTAGGGTATAGTTTGACTACATTTCATATTCTTTGCGTGTTAGTTTTTTGTTCATAAGGGCACATGGGAGTTAATGAATTTTGGGAATCTTTTTTTAATAGGGTTGGCACCTTTGTTAGCAGGTGGGAATTTCGCAATGACCAAGATAATTAATCCCGGCTTTATATAGGCCACCCGGTCCATAATAAATAACCATGGCGTCTCGTTGATCATAAAGACCAGTGAATCATTACGTCTTTAACTTTATCTGTAATCCTTCGTATTTATCTTCACTTCATACGTTCATCTCCCATCATATCTATCTTTGCTACAAATCCTTCATATTTATCTCCGCCTCTTAACCTTATCTCTAATCCTTCGTATTTATCTTCACTTCATACGTTCATCTCCCATCATATTTATCTTTCCTACAAATCCTTCATATTTATCTCCGCCTCTTAACCTTATCTCTAATCCTTCGTATTTATCTTCACTTCATACGTTTATCTCCCATCATATTTATCTTTGCTACAAATCCTTAATTTTTATCTCCGCCTCTTAACCTTATCTCTAATCCTTCGTATTTATCTTCACTTCATACGTTCATCTCCCATCATATTTATCTTTCCTACAAATCCTTTATACTTATCTCCGGCTCTTAACCTTATCTCTAATCCTTCGTATTTATCTTCACTTCATACGTTCATCTCCCATCATATTTATCTTTCCTACAAATCCTTCATATTTATCTCCGGCTCTTAACCTTATCTCTAATCCTTCGTATTTATCTTCACTTCATACGTTCATCTCCCATCATATTTATCTTTCCTACAAATCCTTCATATTTATCTCCGGCTCTTAACCTTATCTCTAATCCTTCGTATTTATCTTCACTTCATACGTTCATCTCCCATCATATTTATCTTTCCTACAAATCCTTCATATTTATCTCCGCCTCTTAACCTTATCTCTAATCCTTCGTATTTATCTTCACTTCATACGTTTATCTCCCATCATATTTATCGTTCCTATAAATCCTTCATATTTATCTCCGCCTCTTAACCTTATCTCTAATCCTTCGTATTTATCTTCACTTCATACGTTCATCTCCCATCATATCTATCTTTGCTACAAATCCTTCATTTTTATCTCCTCGTCTTAACCTTATCACTAATCCTTCGTATTTATCTTCACTTCATACGTTCATCTCCCATCATATTTATCTTTCCTACAAATCCTTCATATTTATCTCCGGCTCTTAACCTTATCTCTAATCCTTCGTATTTATCTTCACTTCATACGTTTATCTCCCATCATATTTATCTTTCCTACAAATCCTTCATATTTATCTCCGCCTCTTAACCTTATCTCTAATCCTTCGTATTTATCTTCACTTCATACGTTTATCTCCCATATTTATCTTTCCTACAAATCCTTCATATTTATCTCCGCCTCTTAACCTTATCTCTAATCCTTCGTATTTATCTTCACTTCATACGTTCATCTCCCATCATATTTATCTTTCCTACAAATCCTTCATATTTATCTCCGCCTCTTAACCTTATCTCTAATCCTTCGTATTTATCTTCACTTCATACGTTTATCTCCCATCATATTTATCTTTGCTACAAATCCTTAATTTTTATCTCCGCCTCTTAACCTTATCTCTAATCCTTCGTATTTATCTTCACTTCATACGTTCATCTCCCATCATATTTATCTTTTCTACAAATCCATCATTTTTATCTCCGCCTCTTAACCTTATCTCTAATCCTTCGTATTTATCTTCACTTCATACGTTCATCTCCCATCATATTTATCTTTCCTACAAATCCTTCATATTTATCTCCGCCTCTTAACCTTATCTCTAATCCTTCGTATTTATCTTCACTTCATACGTTTATCTCCCATCATATCTATCTTTGCTACAAATCCTTCATATTTATCTTTGCCTCTTAACCTTATCTCTAATCCTTCGTATTTATCTTCACTTCATACGTTAATCTCCCATCATATCTATCTTTGCTACAAATCCTTCATATTTATCTCCGCCTCTTAACCTTATCTCTAATCCTTCGTATTTATTTTCACTTCATACGTTTATCTCCCATCATATTTATCTTTGCTACAAATCCTTCATATTTATCTCCGCCTCTTAACCTTATCTCTAACCCTTCGTATTTATCTTAGCCTCTTAACTTTATCTCTAATCCTTCGTATTTATCTTCGCTTCAAATCCTTTATGTTTATCTTCTCCCTAAACCTTTATCTCAAATCCTTCATATTTATCTTCGACTCTTAACTTTATCTCTAATACTTCATATCTTCGCCTCCTAACTTTATCTTTAATCCTTCGTATTTATTTTCGCTTCAAATCCTTTATGTTTATCTTCTCTTTAAACCTTTATCTCAAATCCTTCATATTTATCTTCGACTCTTAACTTTATCTCTAATACTTCATATCTTCGCCTCCTAACTTTATCTTTAATCCTTCGTATTTATCTTCGCTTCAAATCATTCATGTTTATCTTCTCCTTTAACATTTATCTCAAATCCTTCATGTTTATCGTCTCCTTTAACCCATATCTCAAATCCTTCATATTTATATTCGACTCTTAACTTTATCTCTAATCCTTCGTATTTATCTTCGACTCTTGAATTTATTTCAAATCCTTCGTATTTAACTTCTCCCTTTAACTTCATCTTAAAGCCTTTGTATTTTATATTCACCTGTTAACTTCATCACAAGCCCTTCGTATTTATCGTCGCCTTTTAACTTTATCTTTAATCATTCAAATTTATCTTCGTCTCTTGACCTCATCTCATAGCCTTCATATTTATCTTCGCCTCTCAACTTCATCTCGAAGCGTTCATATTTATTTTTGTCTCCTAACTTCATCTCAAACCCTTCGTATTTATCTTCGCCGCTTAAATTCATATAAAACCCTTCGTATCTATCTTCGCCTCTTAACTTTATCTCAAAGCCTTCGTATTTATTTTTTCCTCTCAACTTCATCTCGAAGCGTTCATATTTATTTTTGTCTCTTAACTTCATCTCAAACCCTTCATATTTTATCTTCGTATCTTAACTTCATCTCAAACCCTTCATATTTTATCTTCGTATCTTAACTTCATCTCAAACCCTTCGTATCTATCTTCGCCTCTTAACTTCATCTCAAACCCTTCGTATTTATCTTCGCCGCTTAACCTCATATAAAACCCTTCGTATTTATCGTCGCCTCTTAACTTTATCTCAAAGCCTTCGTATTTATTTTTTCCTCTCAACTTCATCTCAATGCGTTTATATTTTATCTTCGTCTCCTAACATCACCTTAAAGCTATCGTATTTATCTTCTCCTCCCAACGTTTATTTCAAAGCCTTGGTATTTATCTTTTCCCACAAAGATGTAGCCAATAGACCTTGAAACATGCACCTAGAAACTATGTCCTTGCCTTGAGTCCTATCAGTGCTTTTTACACCATGCATAGACTATGATACCGGCTCGGCAGCCGTTGAAATAACATTGAACGCGAATTGAGCGAATCAGTTTGTCAATTATACAGAGTGAATCATTCGCCCGCAAAGGCCGTATGGATTGACACAACGTTGTGGTACAGGGAAGCGTTGAACACATCAAAACAGAGCACCCGATTTAGAAAGCAGTTCAAGGTCAACTTGTTTTGTTGATAACAGTCGTCTATTTATATACATTCACTGTGGGAGCCCAAACAGGGGGGCGGGGGGGGGGGAGATGTGCCATGCGCCGCTGCGAAGCTCATTATTTTATCAATTTTGATCTCCGAGAACACATTGTGGTGCGTATGTATATGCCCTGCAAGTTAGTTAACAAGTTATATCAACGGTCCAGAGCAGTTATTGACCGCGTGGTGATGCCAGGAGTACACAGAAAAGATGAATAAATCGATCGATCAAACTGTCCGAACCGAAGAGAAGTTTGTTTACAAATGAAGGCACTTCTTATTATTGCCAAACATAAATTTTCAGTAATAACGTTAAACTTTGAGCTATTTTTAACGTAAAGTATTTTATGATTGTACTCGTATTTTCATTATATTTCCTTCGTTATTTCATGTTTTATACAAGAATAAAAATTAGGGTTATTAATAATACGTCTTATTCAATTCCTTCTATTAGTTCACACGGATTATTTGAATTTAATGAATTAATTTAATTTATGGAAGAAAATGTTTTCACAAATCTGGCAAGTTTTATTATTTTGTCCCATTTGCCTTAAAATAAGTGACAACATATGATTTCATAGAACAGCTGATTTTATGTTATAGGTTATGTGGTAGAACAGATGTTTTAACGTATAGGTTATGCTACTTTATTTATATTAATTATAATTATTTAATAAAAAGTTACTGAAATAGACTTTGTCTTTGTTGACCTAAATAGGAATTGACTTTAAAAATTTTGTTTGTAGGCCTATATTATTTGCTTATATACAAGTCTAAAGGTTCGTATAAATAATTTTTGTTAATTGAAAAGAAACAATTTACTATTGTAAAGTGTAATGCAAATGTTTTACCGCTTCACACCGTGTTTGTTGCAAACAAATTTAAAATAAAACATGTTATAAATTTGAATGTATGGTAAAGGCAATAATAATTTTGTTCAACAAAAATGTTTACCAGTCGCAAAATACCTTTCGTGGAACAAGGACATCATCGGAAATATAAAGATTATATGAAAATATCTTTTATGCAGGGTTTTGGATAAGATATTCAAACGAAGATAAGGAATAAATAAAAAGAAATTTGTGAACATGAAGAAAATAAGGTCGCATAGAGAATTAGAAATTACGAGAAATACCTTTTGAGTAAGGTTTTTTAGTTTTGATCAAGAAGAAAAGGTGAAACAAAAATGTAGTAAGTGAAAGGTCTCGCATATAAAAACTAGAAATTACCTAAAAACATTTTTTTCGAACGACCCTTAAGTTCCGTCCAGATAATGAAAATAGAACGAAACGTATGAACAAAAAAAAAAAATAATAAATAAATAAAAAAATTAAAAGTTAAATGAAAAAAAATCATTGTTTTACATCCGATGTCCATATCTATAAGAAAAAACCTCATGAGCTAGCTATACGTACCAATTTTAAAAAAATCATTCCCTCGTAACAAAGAAATATTTTGTTGTTGTTAAAATTTCTTTTAGGCTTATAATAGGTATTATATTAATTTATAGTTTTTTATTTAATTTTTTGTACGTTTGATTACAAACAAAACAAGTAGTCGTTCTTACAGGGAAGTGTCTACCGTAAGTGGTACACCTCTGGAGGAAGGGTAGGTGAACCCTAAGGAAGGAACGTAATGATCTCCTGTGAGTGAGAGACATTATGGCGGGACACAGGAAAAGTTGTTATTACACAGTAATATCGCATTAAATAACAAACAGTACAATTCTATCTTAGCTTGAAGATTTATTTGATGAATGTTTGTAGGGCGGATAGTACGTTATAATAAAGTACTTTAAAACTAGGCAATATAATTCTATGATAGGTTGAAGGTGTATTGAATGGATGTTTCTAAGGTGGCTAGTAAGCAGTAATGGGATATTAAGTTGTAGGTAGTATAATTGTATGACAGGATGAAGCTTAATAAGATAAATGTTTTTATAGGTGGTTAGTTTGCAGTAAAAAGGCATTAAATAGCAGGCATTATAATTCTATGATACCATGATGATTTATTGATTGAATGTTTTTAGGATGTCTAGTACGCAATAATATTGCATTAAATAACAGCCCATGTAATTATATGACTGCATGATGCCGTATTGGATAAATGTTTTTAAGTTTGCTAGTACGTAACAAGAGGTCATTAATTAAGAGAGAGTACAGTGCAATTCTGATACAAGGATGATGTATTCGTTGAATGTTTTTAGAATGTATAGTACGCAATAATAGAGCATTAAATAACAAATCATGAAATTCTATGACATCATGATGACATGTATTGGATAAACCTTTTTAGATTGGTTAGTACGCAGTAACAGGACATTAATTAGCAGGCAGCACAATTCTATGATACTATGATGATGTATTATCTGAATGTTTTTAGGATGTCTAGTACGCAATAATAGGAGAATAAAAAGCAAACCATGAAAATCTATGAAAGCGTGATACGTATTGGTTGAATGTTTTAGGATGTCTGGTATGCAATAATAGGGCATTAAATAACAGACCATGAAATCAATGACAGCATGATGACGTATTGGTTAAAAGGTTGTCAGGATGGCTAGTGCAGCGTTCTACGTGATTATCTGCCTTTCGTTTTATCTGACAAAACGGAATGTTTTTGTTTAAAACCAAGTCGACAAGCAACACACCTGCCTGAATATACATTTCTCAACCATCATGTGCGTCATTCACAATACTGTAATACCTTATTTTTTCTACTTTTTAAAACCACTGACAAAATTACCGTTAATTAAACTGTTTTCTGATGTTTCTAACAAACAAATAAATGCATTGTGGTGTAAGAACGAATTAAAAAAAAACCTCCCGCTTTATGCTGTGCTCGCTCGCGAATGAACAGCTGTCTCTAATTATACACACGTTCACAGCAGTAGGTTACACAGAATGTCCTAACACAACCAAAAAGGACAACTAGTTAATCGGCCATGGCCAACACAAGGGAACGCCTAAATCCTAGTTTAAACACGTGCGGTTGTCTGTCTGCAGTGAAATATTTCAAAATAGTTCTTTGATACTGAACGTAATTAGAAATACAGTAAACCTATTTGTAATAATCTGTGGCAGCTACATTGATCAGAATTACCATAATGGATAAAATTACACTTTGCTATTATTCGTTGACACCTACATTGATCAGAATTACCATACTGGATAAAATTACACTTTGCTATTATTCTTTGACAGCTACATTGATCAGAATTATCACACTAGACAAAATTACACATTACCATCAATCTTGGACAGCTACAATTGTTCAGAATTTACCTTCCGGATAAAATTACACTTTCCTATGAATATGTGACAGCTACAATTGATTAAAAATTACCATACTGGATAAAATTACACTTTGCTATATTCTTTGACAGCTACGTTGATCAGAATTACCATACTGGATAAAATTACACTTTGCTATTATTGTTTGACAGCTACATTGATCAGAATTACCATTCTGGATAAAATTTCACTTTGCTATTATTCTTTGACAGCTATATTAATCAGAATTGCCATACTGGATAAAATTACACTTTGCTATTATTCTTTGACAGCTACATTAATCAGAATTGCCATACTGGATAAAATTACACTTTGATATATTCTTTGACAGCTACATTAATCAGAATTGCCATACTGGATAAAATTAGACTTTGCTGTTATTCTTTGACAGCTACATTTATCAGAATTGCCATACTGGATAAAATTACACTTTGCTGTTAATCTTTGACAGCTACATTGATCAGAACTACCATACTGGATATATTTACACGTTACGATTAAGCTTTAATAGCTACATTAATCAGAACTACCATACTGGATAAAATTACACTTTGCGATTAATCTTTAATAGCTACATTAATCAGAAAAACCATGCTAGTTAAACTTAAACTTTGCTGTTAATCTTTGACAGCTACATTGATCAGATATTACCATACTGGATAAAATACACTTTGTTATTAATCTTTGACAGCTACATTGATAGCATTACCATTCTGGATAAAATTACACTTTGCTATTAATCTTTGACAGCTATATTGATAAAAAAATTCTTACTGGATAAAATTACACTTTGCTGTTAATCTTTTATAGCTACATTGATCAGAATTGCCATACTGGATAAAATTACACTGCGGAATTCTGTGTTAAGGCATGGTATAAAAAAATTTTTATTCTATCGGATCTATAAAATTAAAAACTAGACTGACCTAATTACATATAATGGGAATTTAAGTTCAGCTTCTGTATACTTTCGAATCGGCATACCGTGTATACCGTGTAGGCATACCTCAATGCAGACCGTACCGTGTAGGTACTCGTACCTCAATGCAGACCGTACCGTGTAGGCACCCGTACCTCAATGCAGACCGTACAGTGTAGGCACTCGTACATCAATGCAGACCGTACCGTGTAGGCACTTGTACCTCAATGCAGACCGTATCGTGTAGCCACTCGTACCTCAATGCAGACGGTACCGTGTAGGTACCCGTACCTTAATGCAGACCGTACCGTGTAGGCACTCGTACCTCAATGCAGATTGTACCGTGAAGGCACTCGTAACTCAATGCAGACCGTACCGTGTAGGCACTGGTACCTCAATGCAGACCGTACCGTGAAGGCACTCGTAAATCAATGCAGACCGTACCGTGTAGGCACTCGTACCTCAATGCAGACCGTACCGTGTAGGCATACCCGTACCTCAATGCAGACCGTACCGTGTAGGCACTCATACCCCAATGCAGACCGTACCGTGTAGGCACTCTTACCTCAATGCAGACCGTACCGTGTAGGTACTCGTACCTCAATGCAGACCGTACCGTGTAGGCACTCGTACCTCAATGCAGACCGTACCGTGTAGTCACTCGTACCTCTATCCAGACCGTACCGTGTAGGCTCTCGTACCTCAATGCAGAACGTACCGTGTAGGCACTCGTACCTCAATGCAGACCGTACCGTGTAGGAATACCCGTACCTCAATGCAGACCGTACCGTGTAGGTAGGTACTCATACATCAATGCAGACTGTACCGTGTAGGCACTCTTACCTCAATGCAGACCGTACCGTGTAGGTACTCGTACCTCAATGCAGACCGTACCGTGTAGGCATTCGTACCTCAATTCAGACAGTACCGTGTAGGTATGCGTACCTCAATGCAGACCGTACTGTGTAGGCACTTGTACCTCAATGCAGACCGTACCGTGTAGGCATACCCGTACCTCAATGCAGACCGTACCGTGTAGGCACTCGTACCTCAATGCAGACCGTACCGTGTAGATACTCGTACCTCAATGCAGACCGTACCGTGTAGGCACTCGTACCTCAATGCAGACAGTACCGTGTAGGCACTCGTACCTCAATGCAGACCGTACCGTGTAGGCCCTCGTACCTCAATGCAGACCGTACCGTGTAGATACTCGTACCTCAATGCAGACCGTACCGTGTAGGCACTCGTACCTCAATGCAGACAGTACCGTGTAGGCACTCGTACCTCAATGCAGACCGTACCGTGTAGGCCCTCGTACCTCAATGCAGACCGTACCGTGTAGGTACTCGTACCTCAATGCAGACCGTACCGTGTAGGCACTCGTACCTCAATGCAGACCGTACCGTGTAGGCACTTACCTCAATACAGACCGTACCGTGTAGGTCCTCATACCTCAATGCAGACCGCACTGTGTAAGCACTCGTATCTCAATGCAGACCGTACCGTGTAGGCACTCATACCTCAATGCAGACCGTACCGTGTAGGCACTCTTACCTCAATATAGACCGTACCGTGTAGGCACTGGTACCTCAATGCAGACAGTACCGTGTAGGTACGCGTACCTCAATGCAGACTGTACCGTGTAGGCACTCGTACCTCAATGCAGACCGTACCGTGTAGGCACTCTTACCTCAATGCATAACGTACCGTGTAGGTCCTCGTACCTCAATGCAGACCGTACCGTGTAATTACTCGTACCTCAATGCAGACAGTACCGTGTGGTACTCGTACCTCAATGCAGACCGTACCGTGTAGGTACTCGTACAACAATGCAGACCGTACCGTGTACGCTACTCTGGGCGTGATTTGATGCTATGCAAATTCGAAATGGAAACAGTCGTTCTGCGGTTTTCATTTACATATAAATTGCGTCCTTCAGACGCTGTCTCAGTTTTATTCTGTCATAACGAATTTCCACGACACAGAAAAATCGGATATCGTATATGTTATTCTGGACTCTTTAATTTGTAACTTTCAAAATGACTGTGCAGACCTACATGCTGCATAACGATGGTAGCTTCTCGTTCCTGAGGTAATCAGCTTTAAAAATAAAGATAAATTATAGAATAAGAAGGATATGCAACAGTCCTTGCTCTGGTATATATCTAAAGATGTGTCAAGTCTGTAAACCTAAGGATATCACGCCTTGCATTGCAGCTGATGTATTAGTTCAAAGTAAACTATATGCTTTTACAGTGTCCACTCTTCACCGGGCTTCTACTATTCTGTTCCTTGCGAACCGTTGCAGTAGAAGTTTGGCGACCTTCGCAGGATAAACGCCTTCCTCTGACAGCAGGTTTACCCCGGTAGCAACCTCGCTTACGTCATTCATAAATCTTCATCTCAGTACCACGGTATCTACAGGTTTCTTACTTAGCCCTAGCTTTGTTCCCCATGTCCTTAACCGTACACCATCATGTGTAAGATAAATTTCTCCCTCTGTCCTCGTAGTAGGAAATGTGCTCAAGTACGCGACAATTATCTTAGGTGTCCAGAGGTATTAATAACACCGCAGTGTGGAAGAATTATAAAGCGTACCTCGAGACGCACTGGGAAAATTATAAAGGAATATGCAATTTTAAATAAAAGAAATAAATTAAAATGCTGTATTAAAAATGCTTTCCTGTTTCCAGGTTAAGCTTATTGTCAATTTAGAAATTGAAACAAAACAAGCTGGTGCTATAAATATGAAGAAGTGACCAGAAACTCATTTCCACCTCGCGAAAATAAGAAATTCGAAATAGTTTCAATAATTAATTGTAAAAGCTCTTTTCACACCTCTGTTTTTGTCTTATACATCTTGAATTTTAATGAAATACTCCTCTTTGAAATTTTAATCATTCTGTATGAAAATGCCATTTGCTAACAGTTCATTTATTTTTATTACAATTATGAGAAGAAAATAAGTCCCAATTATTCCATCGACGTAGTACAAATAAATATTGTAAGGTTAGGAGTGGGGAGGGTATTACCGGAGCTGGTTACTGGGGTTGTGGTCGAATTCGTCAGATCTGTGCCAATCCCCCAAGTAGGGAGGCCGAATTGGTCCGATGGTTCGTAGGGCTCGATTGGAACACACATGATGAACAAGAACAAGACAATTATTAACCTATCGCCGCTTTTTGTTCACGATCAGGTACCACAAGGCAGACAGAAAAAGCAGTGATAAATAAATCGTTTCTTGCTGGTAATTCTATAAATTTCTATAACTCAAGTAATCTTGTATCATACTACTCATATTTCTTTTGTACATAATGAAGGTTTTTTAAAATCAAGAAGGCCCGGAATTTTAAAGTATTAACACATATGAAAGGAAAGAAGTGTTAAAAATGTCAGCTAGAACTGTAACCACATTAATTAGCGAAATTAAATTGGGCGCCGGTTTTTAAACGTTTTTGAAGCTAATGGGAGCGTGGAAGTGTAGATTTGATCAACTTCCTTGACAATGAGGAACATTGTACAGAAGTAGGCAATCACTTTGAAGGTTGTCTAAAAATAGACCGGGTTTTGAGAAGGTAGGCGGCCAAAAGTGGAGGTCATCATCTCATCGTACCTTGGATTGCCTCATGCCAAGACATTTTCTTTCTGAGGCCGTATCTCACATGTATAATCCCTGATTGTCGAACTTACCGGCCATTATTTATTCAGATGTTTCACGTTAGACAACGATTTCATCTTGAAAAACACACTTTTTAAAATGCCATCTGTATTTTACAATGTCTTTTATTACTTCACACTCCTTATATATATATATATATATATATATATATATATATATATATATATATATATATATATATATATATATATATATGGATGAAACTTTATGTTAATACATTTTTATCAAATATCAATTCTTTAATTAAATAATTATAGTTTTAAATGGGAGATAAACTTTTGACAAAAGGCGAAATGTATGCAATATAGTTATTTCGTCCCATTTGGCTTCAAATATGTGATAGCATATGTTTTCATTAAACAGCAGATTTTAAGTTATAGGTTATGTTGTAGAACTACGGTTTTAACGCATAGGTTATGTGATTTATTTATATTAATTGTAATTATTTAACAAAAAGTTAACTAAAATAAATTTTTTTTTGTTGACGTAAGTAGGAATTGACAGGAAATGTATTATATTACTTGTTCAATATAGATTTATCTTGTTTATTCCGTTGAATGGATATTGTAAAATTTTAAATGCTTTTTGAGTAAAGACGAGATATTTGAATAATAGTAGTATTTTATATTTAATCTCTTATTACCGTGGCATTTTTTATGGTTGATTTTATTTCTGGTTTATTTTACTTTTTGTTTGACTTATATTGTCTATATTAGCGTTAATATAAACTACGTTTATGCAAACCTTCTTTAATTGCGTGCTTCGAGTGCGTTTGAGCGCGCATGTGTGTATCCTATACGTTTGTCACGCGTACCTGTAAAGCCGGAATGATTACAACTCGACCATAAAAGTCAACACAGATGAGCAAACGCTTTGTAACAAGATTGCACAATGTTGTACATCGTTTGGGTAAAGAACAATTCGGTAGCGGGAAAGTAAAAATCTCACCAGTTCCCACTTATATTACAAGGAAACAAGGCAACATAATATCCACTTGTGACATGATTGCGCAACTCTCAACTCAGTTCAAGCATCTGACAGTACTTGTCCGAGGAAGGAAATGGCCGTTTAGCCGTGTACTTGCTGATACTGATGATGTCGGCTATAAGGAAGCACTCGCTAAATAGATAAACAGTTATAAACGTCCACTTTAATTAAACAGTTTATTGGAGAAGTAAATTACTGTAGTTGACAGCACGAATCTAAATATCAGCCCAATGTAGGCCATGTTTAACGTCTGTAACGGTCTATAACTTGTGCGTTGAAAGATTGCGGTTGGAATAGAGAAGAGTACCTAGAGAGTTATCTGTGTTTGGTAGATCAGAGTTCCATAGATCAAGGGCGCTTGACAGGACATTTTTAATTATTCGTTAAATTGTAATACATGCATCGTCTACACGTTATAGCGTAGCAACCCGATAGCGTTTGAACTGTTCTGCCGAAATTTAAGCTTATATTACCCAAGAGAACAAGAAAAGGAGAAAACATACTATGCATAATGAAAATTAGATGGAAATTGAGCAGATAAATGAAACAAGCATAAAAAAGATTTGAGACACTTTGTGTAACGATTATGGTAAACAAATGACAAAAAAGACATTACAGAGAAGAATACGAATAAGACGAAAAAGAAAAGAAAAACAATCAAGAATACAAATAATCCAAAAAAGAAATTTAAAAATAATATGCTAAAGAAAAAGGCGACAACAGCAATATGAAAAGCAAGACGCCGTTGGAAAAAAAGAGAAAAAGTGTTTATAGCGTAGCATGTCAATAAAGTTTTTGAAATATTTTGTTAAAAAAACTTAAACAGAAAAATAACACGAAATACGTATTAGGATAAATGAAAATTAAAAGAAAATGAAACACAAAGAAGAATGCGTAGAACAAGCAGAGGCATAGAACAATATCGAGAACCTATGTTATACGCAAAGGAACATTAAGATTAATAGAAGAAGATTAAGAAGTTATGTTATAACCAAAGAAACATAAAGAGAATTTCTGTGTCATTACGAATTTCGTATAAAATACTCAGAAAAATATGTTGAAGGTAAATTTGAATATGGCTATGGTAAACAAAAGACAAAAAATGAAATAAAGAAGGAGACGGCAGACTAATGGAAAATAAAAGAAGAGGAAGAATAATTGAGGGAAAGAGTCGAAGAACGTAAAGATGACGACGTGGATTTATTTACATACGTAAGACAAACCTGGAGCCTGCGCAGACCTGTTTAGACCTGACATGACTTGCCTCCAGCAGGGTCCATGCTTACACTTCTAGCTGGATCATTTCTTCAACTTTACAAGTTTTTACACCTTTAGAATATTTTTTCACTTTAGGGAACGTAGAGAACTCTATTTCATACCAAACATAACCAATTGTCCACAACAGTACTATTTTATAAAATATCCTGTATAGTTATATGGGCGATTTTATGAGGTAACCTCAATAGTTATGAAAAACATTGAAGTTATATGGGGAATTTTATTAGATTACCTTTATAGGTAGGAAGTGCATTGGAGTTTTATAGGGGATTTTATGAGATAATATCTATAGTTATGAAAGGAATTTGAGTTATATGGGGGATTTTATAAGGTAGCTTTATAGGTAGGAAGTGCATTGGAGCAATATGGGAGATTTTATGAGATAGCCCTTATAGATGGAAAGGCCACTGGAGATATGTGGAGGGTTTTATGAGATAATCATAGTTATGAACTGCATTGAAATTATATGGGAAATTTTATGAGATAACCTCTATAGTTATGAAAGCTATTGAAATTATATGGGGGATTTTATGAGATAACCTCTATAGTTATGAAAGGTTTTGAAATTATATGGGGGATTTTATGAGATAACCTTTATAGGTAGGAAGTGCATTTGAGTTTTATAGGGGATTTTATGATATAATCTCTATAGTTATGAAAGGCATTTGAGTTATATGGGGGATTTAATGAGATCACTTTTATGAGTAAAGTTCGTGTTTGTTAAGTTTGGTATTGAGTTTAAAAATAGCACGATTAATAATATCTCTGACGTGATTTGACTCGATCAGGTAAACCTGGAAGGGTGAGTTTAATCTCTTATGTAGGTCGTCGGTCCTTCGTGTGTCGTTAAGTCACCTGGGTGTAGTTACTTGAAGCAAGGAACATTAAATACAAGTTAACGCTTAGAGCCTGGCTTCTGAAATCTGCCTAACAACGCACCCGTTTATCGATGTTGACCACCTTTTGCAGTTGTAAACATAAGAGCCGTTGTTTGTTGGGACAAAGGCCTAGAGAATCCGGGTGGCAAATATTAATGTGAGTAAGTCAATGAAGTACTTGGGGGTTTTATATTTGTAGAGCTAAACAAAATATATAAAACGGAAAAGGGTAAATAATGTCCCTATTACGTCAGTTTTAATTCTATCCATCAACTTCTTGACTCCAGCAAAAACGTAAACTCCCTAAAATATTCAGATTTAAAAAGGTTTTATGCCCAGAAAAGTTCACACAAATGTTGGTCTTCTTAAAGTTAATTTTAAAATTTGTAACTTTGTTAAAAGAAGCAAATTTTACTTTAAACCAGTCCTATTTGAAACTCAAAGGTGTCTTTAAGATGAAAATAAATAGTTTAGTGCTACATAAAAGT
The DNA here is from genome assembly GCA_036971475.1 of Prosapia bicincta. NCBI lineage: Eukaryota > Metazoa > Arthropoda > Insecta > Hemiptera > Cercopidae > Prosapia > Prosapia bicincta. The sequence goes on along the minus strand of JBAIZL010000002.1, from coordinate 21,499,837 downwards.
TCAATACATAAATGTACTTATAAAATGTTAAAAACAAATAAAAACATACACAAAACTCACAAATTATTCATTTATTTACTCATACGTGTTTCAAGGACCAAGTCATCATCATCAGTGAGTGTTACTACTACAAACTCACAACTAGGGTGAAAGTACCTTGGCTGCTTGGCGGAGCTGTCTTGTTGTTGTTGAGCCCCTGTTGTGTGCTGTTTCTGAGAAAACTCATTTACAGCAGTTTTATTATTGTGTATGACTTTATAGTAGTTTTATCGATTATGGTTTGGCTAGTTGCTTTATAGGCATCAGTGAGGTCATTTACATTTAAATTCTGTACGTGGTTGCTTGGTGATTTGAGCGTTGTGTGATGTGCTTTGCTGTTTATTGGACTGATTTGTTTAGGCTTGGATTTTGGTGAGGTGTGGATTTTAGATTTTCGACCTTCATGGTGGCTCGTAGACGAAGCACAGGGGTCGATTCCTGCGCGTCGGAAGCGGTGCCGGATCTGTGACTATTGCCGACAGATGCGGATGGGAGGAGCGTTCTGCTCGATCTCTGAGTGACGTAGTTAGTTCGATGATGAAATCATCTAGGGATGGGACGTTGAGTCCCGCGGCTATTACTATGTTTTTTACATACCACGGGGAGTTGGTGATTAGTCTGAGCGAGACGTTTTGGAAAGAGTGCAGCTTCCTAAAGTAAGGGTGAAAGTAAGGTTAAACTTCCGTATTTATACAGTAGGCGTTGCCACGCCCACTTGTCAAAACAACAGTTACTAACCCTACTTTAAACTTGATACAACAAATAGAAATTTTGTACCTAACTCAATAATTACAATAAAATTTGTAACATACAACATAATTACATATAAACAAAATAGATAATTAATATTACACATTATTATTATGTCAAAATATTTAACCTAAAACTTACAATAAATTTTATTTTTAACCCCCGCTTTTGTTACGCTAATTACAATAATATAGAATTTGGAATAGGGCCTGACTCGTTGTTTACAATATTATTTTTATTCCTATTAATATACAAAGTTTCCCATGCATCCAATTCACTACACTTAACAATGTTTTTTTAACAGGGTTACATCGTCTACTTTAAATTCATGCTCTTCCTCTAAACAATGCTTCGCCATCGCAGATTTTTCTGGTATATTATATTTAATGTGGGAAAAATGTTCTTTAGCCGTAGTTTTAATATTTCTTTTTGTTTGGCCTATATATTTCAGAGGACCCTCGCTACAGATTTTAAATCGTTAATAAAACACCCTTTTATTCATCCAATCAAGTTCAGATACATTCTTTTAACTTATAGTGGATGACAATTGATGTTAATACAGTTTTTTCAAATATTGATTCAATAATTAAATTATAAAAATTTGGGGCCCCGCCGGATTCGAACTGAGAATCTTCATGTTCGAAGTCTAGCTCGCTTTGGCTCTACGCCAACTTTCCAATACCTAAAAATATATATTTCTCAAAAATGTATATGAATTCCCCCCCCCCCATCTGGTTGTAGTCAAAACCTCCATTGTACAACCTTGAACTGTTGCCATGGTTATCACACAATATTATAAATAGTGCTCTAGGATAACTTAAATAAAATTTTTCTTTGTTAACCTCAGTAGGAATTTACTTATTTTTTTTGTAATATTACTTGGTTATATTTATCGTTTAGTGATATTATTTTCTATTTGAATACTACCAACTTGTTAAAGTGAAAACTTTTAGATGTTTGCAAAATTAATGGATGGAATGATACTCTTCCTTCTCTCTGCAAAGTACATTATGTCTAGTTCAAACTTTGATAGAATCGGGCCTAAGTCGTCTTCAATAATAAGCTTGTCTATGTATTTCTAGTTTCAAGGGGATAGTTACAAGTGGAACCCCTTTCTGACCTCGATAATACTTCTTTCTGACCACTACTTCAGATAATCGGCACTGCCCATACGATTCTATAATTCCTCTCTATTCTCCGAAAGATACCAGGGAACCATTATACATACTTTCTTTAGACATACTTTATTTTATCCTCCCAATAATATCCACTCAATTACAAGGGGAAGGGACGGATATATAGCTCTTTCTGACCTCTACTTTAGATAATCAGCACTGCCCAGACGATTTTATAATTCCTCCCTATTCTCAGAAGGCTACCAGGAGATCATACTTTCCTTAGGCCGACTTGATTATATCCTCCCAACCGTATCCTTCTAATTACAAGGGGAAGGGACGGATAATACCTCTTTCTGACCTCTACTTTAGATAATCAGCTCTGTCCAAACGAATCTATAATTCCTACCTATTCTCAGAAGGCTACCAGGAGATCGTACTTTCCTTAGGCCGACTTGATTATATCCTCCCAACTGTATCCTAATTACAAAGGCATGGGTCGAATAGATACCTCTCTCTAACTTTGATCGAGAGCAGATCTTCTGTAAGTAATCTACTCTTATGATTCTATAATTCCTCCTTATTTGTAGTACCAGGAGATCATTAAAACATTTCCTTAGACAGTCTTCATTTTATCCTCCCAACCGTATCCTTCTAATTACAAGGGGATGGGACGTATAGTTACCTCTTTCTGATCTCGATAGAGATCTTCAAATAATCTACCCTGCTGATATTATTCCCTAATTCCTCTTTATTCCTTGTACCAGGAGATCATTATATCCTTTCCTTAGACCGACGTTAATGTATCCTTCCAGCCGTGCTCTTCTTATGTACACAGCCCTGCATAAGTAACGTATGCCTCCCCTATATCTTTTATAAGAAGTGTTATGTCCGTATCTTAATGCAACCTTTATGCACATTGCTTTTCTTTCATTTGTAGGCGTATTTCTTTCTGATTGGCTTACATACTACAACATAGAAGATAGATAGTAATAAAATATACAGATTTTTTTCTCCATCCCCTTTCCCGTCTCTTAGTCTCGTAAACTTTCGTTTAAGAACATGAATATCCTGTAATCCTCCTTGGCATTATAAACAATCCGTTGGTGGAGTTTATGTTTTTTTTCTCAAGTTTTTAGATGAAGGTCCGAAAGTACGCCAGTGTATAACCGATTTGAATGTATTGACTTTCTTAAATGCTCATTTCAACGCCGGTCTGTTAATCTATTGATGTGGCCAAGCGAAAACTTAACTTGGTCATGAGAACGAGAAATGCACAGAAATTTTACTTCAAAGTGAAATAAAAATAGACAATGTATTAGTCTCTCGAGTTCGTTATGTGCATGTTATAGCGTAATGTAATAGTGTGCTCTTTAGTGGATAAATGTATTAGTCTCTCGAGTTCGTGCATGTTATAGCGTAATGTAATAGTGGGCTCTTTAGTGGATAAATATATTAGTCTCTCGAGTTCGTGCATGTTATAGCGTAATGTAATAGTGTGCTCTTTAGTGGATAAATGTATTAGTCTCTCGAGTTCGTGCATGTTATAGCGTAATGTAATAGTGGGCTCTTTAGTGGATAAATGTATTAGTCTCTCGAGTTCGTGCATGTTATAGCGTAATGTAATAGAGTGTGCTCTTTAGTGGATAAATGTATTAGTCTCTCGAGTTCGTGCATGTTATAGCGTAATGTAATAGTGTGTGCTCTTTAGTGGATAAATGTATTAGTCTCTCGAGTTCGTGCATGTTATAGCGTAATGTAATAGTGGGCTCTTTAGTGGATAAATGTATTAGTCTCTCGAGTTCGTGCATGTTATAGCGTAATGTAATAGTGTGCTCTTTAGTGGATAAATGTATTAGTCTCTCGAGTTCGTGCATGTTATAGCGTAATGTAATAGTGTGTGCTCTTTAGTGGATAAATGTATTAGTCTCTCGAGTTCGTGCATGTTATAGCATAATGTAATAGAGTGTGCTTAGTGGATAAATGTATTAGTCTCTCGAGTTCGTGCATGTTATAGCGTAATGTAATAGAGTGTGCTTAGTGGATAATTGTATTAGTCTCTCGAGTTCGTGCATGTTATAGCGTAATGTAATAGAGTGTGCTTAGTGGATAAATGTATTAGTCTCTCGAGTTCGTGCATGTTATAGCGTAATGTAATAGAGTGTGCTCTTTAGTGGATAAATGTATTCATCATAGCGTTCAACAAACCAAAACGTGCACCGCTTAAGTAATGGAAATTAGAAAACTCTAAGACTGAATTATAATATTAGTACTTAATGTTGTCTTTGTTTAAATTTCCTTTATTACATATTTAATTATTATTTATGTTGTTATGGGGTATTAGTTTTTTGCTTCATTTTGACGGATGGGAAAAATAGATGAATACATTATGTCTTTTTTTCTCTTACCGCAAGTCATAATTTCTTCCTAGTTTCTATACTAGACCATAATGTGGCTTCCTTAGTGATAATCTTTCCACGGGTGTGTAAATAAATGTGTAGACATATTATCACCGGCCTCCAAACCTATTATCTGAATAGGGCTGGGGCTGTGGCGGAGAAGGGAGGTTAGGTCACCAGTTGGAACACTTGTCACTCACAGCCATCAGGTGTCCTCCAGATAGGTAATTAGGTAGCCTAATTTGATGATTGAAAACCAATATACTTTTCTACAATAATTTCTAATAAACAAGTTATTTTAAAATAATTAACTGAAATATATATTAAACTGAAAGTATATTATTCCCTATTTAAAATACTGTTATATAGTCCTATACAGTATATATATATATATATATATATATATATATATATATATATATATATATATATATATATATATATATATATATATTGTAAACACCGGAATAGATATGTTACAGTTATATGTTATAGTTTATGTTATAATATAGACACATAAAAGGGTATCCTTGAGTAATTTTGAGAGCTACTACTGATATAATTTTACCCAAATTTATAGAGCCGATGTTTAGTGATCCTAAGTAACAATTAAAATTTAACCAACTAGGTCTAAAAATATTTCCTAAGAAAGAATGAAAATTCAACCAATTACGTCTGAAAAAAATTTCGAAATAAATCACTCGCTCCCTCAAGTCTCGAGTAAGGTACACACGCACACTTACAGACTGATTATTAACAAGTATTTAAAACACAATAATCTTTTACTACAAAACCTACAAATTACATATCCACTAAAATATACACAATTATATTTTAGTACATAGAATGATTTCCAATAAGATATAATGTACGTCTATAGGAGAATTTAATAATTAAAAAGTTGAACTGTATAATTTTATGTAAACGTTTTGCAGTTTTAGGGAGCTAAGTTTAAAAAGGCGGGGGTTATAACCAAAAAATAAAGACCACTACACTTCTAGATACACAATGATACTGACTGACGAACTGGTGACCGACTTAGAATTGACCCGCCTGGCCGGACCAGAATCTGGCCGGCTATTCGTCCGCTTAAACTGTAGAACATCAATCGGTTTGTATGGGATATTTTGCTTTCAATTTTTATCCAAAAATCTAAACCTTTGACCTATCAAGAAATATGGAGATCAGTTGAAATTGGCGGTTTATAAATATGTATTTGGCTTCTTGTCAGCTGCATTTGTATGTGGACGATCAGCTATGACAGTTTTGTACGGGTTTTTTCCTATCAAATTATCCCTCGTCTCTCCTAGACATGCCTGGGTTATTTTTGTTAACCTGTGATCACCTACTCTGTTGCCGTACATTACATCATGTAAATAATATTCGAGCTGGCTTGTGAGTGAAAGTTATAATTAAAGAATAAAAATATGGTACAACTCACAAATATACAATTTTTTATTTCATACGCGTTTCAACGACTAATTTGTCGTCATCCTCAGTGAAAATACACAAATGAAATTAACTAAAATATATATATATATATTAAACATAACCTATAAAGTTTTAGCAAAAGTAAAAACAAAAGTGAAAATCAGATCTGGGCATTGTCAAATTTATAGCCACAGCTACTAATATAATTACATTAAAATAACATATGTTAATTATAAATATTTTCTTTCCTCTCTATTTTTTAGTAACGTGCATCTTGAATTATTATGGATTAGATTAGCTTACCATCCACCTTTATCTAACTTGGCTAAAAAAGCTTTGGAGAAGAACAGTAATGTAAAAGTAACGTTAGTTACAAGAACTAACCTAAAAAATCTATTAGGGAACCAAAAAGATATAATAAAAAATAAAAATAAATTGGGAATTTATAGTTTTGCAGTGTGATATGTGCCAGATGAAATATATTGGACGAACAAAAAGAAACATACTAGTTAGAGCAAAAGAACATTTTTCCCATGTTAAATTTAATAGGCCTGAAAAATCAGCTATGGCAAAACATTGTTTGGACGAAAAACACGAATTTAAAAGTAAAAATGTTGTCCTTTTAAAAAATGTGATAAATTTTAATGAATTAGATGCATGGGAAACTTTATTTATAAATAAAAATAAAAATAAAATTGTTAAAAATGAATTAGGACCAATTCAAAATTCAATATTATTTTAAATTTATTAATTGTTAAATACTATCTTTTTTAAATTTTTTAAATAATTTTGTTATTATTATGTTTTAGGCTCATCAAAATTAAATATTTATAATTAACATATGTTATTTTAATGTAATTATATTAGTAGCTGTGGCTATAAATTTGACAATGCCCAGATCTGATTTTCACTTTTGTTTTACTTTTGCTAAAACTTTATAGGTTATGTTTAATATATATATTTTATTTAGTTAATTTCATTTGTGTATTTTCACTGAGGATGACGACAAATTAGTCGTTGAAACGCGTTTGAAATAAAAAAATTGTATATTTGTGAGTTGTACCATATTTGTATTCTTTAATTACATCATCTGTTGGAAAATCGAGTTCTTATATACGTGTGAGCATGTTTTGCTCTTCAGATGCCTTTCATTTGTACTCCAAAATTTTTTTAGAATCAGATGTTTCAATAGCGCTTGTAATTATTTCATTTCACTTCACTGTAAATTAAGACGCCCGAAAACTAAAAATATTTTCGACGTATGTTATTGCCCTTAGGAGGATCATGTCATGTTGAGTCTCCTAGTTTTCCCCTCAAGGGAAAATAGGCCTATTTATCTGAATGATTCCAGTATGCCCTAGACATAGATTAGTACTAATATTTAACTTTGGGATCTGTTGTTAGTAATAGTTTTTTTTAAAGAGTAACAAAGAAAGTTATAAGCCTGATAGGCCATTTCGAACGTGATACACACTTACTCATATTGTTAGTTCCCCACCATTCTAAATGTCAAGTAGACAACTGCTCAATGACCGGCCAAGTCTCTTGCTAGTCTTGGAGTTATAATCCCGCTATTGTTAGGTTGAAAATAAAGGGTAGTTTAATTTTCACAAGACGGGGATAGAAGGAATTTCCACAAGACGAGTTCAGCGTCAGTAGTAATCAGAGAATGAAGACGCAACACGGAAACAGCTGTCCTATCTTTTTAGTTACTCTTTTACATTTGTTTCTTTAAGATACATTTTAAACAGAAAAAATGATTTTACTGGTAGTGATGCGAGTGGTGAAACTCTCTCTGCGCATAGGAGGGGGGGGGGTAGCAGTCTGAGAGAGAGCTTACTCACCCGGTAGTGACTTTAAAAGATCAACTTTTTCAGTGACAGCGCCAGGTTAGAATCAGTGGCTTTTACCAGTGACAAGGGATACTGAGACTGCTCTGTATGTGCCAATAACAGGCAGGCATACCACACTGGTGAAATGATTCTACACCTAGCTTTTTTCTTTTTTGAAGGCTCATTTTATTTAAAAATAAACTCCTATGAAATTAAGAACAAACTACCGAGTGCGAAATAGCGTCTAATGTACACAACACTGTCATTATCTTGAAATCTAACACAAATCGACCACCAGTACACGACGTAAATGAGTAGAATCAGTGACAGCGACAAAATCAACCAATGACAGCCGTGGTAAAATATCAGTAACTTTTTAGTTGTGACAGCGACAGTTTGCTTAATCACAACAGAGACAACACCCTCCCTCTTCTCCCATTCAGTCAACGACACTGGACGACAATCGGCGCCGTGAGCTGAGCGGCGAGAGCAGAGCCAGTAACAGCGACAAATCAACCAACGACAGCCGACGAATATCAGTGACAAGTCACCGTGACAGAAAATATCGATCATCCTTAAGCCGAAGGGGTTAGCTACTGTACTACCCATCCGCCAAACATTAGTCGCTTGCTGTAGGTAGTGATGCGAGTGATGAAACTCTCTCTGCGCATGGAAGGTGAGATAGCAATTTGAGAGAAAGCTTACTCAGCCGGAGTGGGTTGGCTACTGTAGTACTACCTATACGCCAAACATTAGTCGTTTGCTGTAGAGTCTAATAATTTTCCTGCTCTGGCTGCCTGTGGATCGTTTTCCTATCAACAGACTAACTTGGTGACGTGTTATGTGACAATGATGGCTCAGGCATCCTGAAGATAACTTTACAATTTTGTAATGCTTTTGGAAAGGCCAACATACAAAAGACCCGCACTGAGACATAAAACTGTGATTTTTGTCGGTCCAAGCAGTTAGTTGTTCCGCGCATGCGCAAACTTTATCTTTACGTCTGTCGTTCCCTATAGTTTCATCACTTGCCTCACTAGCTATAATCGTTTCATTGAAAAAGTAAAACCTAACCAAAATGTACCAATACTAACGATAATGTATAAAGTAAAGGATTTTTGTAAAGCAAAACGCATTTTATACAATGAGATTTTTTAGTATAAATTCATTTTGTTACTACTGGTTACTTTTAATCCAGAAGCTATTTACGTTAAGAAAATTTTCTTTTTTTGTACAACCACAACACTACAGGGAGCCGTCTTCACCAGTTGCTTGGTGTACGTTAGCTGAGTTAACACATTTTTTTCCAAACCTAACCTTACCTGATACTTTGTAGTTATACTTTACTGGTGCAACACTGTGTTACGTAGTGAAGCATAGAACTTCATATTTGAAGATTTACTACATGAAGGGTGTTTTTAAAGTAAGGTTATGTTTTTAAGGTTATTTTATCCTATAACATATTTTTTCATAAAGTAATAGATATTTTTCTACGAGACAATTTAGATAGTATGGATGTAAATAATACCATCTTTCTGTTCTTTTAATATTTTCCTGAAATTTTGAAATTTCAAGAAACTTTAAAATCATTTCTCCACTATTATTTAAAAAACTCTAATAAACTATAATAAAACTAAATCGTGCAATTCTTAAAAATTTACATTGCTGTAAAAAGTAATTGCAAATTTTAGCTACTTGCAAAATATGGAATTGTATAAGAATCCGTTTTGGTAATGTAATAATAGCTTAATATATTTTTTTATAGAAAAATATTTATAAAAATAATAGTTACGAATTCTTCTAAATACTCTCCTGCAACTCTACATATGCAGGTCTGCAGTTGCTACATTACTCTAATGTATGCAACTCTGTATTACTCTCATGTATGCAACTCTACATTACTCTAATGTATGCAACTCTACATTACTCTAATGTATGCAACTCTACATTACTCTAATGTATGCAACTCTACATTACTCTAATGTATGCAACTCTACATTACTCTAATGTATGCTCCCCGCAGGGGGGGTGCGGACTAGCCGCACCTACGAGGGATTTGGCGTCCCTCGCGGTACCCTAGCCTAACACTACACCACTCACAAAGCATACACACACACATACACACACCAACACAATCTATACACATTTCAACACTTACATCTTCTCTTAGGGATTTTTTGACTGGTCAGAACCGTTGCGCGTTGGGAGTGCTGAAAAGGCCAGAGCTTGACAAACTCTGGTCTGGGACGCTGATGTGAGCTTGCTCTGCCGAAGACGTAAGCGCGGTTTCTGGTCTACCAGCCGCTTCGGTCCTTGGTCAGGGAGTGTCCGCGGTGCACGGGTGTCGGAGCCTGTGCACAGTATTACGAGTTCTCGACTGATGCCCATCCAGTCGAGCTAAGGAGAAAAGCTATAGGCCTCAGAGTTCTGAGGGTTGGAAATGATTTTAATGTGATCCAAGGGTGTATCCGTTCCTATAGTCTCGCCCGTAACGCTTGACACGATGGCTGGCTTAATATCATTTATGGATTTAAAAAACCCGTCAATTAATACTAGTTTAAAGAGGACACGCCAGGATTCCCCTGACGATCCTAAAATTATCGATGCGAGTAAAAAGTTGATGGTGGCAACGTCACAGACATTGCCATCACCAAAATATTTAATATTCTCTAGTTCTGAGGAGGGGAAAGATCTGTCAAAAGTTTCTCCTTTTCTTATTAATAAGGCGATAACTGCCGGTGCTGGAGGTCCTGTTGCCTCTATCAAAAAGTTACGAAATGGGACACTGTTGGTGGCAACCTGCAATGAAAAACAAACCAGATCTCTTTTAAAAATGACCTCTTTTTTCGATCAGGTCATGGTATCTGTGGCCCCCCGTAGATCCTTGAACTTTTCAAAGGGGGTCATCTGCAGGGATTTATTAAACGTAACTGTCGACGAAATAAAATTAGAACTGTCTTCTCAGTCAGTAATTGATGTCGTGCCTATTATGAAGGCAGACAAAGGGGCAAAAGTTGCAACAGCCTCTTACATACTTGCATTTGGCAAACCAGAGATACCCGAATATATACATGCGGGTTACCAACGGCTCTCCGTAAGACCATATGTGGCTAACCCTAGGCGCTGCTTCAAGTGTCAACGTTTCGGGCATATTAGCTCTACCTGTTTGAAGTCGAGTGTTTGCGGTAAATGTAGCGAGGAAGGCCATGATGAAAAGGAGTGCGTAAATTCCCTAAAGTGCGCCAACTGTGGCGGTGACCACGCGGCGCGATCATACGACTGTCCTCACTTTAAAGAGGAAAAGGCTATTCTCACCGTCATGGCTAAGGATAGAATAACCTTTTCACAGGCAAGGAAAATTTATAGATCCGTCCAACCAAAGGTTGACGGTAAGACCTATGCCGCTACTGTGACCGCTACTTCGTCCTGTTCAAACTGTGCCGACCTGGCGAAAAAGATAGAAGTTCTAACTGACCAAGTTTCGCGTCTACTGTCGCTAGTCACATGTGGTCAATCTTTGAATATTAAAGAACCTGCAAAGACGTCGCGTGATTTGGTTCTTCTACCGAGCACCTCCGCGGAGGGGTTAGGTGGCCGAACCAAGTCCGTCAATGAAATATGCATCTCCGGACAAGAGAAATCGCCTGGCAGTATAAAGTCTGTTGCGTCCAAAGTAGTACTACAACGGAATACAGCAAAAAGTAAGTCTGTACTCCAAAGCAGTAAATCGGCACCAACTATGTTGGGTGCTAAAAAACGAATAAATAAAGGAGGGCATGGTACCAAAATCCCTCCGAAATCCAAATCTTCTTCAGATTCTATCCCTGAACGATTGGATATGAAGTCTGAGAATTGTTTGCCTGAGACGTCTTCGAACGTCACGGGCAAACGAGAGCGAACCAATGGGTGTCAGATTAATCCATTGCTAAGTTGAAAAATGTCTGCAATTAGCAAGTCAGTGATACAATGGAACATCAACGGTGTTAGGAGTCACTTAGAAGATCTTAAAGTACTCGTGCGAGATGTGTATCCAATGTTTGTATGTCTACAGGAGACACATCTCCACGAACCGCCTAGTTTTCATGTTAGGGAGTATTCAGTTTTTAGATCAGACTTCGTTACACAAGACCGAGCTAGAGGTGGCGTAGCCATCCTAACCCGTGACTGCATTGACGCTGTTTCTCTAAACTTAATAACTCCTTTACAAGCAGTAGCCGTTCAAACAGCTGTCCCATATAAAATCACTGTGTGTTGTATCTACTTGCCACCTCAAGAAAACCTGCATCACAGTGACTTGGTGAATTTGATAACACAGTTACCGACTCCGTTCTTATTGGTAGGAGATTTCAATGCCCACCATTTATCTTGGGGATCTCCAACCTGTAACCCTCGAGGACAACTAGTGGAGAGTGTAAGAACGGAACTGGACCTATGCCTGCTAAATGACGGTTCGCCTACTCATTTAGCGGCATCTACTGGTGGATGGACAGCTGTTGACCTATCGATCTGCAGTCCTCAATTAGCTACTAGATGCACATGGTCGGTACTCCATGATTTGTATGGAAGCGACCATGTGTCCATTAAGATCAATTTATGTGACTCCCAACCTTGTTATGCTCGAAATTCCCGTTGGATTTTGCGAAAAGCCAACTGGGACGCCTTTACGAAATATTTTGTATCACTTGACACAGATTACCTGACACCCATTGATGCAATTGTTGAAAATTTCACTAAGACCATTTTAAATGCCACTGTAGAGACCATTCCGAAAACCTCTGCACATCCACGCCGACCGCCTGTGCCGTGGTGGAACGACGAATGCACAGAAATCCTCCGTTTACGACGAAGAGCTTTAAGGAGATTTAAGCGTAACCCAACAAGTGACAACCTTCAGGAATATAAAATACTCCGTGCGAAAGCACGGAGGATATTTAGGCTGAGTAGAAAGAACTCTTGGGAACAGTACATTAGCACAATTAGACGAACAACTTCATCCTCCACAGTGTGGAGGAAACTAAGATCGGTTTGTGGTACTTCCATTCCGTTGCCAGCTATTGCGCTGAATCAACCGAATGGAAGTTTGACCACGGACAGTGATAATATTGCTAATGTGCTGGGAAAATCATTTTCTAACTCTTCTGCTACTACAGCCTATAATATAGTATTCCAGAGACATAAATTGAAGGAAGAAGCAATACCGTTTACTGTTGGGTTGTCTGGCGACTCACCTTTAAACACTCCTTTCTCCTTGGGGGAATTGGAGTCAGCTCTCGCGTCAACGAGGGATTCTGCACCAGGTCCTGATTCCATTGTATACTCCATGCTGAAACATCTACCATCATCGGCGAAACTTGTCCTCCTTCGAATATACAATCGGCTATTCGAGGAGCAGTCTCTCCCCGATGCATGGTTAGAAGCGACAGCAATTCCTATCTTAAAACCAGGTAAAGACAAAACCAATCCCAGTAGTTACAGGCCTATATCTCTAACAAGCGTCTTGTGCAAACTACTGGAGAAGATGGTCAACCGCCGTCTTGTCTGGTACCTAGAAACCAACAATTTCATTTGCAACGAGCAGTGTGGTTTCCGACAAGGGCGATCATCGGTTGACCAATTGGTCTTGTTAGAATCCGCTATTCAAGATGCCTTTCTCTTGCGTCAAACACTCGTTGCTGTTTTCTTCGACCTTGAGAAGGCATACGATATGGCATGGAAAAGAGGAATTCTGAACACTTTAAAATCATGGGGTATACAAGGGAATATCCTAGCATTCATCGCTAACTTTCTTTCAAACAGATCTTTCCGCGTTCGACTTGGAGGCACGTATTCAAACAGCTATACACAGGAGAATGGTGTACCGCAGGGCAGCGTGCTTAGCGTCACGCTATTTGCCGTTGCAATAAATAGTATCACCAGCAATATACGATCTCCGGTACACTGTTCCCTTTTTGTGGATGACTTTTGTATATATGTGCCTGCTCGGTGTATGGCAACAGCGGAAAGGTCTTTGCAATTAGCAATGTACAGATTAGAGGAATGGTCAAAAACTACAGGTTTCAAATTCTCTGCTTCGAAGACCCAATGTGTAGCATTTAGTCGTCGTAGGCAGCACCAGGTGCCGATTCTTTATCTTGATGGGATTCAGCTTCAAACCACGGATAGTGTTCGATTTTTGGGTCTTTTATTTGATAGAAGACTCTCATGGATCCCACATGTTCGTGATTTGAAGATGAGATGCAGCAAGAAATTGGATATGTTAAGAGAGTCCTTAGTGGTACGAATTGGGGAGTAGACAGAACTAGTATGCTTCGGTTTTATCGCGCAGTCGTTAGATCGCGCATAGATTATGGTTGTCAAGTTTACTCATCTGCACGACCTACTGTTCTGAAAACTCTTGATACCATCCACCACTCTGGACTTAGACTGGCTACTGGTGCATTTAGAACTAGCCCAATCCCTAGTCTTCTTGTCGAAGCTGGGGAACCTGCCCTTTCTAGACGACGTCAGATGCTACAAATATCTTACGTTTCTGTTCTTCGAAGCAAACCCAACCACCCGGCATTTGGAATAGTCTTTCACAATACGCTAAATGAAGTGTACAATACACGTCAACGTTCGACCGTTCCATTTGGCGTACGAACTTTAAGAATATTGGATGACCTTGAGTTGCAACTTCCAACTATGTTTGAACGACAAATGTGCTATCTACCTCCATGGATAATAAAAACGCCGCACTTCGATTTCTCATTGTCCAGTTATATAAAACACGATACTCCTGTTATGGTCTACCACCAGGAATTTTTATCCATTTATAAATCTCACCAACACAGTGAAATTATTTTCACTGATGGATCTAAACTGGACAATGGCGTTGGGTGTGCGTTTTATGCATCTGGATGTACCTACACGTACGGATTGTCCTCAGCTTGCAGTGTTTTTACGGCAGAACTATTTGCTATTTTTAAAGCTTTGAACGTCATTCAATCTCGATGCTCGCATTACCTTTTGTGTTCGGATTCCAAAAGTGCTCTTCAGGCTCTTCAGGATGTTTTCTCTAACAACCCTTTAGTTGGGGACATTTTGTGTGCTGTACACAGGCTTCAATTGAGGGGTGTGGGGGTAACTTTCTGTTGGGTTCCTGGACATTGAGGAATACTTGGAAACACAAAAGCGGATGAAGCGGCGAAGAAAGCTACAAGTTTGGTGCCTCTTACTCAACTGGTTATGGCATCTGATTATGTGTGTTTCGCGAAATATTTATTGCTCGCTGCTTGGAATGACGAGTGGCATACCGTGATTCATAATAAGCTGAGGGAAATTAAAGATATCGTCCGTCCATGGAGGTCTTCAATTCGTTCAAAACGTAGGGAGGAAGTGGTGGTTACACGCCTTCGCGTTGGCCACTCTTTTGCAACTCATGGATATTTGATGCGTCGTGAAGATCCACCATTATGCCAATACTGCGGTGATATCTTCACAATAAAACATATTTTAGTAGATTGTGTTAATGTGAGCAATATTCGTGCCCTTTTAAATTTAAAAGGGAGTTTGAAGGTGGTGCTAAGGGACGATGCCGCGGCCATTGACCGAGTCATCGCTTTCTTGCACCACTTGAAAATATTTTTTGAAATTTAATACACAAATACATTTTTTTTTCATTTATACATATAATTCTCTGTTTCTTTTATTTATTTTAATTTAATTTATTTTGTGTTCTTGTTATTGTTATTGAAATTTATTTATTGGTGACCTGTTACCTATTATTGTTTTAAATATTGTTATTATTTATTTACTGTTATATTGTTCTTTGTTGTTATTTTGTTATTTAGTTTTTTAAGAATTTTTTCGTTGTTATAGGTTTATTGTTGTTTTTTGTTATTTATTGTTGTTGTTTTTTTTGTTTTGTAATTTTTGTTGTATTTAAATTTATTTGGTTTTATTTAAAATATTGCGTTCGGATAGATTTTGTTTGGCGATGATAACCACAATTGGTTTTTCGCTAGGAAAAAAAAATCTAATGTATGCAACTCTACAATACTCTAATGTATGCAACTCTACATTACTCTAATGTATGCAACTCTACATTACTCTAATGTATGCAACTCTACATTACTCTAATGTATGCAACTCTGCATACATTACATACAATAGAATACGTTGTTCATCATTTCTTGTAGCTATTACAAGACCCTTGTAAGATAGTGGGTTAATTCACGTTTATGGTTTCCGACATTTAAAGTTACTTCTTCGATTTTTTATGTTAGTTCACACTGTCCTTATATAGCCATTTTCTTCAAATATTAATTCATTAATTAAATCTAATAATTTAGTTTAATATGGGAGAAAAACATTTTACAAAAGGGGCAAGGTATGCAATATAGTTATTTCGTCCCATTTGCTTTAAATTAAGTGATAACACATGATTTCATAAAACAGCTGATTTTATGTTATAGGTTATGCGGTAGAACAACTACTTTAACGCATAGGTTATGTTACTTTATTCATATTAATTGTAGTTATTAAGTAGTATTATTAAAGTAACTAAAATTAATTTTTACTGTGTTGATCTAAGTAGGAATTGACTGTAAGAGTTTTTTTTATATAACTTGTTTGGAATGTAGTTTTAATTTTAAGTTCATATGTAAAAATGGAAAACTCGGAGTTGACGCTGTGATTGTATAGGATTAGCAAGCGTTACTGGGAGCTTATTCCCTTTAGAAAACGTGCTAAAAATACCGCTCTAACTGGATGGGTCGTGTCGGGCGAGAGGAGTGCATGCAGGTACCCGGCGCTAATCAATAACTTCAAAACAACAATATCATCCGGCCTCGTTGAAAGAATCGTTGTATACCTTGTTAGCATAGTGAGCTGTGAGCTGCAGCAGTCCGTTCCGAAGGCGCGACGCTTTCTAAAGGCAACCCAGTTTTGAAGCCTGGACGGTTCTCATTAAAATCACACCCGCTCATTTTATTCTAATAGGTGGTTTTTAATTTCGTAGAAAAACCACGCGCCACGTTTTTGATACGGTGGGTACGTTTTGGAGCTATTTTAGACAAATGACTTACGCAGGGCCACCTTGCACAATAGTGTTTTCTTCGAGTCCTCCCTGGAAATTTTTTTTCAATAAAAAATGATCAATTTTGTATTGGATGTTCTTACCCAGTTCTTATAGGACATTATATCATTGAACCTTTATTTCATGTTATCCCTCCCTTGTCCCTCTCCAACAGGACGTGAACTGAGTGGGTTCACAATAACCGATACACACTAGCGGTCATTTATTACTCCCCTTGAGTTTTTGTTTTATGTTGTGCAATTGGTGCCAATCGCTTATCAGCAGACCGCTCAAATTGGTCCCCTTGAGGGTCAAGCTTTGGTTTAATTTGAGTATATATCAGTTAACAGGCATACACATTATTAAGGTCGCATTAAAGAAGAGGTTCGACAGGGAAGTTTTATTGCCTCTACGCGAGTCAATAATTCCCCTACCCTTACTACGAGTGTAGCTTTATCCCTTCCTTTGTATTATAAGGTCCCGATAACTAAGTCTCTGTCAGGTATATGTACTCAAGGCCTAAAAAGCGGGTTATACCTCCTTTGTCTTGGACCATGGACTTCCTCATTCTGAGGGTTAGGTCCTTAGGCGAAGCCAACCTAGTGATTAAAAGTACGATTGTACTACCTGGACCAATCAGATGGAGTAATAAAGGTACGGGATACCTAGCCGTTCTTGAGGTTCCACTGGTCTCGAGCAAAGAGTCAGTGAAACAGGCTTCCCCAGCCAAGATGCGGCCCCTTCCACTTTCCCACCCCGTACACTGAAGTCCCAAGCATCAAGTCAAGTCCCGAGTGTCAGTAGTAATTTCATATAATATTCCTATCACAAAATTATAAATCATGGTGAGTTTTAACAAATAAACGGTACCAGGTAGCTGACACAAACTCTCTCACATTAATACAAAACATCAAATGCTTATATCTTTTAATTTTGTTTTTCCTTGAAAGAGAACTTTGCTAAATTTTAAAAAATCCCTCACCGCCCATCTATAAGAGACCAGAGCACATAAACGTACTGAATATTTTCTAACGCGGATCATTATTTTTTTTTTTAAATTTTAGTTTAGATTTAGTTTTAATAGTTTGGTTTAACTATCGATTTTTTTAATATTTCAAAATCATTTCTCCGCTTCTAAACAGAATGGATAAATGTTCCGATTTTCAGCAAAATTGAACCAGTAGTTTTTGTTGTAGGTCGGGATTCAGACACACATACATTCATAGATAAATTTTGGAAAACACATTTTGGATAAGGGGACCTCAAAATTTATATTTTTCACATTATTATTTTATTATCACAATATTGTTTCTGTATTTTATAGTATATGTCTGAAAGTAAAAGGCCTTGTAATATAAATTTTCCGTTGTACAAATCTTTAGCATTTTCTTGTAGGCCTAACATTTATAAAAATAAATAATTTTAATTTTGAAACCTCAAATTATCTAGTTAAATAAATTTTAATTTGTATGTAAAAAGGTAATTATTTACAATAGGTAAAATTATTTTATTGAAGAAATACTTAGAAATATATGCATATACCATACAGGAACAAAAACCGCGATGTACGCATGGGCCTGCAGTATTCAGCAAAAATGTGACGCGCAGCGTGAAAAAACTTTTTACTTTATGATTTCTCTAGGAGCAAACCAAAGGTCCTACAAATATGAAAATAGAATATTAAAATTTAACTAATTACCTCAAACCTTTACGCTTACAAAACGTTTCTAACCAATAAATACGAAAAATTGTCGCGTACTAACTTTTTTATGTCACTTAAACTGCAACACTTATTTAATCTAATTTTGTATCGTTCTTTCAATTAATATATTGCTTTTATGGTTTCTATTCTGAATGAGGAAATCATGCTGCTTATACCTGTCTTGTTTCAAAACTTAAATCCCACTCTAAGTGATCTAAGTGAACCTTGATTTAAGTGAACGTTTTTATTAGATTTTGTGCGCTGCTCGGCACTGTATTGGAGGATTTTTCCCCAGCCAAGATGGAGAATTCGGCTTCACTATCTTCCTATAACATTAGATGGCCACTCTATTCGCATTAAGTGCTCTGTGGTCTCGAGTACTTCTGGTAAAGCTGGCAAAACCGTAGTGCCTGGTTGGAGTATCATCTCGTCCAGTACAACCCTTCCCCAGCCAAGATGGAGAATTCGGCTTCACTATCTTCCTATAACATTAGATGGCCACTCTATTCGCATTAAGTGCTCTGTGGTCTCTAGTATTTCTGGTAAAGCTGGCGAAACCGTAGTGCCTGGTTGGAGTATCATCTCGTCCAGTACAACCCTTCCCCAGCAAAGATGGAGAATTCGGCTTCACTATCTTCCTATAACATTAGATGGCCACTCTATTCGCATTAAGTGCTCTGTGGTCTCGAGTACTTCTGGTAAAGCTGGCGAAACCGTAGTGCCTGGTTGGAGTATCATCTCGTCCAGTACAACCCTTCCCCAGCCAAGATGGAGAATTCGGCTTCACTATCTTCCTATAACATTAGATGGCCACTCTATTCGCATTAAGTGCTCTGTGGTCTCTAGTATTTCTGGTAAAGCTGGCGAAACCGTAGTGCCTGGTTGGAATATCATCTCGTCCAAGGACGGGTCGTGGAGTCCCCTGTCCCCCGTCTCTGACCTGATCTTAGTCACCCGGTCGGTCGTGAATTCACACGGTGGTTTGTAGACTTTCCAACATTTGTATCTATCCTTGTGTTCACTTCAGACGACGGATTAAAGGTGGCCAGCCTAGACAACCTTAGCCCTTACTCACCCTGTTTTACCATCTTTATGCATGTTCAAACGTCTCACAAAACACTGGCCAAATATCTCACGTATGCATGCGCACGCCCATGCATGGAAAGTGTAATCCTACTTTTTCCCATATCAGAGATCTTACTATGCATTGGAGGCCACAACTCCTGATCTGTTCACCCAAAGGATATGACGCGAGATGGGTAAAACATTCTATTATGAAAAGCATTTACATTGCAGTTAAAACTGATAATTTAGGTTCTTAGAAATGCGTCGGTTGTTATTATATACAGAAAATATGCTAATTGATATATATATATATATATATATATATATATATATATATATATATATATATATATATATATATATTAACAAAGTAGTTATGAATGTGTTAGGATTAAGTTATTTAATAGATGTATCTTATTGTGGGAAGAGTGACACAACGCCTCGTTTGGCTGCATAGAAGTGTATTCATTTCGAAGGTAATATTCTCTAGCGTAGATAAGCTGAAAGGAAACGTTTTCCGTGTTTGTGCCATTCATAGCGTTCCCAACCCCAGTAACGGAAAGGCATTAGCATAGGGTCAATACGAAGGGAAGGTTGAACGCCCAGGCAAGGTCACAGCGGTCGTTCCTATTGCATAATTGCTTTATAACAGTCTTGGTAATAAATTACCAGCAACACGTTGTCAACGGTTCTTGTAATTATGGCGAACGCAACATGACTGTTTTAATTGTAAATCTCGATTCGTTCAGGCTTACTGCAGAACGTACAAAGTTTCTACTTAGTCCACACACACAAGGCGCACTCAACAATAGAAGGTACTGACACAACCCGTAACTAAACTACCACATAGGCAAAGCTAAAGGTTTTTGATACTCTATATAAGAACAACCGACTTTACATTACTAAACAGAATGAAAAGTACTAAAGAATCCATAAACATTTTCAGCAAACCCACACTTGATTACTACTCGTAAATTCTCATAATCATTCTTATAAATCTAGTTAATTCCACATAGCTGGATCCAGTTAATGGCCGAGATAGATCCAGTTAATAGCTGAGGTGGATCCAGTTAATGGCTGATATGGATCCAGTTAATGGCTCATAGATGAATTCTGTTGTTGGCTCATAGTTGCATCCAGTTAATTGCTCACAGATGGATTCTGTTAGAGGCTCATAGCTGGATCCAGTTAATGGCTGAGAGATCCAGTTAATTGCTGAGAAGGATCCCGTCAATGGCTGAGAAGGATCCAGTTCATGGCTCATAGTTGAATCCGCTAATTGCTCATAGATAGTTCCAGTTAATGGCTCATAACTGGATCCAGTTAATGGTTCATAGTTGGATTCAGTTGATGGGTTATAGTCGGATCCAGTTAATTCCTCATAGTTGGATCCAGATATTGGATCACCGATGAATCTAGTTAATGGCTCATAGTTGGACCCAGTTAATGGATCACAGATGTATTTAATGCCTTCAAATTTTACTTATCAAGATTCATAAGATTTTAATTAGGATGTTAATTGCGTTAACAACTGTGTCATCGATGCTTGGTGTTTGCTTGCTGTTCCAATTAAATGGAATTTATTCGAAACGAATAACTTTTCACGTTTTAAATTTTATATTTATAAAAATATGAAATATATTTTAAGGAGTATTTAGCAAATATTTTGTCTAAACAAAATACTTTTATTTCAAGCCTTTAGCGAAATACCAGTGAGTGTAGAGATATAAATTAAACACATATTGTTTGATCTACGAGACGCTTCAAAATGAACTACCCTTGACCTCAGACCTTAGAAAAAAATCTGTAGAAGTGAAAAAAAAAGACAAAGGCCAGAGAAGCCCTTCAAACCCGCCGGATAAACACTGGCGGATGCTATTTCCTCTTCTATTTTCATTATGCTTCTTCCGCATTTTTGGCCTCAACTAATCAACAAGTTTGTTTGGAAACCTATCAGTTATATAACTGTATGTAGCAACTGTGGCGTAATGTTTCTTTTTAAATAAATAAAGCCTCTAAACCACATATAACTTTTATTTAAACCTTATATACATTTCAATCATCTTCAGAGGTATTTAAAAATACAACTAGCTTTAAACAACATACTAAATCAAATATATAGCCATAAACCGGTAACTACTTCGCCGCGCCCCTATTTAAAACTAGTCCGACCAATCACGTTGCAGTAAATTCCCCCCTTTGCAACTTGGTCCGGTCTTTCAACTCCCATGGTAAAGAGTTACCGTTATAACTATTTCAATTTTACCAAAAAAAAACAATAATATTATTTATTAACAAAAAAGATTATAACTCTCCTAATTAATTAATATAACTGAGATTTAGGGATAGGTCCTTTATCACAATTTAATAAATTATGTTAGTCATATTTGTGAATGTACAAACTTTCAAAACTATTCAACAGACCTTTTGATATAACATTTTTCAATAATTTGAGATCATTTAATTCTAAAGTGTGTTTAGTGTTTAGCATGTGTTCTGCAATACTAGATTTTTCAGGTCTTTGAAATTTTATATGGCTAATATGTTAATTAAATCTGTTTAATATTTTTCTTTTTGTTTGGACAACATAAATTTTACTACATGAATTACAATTTATATTATAAATCCTTAATTTATCAATCATCTTTATTTTATTGATTTTTATTGATTTTATATCTTGGCCTTGGCGTGGCACTGTAGGCGGGGGGGGGATTAGGCAAAGACCGTTATGCTAACATTTCCGCGTATGTAGACATATATCACTTTAAGCATTTCGTATTTCATCTACCGAAGCGACTTCACGAGGGCCGCAAGGACATTGATACAACCCGCATGACGGCAGACAAGTTTTTTATCTAGGCTAGTACAGACGATCGGCCAAGTGCCAGCTTACGTGTAAATATCATAGATATATACCTTTGTAGATAAAGGTGTGAGTATGTCAATTCTGGAAATACATAATTTAGCGTATTAGAGTATTTAGCATAATTTCAAAGTATTTAGAGATTTACCAAGATTTTTAAATGACTTGTGGTCTATGAGTGTAGAACTTACACCTGTAGGTGTAGGCTCTTATTAGTAAGTCTATGAGAGCGTACTTTAAAGGCAACCAAATTAATTACCTTCTGCTGCGCCCCTTCCACATCCAGGCCTTCGTAATTGCATTTGATGTTAGTCTTTTTTAACCACGGCCATGATCCTATACAGCCTTTAGTAGTAATGCTTGCGTTGGATGGGTAAGAGGGACAAAACAAACGCACAGTGTATAGCCACGAGGTTCGAATACGACAGAGGCAATATTATCAGCGGTGGATTGTATATCAACCAACATTAAAAGTGAATGTCGGTCTCAGTTTTATACGCCGATTATTTGCATTCTAGTCTTTATTTTATCTCTCTCTCTGGTGTGTCACTTTACTAGTGTATGTCTCTTAGTTTTGTAGATTAACTTTCAAATATTTTATTTTGTAATGTATTTTAATAATTGATAAGTTATTGCTTGCAACATACATTAACTTGTTGTTTGTGTTTCAGGAAAGAACTTGTACAACAACGAACATGTTGCCATCAAAATGGTAAGAAGTTATGTTACTTTTATTTTTAATGGATTAAGATAATTATATCTGTTTATTTATTTCTGAAAATAATAATTATTGGACATTTTATTTTACTTACTTTCGGTATCAGTAGACGGTTTTATGGTTCCTAATGTCGTTAAATTGCCTACACAGCGCCGTGTTGTCTGTTTGAGTCTGCAGCTCATATATAAACTTGTTTGCCCACGTTTACTATTTTGTTTGAAGTATAAATACTGATTTCCGGGTATTGATCACCTATATACGTTTAAAATACCGATATATATATATATATATATATATATATATATATATATATATAATTATTTATTTATATATAGATTAATGTTATTTATTTTATTTGCTTCCATCTTCATTGTCGAGTTTACACTGTAACAAATACTAATATATACAGACTTGTCTATATGTAGCACTTACTTTTGGTCTAAATAAGATTAAAATTTTTGACTACGTTGATAATATTTAGTGACTCAGTTGATAAAGGAACACATCGCCCGAAATGGCCGCTTATTTTGACAAAATCAAAATAATCATGTAATTATTGGCTAATGTTTAGGTATTATTATTATTAATTAAAACGTATAAAAAGTATTTTTAGTTTTATCGTAATAAATACCATTGCCGGATTTTTAGACCTTGTTTAAACATACATGAACTTTTTTAAAAAGTATTGTAGAAATAGTTATTTTTTTGTACAACATAATAACAATTACAAACCCTAGCAACTAAACTGAAATCGTTACAAAAAATATATCTGTTTAAATTGTCTAACTGGAGTTTTAATTGTAAAATTATTTTCGTACAGTTGGATTGAACTAATACCAATAACCACTAACCCCCTTGGAGCACAGACAATCCTATTAAGGTTCTAGCCACGTTGCGGGAATAATCCTGACCTATATTTCCTAAAGAAGAAGATGGAGAGATTACATGATAGAATCGGAGGCTTACATTTTCGATTCTCAAAGTTGGCGATGGTTTAATAAAATGTTAATGTTGCTCGTGTTCTGTCATGACGTATTGTTGTGTTTACGGATTGATTCGGTTTTTTGGCACAGTGCTATTCAGTATTTGTTATTGTGTGATGTTAATGAATGAGTTTCTTATTTTTTTGCCAACAACTCATCTCTCACACTTTGGAACCAAAATGTGTTCATCTCATCTTGAGAGCACAAAGAGATTTCAGTAATAGGTGGATAGGATTGATTGCAGGTCGATGACATGGCATGGAGAAGAGGAATTTTGAACGTATTGAAATCATGGGTTAGGCTATACAAGGTAACATTCTTGCTTTTATACAAAATTATTTGAATAACAGGACTTTCCGTGTAGGCCTACGTCTAGGAGGCATATATTCTGATAGTTGCGAACTAGAGAATGGTGTACCACAGGGTGGCGTATTGAGTGTGACGCTGTTTGCTGTTGCCATTAACAGCGTCACTTCAAACGTACAGTCACCGGTCCACTGTTCCCTGTTTGTAGACGATTTTTGTATATATATGGCTGCTAGAAGTATGGCAACAGCGAAAAGATCCTTACAATTAGTCATTAATAAATTGCAAGAATGGACCAAATCTACGGGCTTCAAGTTTTCGGTTTCGAAGACCCAGTGTATAGCATTTAGTCGTCGCAGGCAACACCAGGAACCTATTCTTTATCTTGATGGTACGTGCCTTCAAACCGCGGATAATGTGAGATTTTTGGGTCTTTTATTGGATAAAAGACTTTCATGGAATCCGCATGTGCGTGATTTGAGGACCCGGTGCAGCAAGATATTGGATATGTTGAGAGTTTAAGTGATACAAATTGGGGAGCAGACAGAACCTGAATGCTCCGTTTCTATCGCGCCGTTGTAAGATCGCGCATAGATTACGGCTGTATAGCCTATTCATCTGCTCGACCTACGGTTCTGAAACTCCTGGATTCAATACATTACGATGGTCTTAGACTTTCTACTGATGCCTTCAGATCAAGCCCAATCCCCAGCCTTCTAGTTGAAGCTGGAGAACCATCTCTCTCAATGCGACGTCAAATGCTACAAATTTCATATTACACTGGTCTTCGAAGTAAACCTAAACATCCGGCATTCAAAGCAGTTTTTGATAACTACCTCGAGGATTGTTACAATGTACGTCAACGTTCAACTGCTCCCTTCGGAATAAGAACGTTGCGCATTTTTAGCAATCTAAATTTAGAACATCCACCTATATTCGAACGAACATCATGCTACATCCCTCCATGGATAATACAAAAGCCAAAATGTGACTTCTCATTGTCCATGTACCTAAAACACAATACTCCTGACGTTATTTATCGTCAGGAGTTTTTGCAGATACAACTAACTCACCAACATACTGTGACTATATTCACAGACGGTTCAAAACTGGACAATGGGATAGGTTGTGCATTTTATATGGAAGGACAAACTTTCACTTATGGATTACCCTCAGCCTGTAGCGTTTTTACTGCAGAACTTTATGCAATTTTCCAAGCTTTAAGATCAATTCCGTCTGCAAAATCTAAATATCTTGTGTGTTATGATTCCAAAAGTGCTCTCCAGGCTATTCAGGAAATGTACACTAAGAACCCTTTAGTTGGAGACATCTTGTGCTCAGTACACAGGCTCCAATTACGAGGTGTCGAGGTGTCATTTCTCTGGGTGCCTGGTCACTGTGGAATATTCGGAAACTCTAAAGCAGATGAAGGTGCAAAATTAGCTACAGGTATGTTGCCATCGACACAACGTGTGATGGCATCAGATTTTGTATGCAAAGTTAAAACTACACTATTCTCTGTTTGGAATGAAGAATGGCAAAATGTAAATAGAAACAAGCCGAGGGACATCAAAAATACCGTCCGACCATGGAGGATATCTGTTCGTTCGAATCGTAGGGAGGAAGTGGTGGTAACTCGACTTCGCATCGGCCACTCTTTGTTAACGCATGGATGGTTGATGAGACATGACGATCCACCACTTTGTCCGTTTTGTAAAAGTACCATCACAATCGAGCACATTCTGCTTGATTGTGATAAGTTGGTCAATTTATATATTCGTTTCAATCTTCGAGGTAGTTTAAAGGTGGTTTTAAGGGACGATGTCACGGCTATCGACCGTGTCCTCGCTTTCTTACGCCACCTTAATCTATTTAATAATATTTAATTTTTGTATAATTTTAGGTTCTTTAGTTTTAGATAATTACAATTAGTTTTAAACATTTATTTTGTTTTATTTTGATTAGTTTTATTTATGTAATATTTATTTTAAAAAACTTAACTTTAGTTAGGCGAGGATAACCTCAATAGGTTTTTCGCCTGGAAAAAAATACAGGTGGATAGGATTGATTGGAGGTGGTTGGAAGGGATTGGAAATGGTTAGGATAGATTACAGGTGGATAGAAGGGATTGCAGGTGGATAGGATTGATTATAGTTGGATAGGATAGATTACGGGGGGATAGGATGGAAGATAGTATGAGTTACAGGTGGATAGGATAGATTGGAGGTGGTAAGGACGGATTGTATGTGGATAGGATGGATTACAGGTGGATAGGATTGCGGGTGAATAGGATGATAGATAGGATGAGTTGCAGGTGGATAGGATGGATTGCAGGTAAATAGGATCGACTGCAGGAGGGTAGGGTGGTTTGCAGGTGGATAGGATAGATTGGAGGTAGTAAGGATGGATTGGACGTGGAGGATGGATTACAGGTGGATAGGATGGATTGTAGGTGGATGGATTGGGGTGAATAGGATGGTAGATAGGATGGGTTGCAGGTCGATAGGATGGATTGTAGTTGGATAGAATGGATTGCAGGTGGATAGGTTGGATTACAGGCGGATAGGATGGATTACAGGTGGATAGGATGGTTTCGGATGGATAGGATAGATTGGTGGTGGTAGGACGGATTGCAGGGGAGTAGGATGGATTATAGGTGGATAGGAGGATTGCAGGTAGATAGGGTGGATTGTAGGTGGATAGGATGGTTGATATAATGGGTCGCAGGTGGATAGGATGGATTGCAGGTGGATAATATGGTTTTCGGAGGGCGGATTGCAAGTGGATAGGATGGATTGCAGGTGGATAGGATGGATTGCAGGTGGATAGGATGAATTGGAGGTGAATAGGATTGTTTACTGGTGGATAGGATAGATTGTAGGTGGATAGGATGAATTGCATTGGATAGGATGGGTAGGATGTAATATGATTGTGGTAGAGACATAAACGTCTTCTGTATTTCAAGGTGGAGATCTACGTGGTACTAGAGGAAGACCAACAATATAGAATAATTCGAAGGCCATTTGACTTCCCTATATTCACCATTACCTTTGTTTTTCATCTTATAAATGTGTTTCTATGGTATTCTATATAACATTAGTTTTTATACCCTAATTTCGTTAAATTTGCCTTGTCTTCTACTGTCAACTTTTCTTCATGCATTTAATTATGCCTAGATGCTTTTATGTCCATTTTTAGATGTTTTCTAATTTTATAAAAAAAGGCGGACGCTATCAAGGTCAGGGGCTTAAGTCGTATATTTCTTGTAACGATAACATAAATTGGATTTAATAAGGGGTTTTCCTATGAGGTTTATGCTATCGTAGTCGTGGATTCAAGTGGTTCTCAGTCATACAAGGAAGGGTTTGGCGACCCCCGTGGCTTATGTAGCATCTGTCTTCTTTAACACTGATAGCAGATAGGATACTGGATTAGCGCTGTTTTTTTATTTGACTGGTAGCAAGAGACGTTCTAATTTAGAAGGGCTGTTTCGGACGGGTAGAGGATGATGCTATCCTGGGGCTGTCTTTATTCAAGCTTCCGAAAACTGGCTGATTTTAATTTTACAGGAAATACACAGAAACGACGTGTAATAAACCATTGTAACTTGAAAATATTCCAACTTTCTTAAACGCTGTTATAAAATAACATCACCTAGAATATAAAATGGTTTAAGACTAATTTCCTAACCTAAGACGTTGGAGAAACAGCGAAGGAGAGAGATTTAGAGTATCCAGTAGAACTTTGGGCAAGGTCTGAAGATGCGAAGGGGAGTCCAATAGAATCGTTGAAATCCGGGATGTGCAGTAGACTAAGTATATCTTGGAGCAAGTCATGTGGATAGAATGTAGAACAGGGGACGAACTTTCAGATTTGGTTTACTGTAACGTCATTTTTATCTGCTTTACAACTAAATACTGTATGCGCCAAAATAAACAGTGCTGAAACACTTCTGAGATTTTATTTTACGTAGTTTTACAAACACGTTCAAGTAAAAAGAAGCTAAATTGGTTAGACTCGGGTATAAACATGTTCTATATGGCCTTCGTTCAATGTAAGGCAACACTCGTACCGTTATTGAAGGTTTTGCAGCATTTTGAAGAGGGGCTGTTTCATATTCATTATACATATGGTTATTTGTTCCTGTTGGACGATGGTGATTGGTGGGTCATTACGGAAAATCTTCACCATTCTCCAGACGTTGGCGTCAGTTGGTGTAAGATGGGAGGGGAGGGTGAATCGGATAGGTAGGAACGTTTGTTATAAAAGAGATGAGGCGGTAACCAAACGTTTCTTCAAGGAAAGCAATGTTGTCTATAAGGCTGGTTGCGCCATCTTGTGAGCGAAAAGGGAGGTTTAGGGCACAACAAAATCTTCTAAAGTCTCTTATAGGGACCAAAATCGGACATTCTACTATAGCTGATTCTGTTTCAGTTCTGTTTATTTTGGCGCATACGATAAAAATATGCAAAAGATAATTCTAATTTGGCGAATAATATTTATGAACACGTTCAATTCTTCCATTTCAAGTATTTCTTTGTTTCTTAATGACATTATATTTAGTAAAATTTTCTAAACACAAAACGTTACCGAATAAACCAATATATAAATGATTATATTTACAAATTATAAAAGATACCGTGTTCCATAGAGATACCGTCTTTGTGGCGCATTCAAAGAGATTAGTTTGAGAAATGATTTGCGGATTTAATCTCAAGTATTTTATTTGTTGTTTGCTTCTTTGTGTGCATATAATAAACTACTTGAAGCATTCGCGATGACTTGCTAAAGTATCAATTGGGAGGGTGACGCATGGAATAATATTCACGTAGGAAGTTAGATGTCTCCCGATTCATAGATAGATTTCCTTTATTTACTCCAGATAATCCTTAAACTGAAAGTGCAGTGTGAGGAATCACCTTAAGGAGGTTATATCTATATCCAGGAGGTGACTTTGTAAGGATTTTAACTGTCAGATACACCCTCTCTGTGTCTAGAGCAGGGGTCCTCACTAGGAATACTTTGAGAGCCAAACATTTTGCATACAATTTTCCTGAGGGCCGCAAGTACAAGAGGCACTAAATAACTGACAAACAATATGATTATAACATACGTTTATTACATTACCAACATAAATAAACTGTTTTGCGCATAAAAAAGTTTGAAAATGTTTTTTTTTTTACTTAGTTAATTCTTTGAAGTTGATGGGCGAAATCATTCACAGTCCTCTAATATGGCATCTATGTTGGCAGGTTGGGAAGAAACTGAAATTCTTAAAATGTTCTCAACATTCTCACTTGTTAGCCTAAATCTGTACTTGTTTTTTACAAACTTCAGCTTACTGAATGTAGATTCACAGACATAAGTAGATGAAAAAACACACAATATTTTCTGAGCACATTCAAGTAAGTTAGGAAATTTGTCCTTTTCAACAACCCTCAGAAACTCATAGTGAGCTTTATTTTTCATCTTTTCTTCAAAAATACTTTTGAGTTCCGTATCGTTGTGAAGATAGATTAATTCATTTTTCAAATCCCTAGCTTCATATCCAAAAGCAGAACGATGAGCTACATTAGCTGGTTTCATTGCCCATGGATTTTCTACCAAGCGAAATGGTTCCTGATATTTCCTGACGTCACTAAACCTCTGAGACATTTCTTTCTTCAGGTCTTTCAACAGTTTTAGTTAGTAAATCGCAGTTTTTAACTTCAGTAGTTTGAGTAATTAATTAAGTTTAGTAAAACAACGACAAATTTTCAAAACATTCAGTAAATAAATATCATATTTATTTAAGTTATAAAATATTTTGACTTCAATCCTAACCGTCTAAGGGCCGCGTAGTGAGGATGCCGGGTCTAGAGTGTAGACTAGGATACACGAAATACGTGTACAGCAGGAATCTTACAAAAGATGCGTACGGGATTAGGTTTTGACAGATGGTGAGGGTAAGCTATGATGTCAGAACATTGTGACAGACGAAAATTTCCCACACCCTTTTTAGGCTTACACGGATAATTTAAAATCATTGAGCTACATAAATGAGTTTACCTAAGTTAAACATAGATGTCGCTTTGTTTCTCGGGGCTGGAGATCCTTTAAATCCTTATCTAATAAACCTGATTATTTACTGTATTAGAAAAAAATTCTTTCATCCGACTTCCGACTTGATATACCCTTTTTTCTTACCTTTTTCTGTCAACGTCTCCATGTATGGTATACAGTTGTGCGAATTGTTTGAACGACACCATGAACTTTGCGTTTTTTTGTATGCTTTCGATATACACAGCCGAGATAATGCACCATCGGCTTCCCCTAAGTAGTAGAAGTCGCCTCCATATTCACTAAGCACAAATACGCTGAAGTGAAGATTAAATCCAACTTATCACAACGACAGTTAAAGGCAAAGTGACCGCTGGCGAAATGAAAACCCCTTATTTGACCCCATTGAAAACCATAACCTTGAAAGTTATTAGCAAATAGTTAAGAGGTAGATGACCCAGGGTGACAACTGGAGTCCGGTTTTTACCCTTTCCCCCCTTTTCAATTTTACCACTTCCCCTCGCCAATTACTATTGTTTCCTCTGGAATATTTCGCTGTAAGCATTTTTCGTGCCACCGTAGATTATGTCAACTTCAGGTTTGCTATCCTGTGATTCCTTCTTGCATTCCAGAACAGTTCGTTCGACCTTCCTCGTTCATACTAATTCTTTCTATGTCGTGTAATTACAAAAATGAGATAGACAGTTGGGTTACAAGGAAAGCTAGAAGAGATATGAGTGAGTGGAACAGTCAGTGCTCGTGTTGAACTCTCGTTGGCGGCGACGCGACGGTGCGTTGCGGTACACGGCTGTAGATGTCGGGAAGTTTATTGCAGAAACGCGGAAACCTCCAGTCCTGCATTATCAGGCTGTAAAAACAATTATGCTATTTTTCATGCTTTGGTACAGCCCTAATCAATTAATTATGTTAATTTATTGCTTCATTTCCCTTCGTCGTAATTAATTTGAACTATTATTTAATTATTTTAATTATAGTAAATTATTTCGGTATTTCTTCCAACTTTTTCACGGAAGAGGTGATGAAGCGTAAATTGTGTTGTCTGATAATTATATTAGAATTTGTGTCGTCCGTCATATTCAGCGGCCCTAATACATGGGAACAAGATTGGCTGAGCGAAGCAGGCTCCACGTTTTCATCGCCTATGTGGATGTAACAGAAAGTTCTTGACTTACTGTGTCTTCCACGTTGCATCTGTCGGGAATTTTTTGTTAGGTTCGCCTTTGGAGCGCTGCAAGATTGCTATGTGTAGAGGACATGTTTTCCTGCTCGTCATTGTAGTGTTGTCAAATAGATTTTCTCATATGAGTATATTTCTTAGTTATACGGGGTCACAAGTTCCAGCAAATACTGAAATTCAACACCGGCCATTCTCAGATAATTCTTATACTCCTTCCCACTGTTGTCTTTTACGGCGCGTACTCACCAGGCGAAAGCAAACGTACGCATGGGTGCGGCGTTCGTTAAAAAATTGCTTGCTGTCCACATTGCAAGACTGAAGGCGGTGTGGGTCTCATCGGGTCCCCGTATTTCTCAGGTACTGAGTGCGCATGGGGACTTCGGAGACTTCCTTCATCGCCGGAGGACCGCGGACGTGGATGAAAAGAGTGAATGTGAGAGGTAGGGGTGGTAAAAACGGCGAGACATAGGGGGAGTTAAGATCAGATATGGTGAGAATGGAAGGGGAGGGGGATATGCCTAGGAGAATGAAAGCTAGTGTGAATGATAAGGAAGAGTACAAGGTGTTAGAATGTTTCGTGGAGAATGTGATGTGTGAAAGAGAGCGTGCTTAGGTACGGCGAATGAGGTCAGTTCGAGGAGCAGTGAGTAAATGAGGTTTTAAGCAGGGCACACAAAGAATGTGATGAGAAAGGAGGAGTGAATGGATAGGGCGAAAAGGGGCGCTTCATCCCGCTACGTCTCAGCCGATGTTGGAGGTCGTGGCAAGCTGT
This sequence comes from Prosapia bicincta, assembly GCA_036971475.1. Taxonomy (NCBI): domain Eukaryota; kingdom Metazoa; phylum Arthropoda; class Insecta; order Hemiptera; family Cercopidae; genus Prosapia; species Prosapia bicincta. Next base: position 21,467,570 of record JBAIZL010000002.1, on the reverse strand, counting down.
AGTGATGCCACTACTCGTTATGAGATGTGGGATAGCGGGCCAGCGACCATTCCGGGCCTCGGGGCTTAGTTGCCAAAAATGGTACTCAGCCCACGAAAGCTCTGTCCTCCGGGTACATGGATTGAGAAAAGGTTTCGTGGGGTAGCGGTTACACATGCTAGTGTAGACTCTGTTCAAGGATCTGTGGTAGTAGAGTTTCAGGCGAGGAATTGAAGACGTGAGTTAGATACTTCTCGCCAATTATTCATCTTCTATCATCTTTCTCATCATCATCTTCATTGTCATTGCCCTCGTCTTCTATACATAAATCTCTCTCGCTACTACTTCTGTCCACATTGGAAAGAAGGAATGCTTTAGATGTTCTTTAGCGTTCGCCGGTTCATGCGAGGGTGACAGATGTGAAAAATACTCGTATTTTTGTATCTAATATAATTAAAATGGCATCAGAAGACCACATAACCGTTGCAAGTGCGTCGTACATTATTATTAGTGAGACAAGTGCAACACGAAGGTGCAGGCGATCACAGAGACGGTGCTGGATGACTTCTCTGTATAATCGGTATAGAGGGACATAGTTTTGCTGGTTTTTACTGTATTTTCTTGTCTTTGACGTTCACGTCTGAACGATCACAACAGGGATTCCATTTTCTTTTAAATGTCTTGCGAGTCGCACTTCATTACCTCACTAATGTCGTCCCAGGCATCATTGTTCTTTATTTTATTTTTATAATCATGAATGGGTTCCATAAGCATTCATGTTATCTGTACAAGTCTATTAATTGTAACGAATCAGAGTTACACCACTCAATGTTCAATAAAAACACAACACAACAGGGAAGAACGAACACACTATAACTGAAGCCGAACACGTGCGGTCCGAATTTTGTTTGATGCACCGCCCCCACCGAAGGCAAACGAATGCGCCTCAGATCTAGCGTACACATTGAGCGAGCGCGCAAACGTCCCCTCCCGCAAGGTCGCGTTGGTTCGCCTAGTGTATACGCAACTCTTTAGGTGAATCAAAATATTCAGGTGAGAGAATTTTTGACGTTCACACAACCACTATTTCCTCCATTTAGACATTCGCCCACTCTCGTCTAAAATGATCACAGCTGCTGCAAACTTTGAGCAGCTCATTTTATCTCCTTAGAGAAATTACATGAAATGACAGGCTGATGTCGCTACCCCTCCCGCATGTGTGTGGAGAAAAACGCTCACGAACTTGGTCCGGCGAACCCGCTTTAGAAGGCTATGCAAAATTCTCGACCAGTAGAGGGATTCGATGGGAAGTCTAACAGTTACGCTAAGGATTAGGAAGGACTAAGGTATGGCCGTCATTCTGGTTCGAGAGATGGGCGAGAGTTACGTCTCTCGAATGAAGAGGATGGCATTAGTTAGGGCAATGGGAAGGCGTCGGTTCAATACAGTCATTCTATTCTGATTTTGGCTCGAATGATTATTAAACAGAATTCCATTTCCGAAGATAGATAGTTTCGCTACAGCGGCGTTATAGAGGAAGATCCGCTTCCGTCCGAAACTATAAAAAAATATAATTTATTAAATAAGTATTATTAAAGATGTAGTCAGTTATATGTAACAAGTACTGTAATATAAAAAAAAAATAAGTCAATTCCTACTTAGGTCAACAACGAAAAATTTTATTTTAAATACTTTTTATTAAATAATTACAATTAATATAAATAGGTGAACATAACCTGTGCGTTAAAACAGCTGTTCTACCACATAACCTAGAACATCAGCTGTTTTTATAAAATCATGTTTTCACTTATTTTAATCCAAATAAGGCGATATAATTATATTGCATACCTTGCTCCTTTTGTGAAAAGATTTTCTTTCATGTGAAACTAAAATTAATTCATTATTATATTTATTTAATGAATTAATATTTTTTAAAACTAAATTAACATCAAGTGTTATCCACAAGTTTAAAAAAATATATTTGAACTTGTGGATGAATAAAAAGTATTTTATTAACGATTGGAAATATGAACAAGATTTATGTAATGAGAGTGTGAGCTAATTGAAGGAATTGAAAAAAATTACCTGGCAAGTAGAAATTTTTCATAAACACGTAAAAAATGTTTTAAAAGTTGGAGGTAACGCTCAAAAATTGAAATATTTACACAGATACACATTTAATTAAATTTTTTAATACACGCGCGCGCGTGCAGACACACACACACACACACACACACACACACACACACACACACACGCACGCACGCACGCACAAAGCGTGCTCGTTCCAGTATGCAGAAGAACGATTTTCTTTTGGTGAATAAATTGTGGGTAAACTCGGTGGAAAAAATTGGATTACTAGAATGGGAATCTAATTGACAAGTCATTTGTTGGTGCTCACGAGAGTTCCACCGGGTGGAGCTGGACAACCCTGTCCTCATAGATAAATCAATAAAATATAACCAGAGTGCAAAGCCAATTGCGAGTCCATCTTGAGTGTAGAACCGGTGGTATTTGGAGAAAGAAGTTTATGTACAAAGTATAAAGTGAAAAATAGCATAAGTTTTACTGTTCTACATTTATATCGCCTCCATTTTGTTATGTTGGAATTATGAGTAACATTGCAACTTTAAGCGTATCCAAACTTTCAATTTTCTAAAACTGATTTTAGATTTTAATTCAGGTAATTTTTATAGAATGCAAATGTAAAATTTGTGTATCCATTTATATAAATTGTACAAGATGTCCTTAAAATATTCACTTTTATTTAGAAAGTAAAACCTCATTATAACTATGGTTGCCCGATATCTAAAATTTTCAATTCCGATTCTCAAATTTTTCTTCCGATTCTCGATTCTTTCAAGTCATATAGGCCTATATGATATTCCCCAATAATGAATTTAGTTAACATCTTGGTCATCTTGGTGAAGACTCGTAAGAGTTCCGTCTTAATGTAACAGACTACAAAATACGTTAAACCTTGGTTTATGAGTTGGAATTTCTGAAAGTACGACAAACATATCGGATAAAAACAATGATTTATTTAAAAAGTTCACAATTACAATATAGCTTCAGTAATGCTATCACCGGCACACAAGAAGAGCCCTGGCCCAAGGCAGGTCAAAACGATAAGGTCATTCCCAAAAACATTTCTAACACAAAACTTCAGATTTACAGACAATTACAATGCAGAAACGGGATGATATATAATTTATTTTGTGCACCCTATGTTATTAAAATTAGTACTTTTACCTATCTTAAAAATACAGTACTTATATTACTTACTAAAATATAACTACTAAAAAATTATCGTACGTTTAGGTTATGTTTGTAAGTCAGGAATACATCGATAGCGCATGCGCAGAACCGAAAACCGAGCGTGACTCACCAGGGCTCTTCTCGTGCGCCGGTGACAATAGCCATTTCAGTTTGTATAACTGTAGAAATTGGAAGTAGCTTTAAGCGGTGGCGGTTTGATCCGAGAGTCGATGGCGATAGATAGTGAGATTGAAGAGCGAGACGGACCAGAAATGCTTCCGATTGTCTTTGTTTTTGGGTCATAAATAATAACAATAATTTCGTTATCTCTAGTCGGCATTTGCTTTAATCGTTTAATTCATTCAAAGTAACTAATACATAAATAAGACATTAACTGTCATGAACTATATTTCCTATAAATTACACCGTACACGTATTTTAACAGTTAAAAAAACAAGAATCGGATTCGGCACCTTAATCAATGGAGAATCGAGTATCGACGATCCTCAATACCATTTGAATCGACAATTCCTGGAATCAATAATCGAAGTCGGCTCATCCCTAATTATAACGAATCCTTTTTAACCGGACTAAAATGGTAGTGATGGGGTTTCGATGATAGGTTATACCACCCGTCAGCCACGTAAAGAGACGGCGCATATTCCGCGACGGCGGATCGCTAAACGGTTGCTGACACGTCGGTCGCTTTATCTTTTGTAAAGTTCCATTACCCCTAAAAATGCATCAGAACTGTAAGTAGTGTATATGTATTACTAATGATTATAGTAGTAATTTATATGGTGTTTATGAATGTTTTGTTGAACAAAAACTCTACTTTTGTAGCCTTAAGGTTATTCCGTTGTTACCGCTCAAACCTAGCAAGCTGCGTGTAAATAGTGTAACAAATTGTAGTTCTTTCAGAAGATACCACTGTTTTGTACAACACAATACCCTTCTGGCAACTGCAAAATTTATTACTGGCCGTTGTCGGGTCAAAATTATTGACTAAACACGAAAAGATGAAAACAGTTTCAGAATAGAACCCAAACAGTTTCGTGACACGAAAATATTTGTCACAAAGGACGCAATAGCTATTTGCAAACGCAGACGACGGTAAGGCGTCTATTTATATAACAAGGTAAACTCCAACGTGTATTTATAGTTCCCTGATAACTTATTATTTATAGTGTTTTATTAAGAAAAACAACTTCTTGCAAACGTGACTCTAGAAAGGCGCTGAGCTCCAAGGTTTATTGTGCGTAAGGAAACCGAATTCGTTTATGCATCATCCCAGTATTCAACAGTTTTTTCAATCCTTTCTGTTAGTATATTTATATAAACATATGATTTAATTAAACAGCAGATTTTATATTACAGGTTATGTAGTAGAACAGCTAGGCTATGTTATTTTACTTATACTAAATGTAATTATTCAATAAAAATTAACTAAAATAAAATTTTTTCTTTGTTGAGCTAAGTAGGAATCGGCTTTAAAACATTTTTGTTTATTTTACTTGTTTGTTTAATATTTATTAGTATTGTGTACCAACTAACACATTAAAAAACAAAATCCATGATATAGCTTATTTTTCCCAATGTTATTCCTACGTAGTAAGGAGACAGTATGTCCCTGTGTGACCCTCCCAACGAGAGCAATGATCTACCCCTCTCTTCCAAATCAGGATAGCCGGGTTGAAAGATTATATTACCTTCTACATTCCACCTATAATATGATTTCTCTAAATTTTACTTAATGGTTTTGTGATAGGTAATAATGGTCTTGTGTTAATGGGTGATATTTCATAGTAAGGTTTTTAGTTATTTCAATCGATATATATTTTCAAGGAGCTTCACATTATATTTGTTATGTTTTAGGAACCAATGAAGTCCAAAGCACCTCAACTACATCTAGAATACAGGTTCTACAAACTTCTTGGTACTCATGGTAAGTTTTTTTCTTTACAATTAATCTTTCATTTGTTTTTATTTCAATACCAATTTTTTAATTCATTTCATAACAGTGTCTTAATCAGGTTAGCATTATTGTTTGCAAATATAGTAAATGCCAAAACATGTTATGCTCAAAATGCATTTGCTTTTATACCAAAACACTAAAAAAACCTTCTTACTTTGAATGAATTTACCTTAACTGCAAAGAGAATAACGGAGGGTATAAAAAAGATTAGATTCATTACAATTGTTTTCCCTGTAAACATTTCTATGGCATCATTGTTCGTTCCCCAGTGCGTTTGTCTCTGTTATGTTGATATTTTGTATTCTGATGTATGTCTTCCTGTGTTAGTTCCTCCTTCACCTCTGATTCATCTTTCCATAATTATTAAAAGCATTTTTTCAATCATTTGTTTAGCAGTTTACTTTGTTCTCCAATCTCTGGGTAGCAGCAGACAACTCTCATTGAGAGGGAGTTACTTTGAATAAACTAGCACTGATTTGCCCTCTTCCAGAGATCAGGTCTTGTATTATCCTTAGTCTTACTCAGGTCATTTTTCCTTCTATGTGTAAAAGATAGATATCTCTGCAGGATCTTTTATAAAGAGTAGGTCAACTTCAGATTTATAAGAGGAAACACACGATGTCATGATCTTTTTGTTTTACCCAAACCAACAGTTATCTGGGTTGTATAATAAAGGGTGATTCAAAATGAGCGCCGGTTTTGATATATCAAATTAAGAGATTTATTTTAATGAAAAACTAAAATTAAATACATCCAACATTTTCATCTAACCTTCCAATTTCATTTGTGAAAAATTATGACATGCATGTGCCTTTCTCTACTGCGCTGGCATGCAACAACTCTGTCCATGAAATTCACTATGACTGCACGAGTTTCCACTTTCATTTCGCCGATAATCTGTTTAATTCCCTCCTTTAACTCATTGATGTTTTGTGGTTTATTGACATACACCAATAATTTCAGATGATCCCAAAGATGAAAGACTCACGGCCTTGGTGGCCATTGATGGTTAGAATTTTGAGAAATTACGCAATCCTAGAACTGTTCACGAAGCAACATAATTATTTCGTGGGCAATTATGACAGGTGGCACCGTCCTGCTGAAACTACAACTCATCAATGTCCATTCCATCCAAATGAGGCCACAAAAGCTCCCTAATTATCATACGGTATCAGCCTCCATTTATTATCAAGGCTTGTCCCTATTGATCTTCAAAAAAATAAGGCCAAATGACGGTGCCTGATCAAAAACCGGATCTAACTGTCACTCGCTGTGCATACATTTCTCTTTCTTTAATCATATGAGGGTTTTCTCAACCCCAGATACGGCAGTTCTTTTTGTTAACAAATGCATCTAAATGGAAGTGCGCTTCATCACTGAAGATCATTGGTGATATTTTTAGGGGATATAATGGAGATTGTACCTAAGAATTCACCATACAGAAGAATATCTTTAACCCAATTGTTGATAATGGCGACATATTGATTTTACTGGGCTAACAGCCACAATATCATGAACCAACACAATGTTCTGTTTAGTTCGGCCAGAACATCGTCGTCCAGGATTCTAAAGGTCGACTGTTTAGAACTTTTTCATGAGTCTGCGAACTGTTGATTCAATTGGTGCTTCAGTCCCCTGACAGTAGCCGCATAACTCTCTCATATCTGATAAAATGGTTTAACATTCAACACTTGTTGCGCACAAGTAATCTTCTCCATGGTTAGACACAGAATACATGAACGAAAGAAATACCAGCTGTGTCAACATTCGGAATGTTCCCAAAAATAGAAACGAGGTCAAATATTGTTGCCAACTGATAAACAAAAAACCAGCGCTCTTTTTAAATGATTGTTTAGCAGTAACAGAGCGGATCATTTGGAGTGTGGTGCTGAGATCATGGTAAACATAGTTATCCTTAACTCTTATAAAGCCATTACAGTTTATTGGAGCAAACAGTAATCCAATGTAAAGACAATATAATTCTTCCGAGAGTTTGATTTTTTTTTACAGAAACAGAAATATCTTATCTACATGTGGTTGTTGTCGTTTTGTTCCTTCGCACATTTATTTCTCAACACCCTTTAAGAATACTCTGCTCCTAGTCTATATGCAAGTTGTCCTTTCACTATAACTGCGTACTCTATTGCAATCCCAGTCTTGTGCATGAAATAAAAAATGTCATTATTACATCATATTCATAAAATTCATTGTACAACTGCAGGGATTTCTGAAGGAATTAACTCTTAGACCTTAGAAAATAGCTCTTTTATAAAAAATACCATAAAAGCCCAAATTCTATTGCGTTAACTGTTGGTTAGGCACATTCTCTACAAGGTTTTAGCCATTGTCTCCTATTTCTCATCTCATGAAATTAGAAGTACAATAGAGTCTTTTTATCAGTCGTAAACGGGCCGCTATGATGTCGGATAATGGGGAAAAGTTGAAAATTTACGGTAAAAACTAAAAAGTTGAAAAATTTCAAGTTACTTGTTGTAATCACTTTAAATTCACTGTTTAAACTATAGTTAAGTGTCATTTAATTATAGTAAATATTAAAATTTCTAAATGTACATCGTTTATGAAGATGTAAAAAATGAATATTCATCTATTACCCCGATGTTTGCCGTTTTCTTCCTGCCACCCGCCACCTGTGAAGCATCAGTATGTTGGCTTCTTGATGTCCAACATTTGCAATGTTGACATCTAGGTTCTTCACTGGACCTTCATGAGGTATCTTTAGAAGATTAACAACATCGTCAATATCGTGCTATCATTCTTTATGAGATCAACAATTTCTTCATCTGTTATGGTATACCAATAGTCTCTGCAATAAAGCTTCAATCAACCCTTGAATTAAAGGGATGCGTTTTACTAAAGACTTCATTGCCTGGGCCTTGCATTCCAATAAGCAACATACTTTAAGTTAATGGCTTTCAAATTAGCTTGTGACATCAGCCTGCTCTAACAATGTTGGTAGTAGCTATACTTTGATTTAAAGTAGAATAGGAATGGGTTTGTGGTAGGTTAGGGATGCGGTGTTGTCAGATTGACCGCTGTGACAGTCAACCTGCCATTGCCAGCGGCTAATACCGTCAAGAGTAGCTAGTTGGTAAAATCATTCAATAACTTACAGATTTTTTTCTCCAAAAAAATCATACTTTTTATTCTGAATTTAATCCTGTCTATTAGAACCGCCTTCATTATTGAAAATCTGTTTTTTTGTATAATGAAGCGTGTAGTATCTCTCATAAATACCACTTAATTATTAACCGGAGTTAATTCGGAAATTGAAAAAAAATGTAATTAATAATATGTAATATGCAACAATTATTCAAATATTATTTTATATAATAAAATGTTTTTCATGCATATAGGTTAGAAGTTTGAAGTGATTGTACAAAGAAAAATTTAGTTTGACAGTAATACAATGAGTGTTTCACTTTCACACTCGTAAAGAAATTTAATTCATTTACACACAAAAATACGAATTAAATATATACATGTTCACCATTAAATGTGAAATTAAATATCACATTTACATGAAATGTAAAATTTATTATATAAATACATAATGGTACTGTATTATATAAATAACGGGTATATATATATATATATATATATATATATATATATATATATATATATATATATATATATATAAATAAATAAACTAACACACCCATTGATAAATGTCTATAAAAGTGAATGAACTGACTAACTAATAAAAATAAGAGACAATGACCAAAATGCATGGACATCAGGAGTAGTCTGTCTTAATAATGTAAACAAATGTCTGCTAATCAGGGCTATAAATAGGTCATGATGTGATATAAGCATCATCATGACACAAGAAAATAAGTCAATTGTAATATAATTTTTTTTGTCAATTCCTACTTAAATCAACAAAGAAAAATTTTATTTTAGTTTGTATTAATTTTATAATTATAATTAATATAAATATGTATATACATATGTGAGAATAAGAATATTAAGTGGCAAAAAAAGAAAGCAAATTTCTTTGCAATTTTCCATTTTCCTTTTAATGTGTGGTATTGGACTATTATTTTCATTTGTTACTATTTATTCGCTTCCTTTTATTTCGTCGCTTGCATTGTGTTGTAGTTTCTTATCACTTTCCTTTCTTATTGTCCGTTTGTGAAGCAAGGTTCGAGAACGTAAATCCAGTTTGTTTGTTAGTTTTATTCTTTTCGTTCATTAATAATCATAGAGCATTATTTCTGATATTGTGCAGTACCATGACAACAATTTCAAGTTATAAAATGGAGGTTTTTCATGTAGATATTTCAGAGTTCATTTCTATCTATGGAAAGTTGGCTCAGTGCCAAAAAGTGTCAAACTTAGAACATGAAGATACTCAGTTCGAAACGACCTAGACTCCCAAATTTGTGTAATTCAATTATTCAATGAGTATTTAAAAATTCTTTATTAAAATCAATTATCATCAACTATAGGTTTAAAAACTGTATTTGAACTTGATTGGATGAATAAAAACGTATTTTATTAACGATTGAAAATTTGTATATTATATATATATATATATATATATATATATATATATATATATATATATTTTTTTTTTTATTTGAAATATTTCGATCAACATGATCTTCTTCAGTCAAGAAAGAGAAAAACAAAAGATTGAAGTCATACACAATACACAAATATATGGAGAGTGTGAGGCAATAGAAGGAATTAAAAATATTCCGAGTCTTTAAAAAGACTGTTGAAGGGAAGCAAATTTGAAATTGCAGAACGAAGCAAGCTATACCACTAGTAACTCACTCTACCACAGCTACATTGAGACTGAGCGACGAATGGAAGTTTAACGTCGAATTGGCAACAAGGCTCACCCACACAGCATGATATGAACCTCCTATTTGCTCAGAAGCCTGTAATCCCCACTCCCTCTGGTCAGTTTCCCCTACGTATAATCCTATTTTGTTTTAAATCAAACCATAACTTAGGTTTTTAAAACTGTTTCCAAGACTCCTGGTCCATCCTCTGGGGTAGTGGTACACTCAGTGACAACAACTAAAACTAGACGGTTTCTAACAATCAGAAAGAAAGCTCGTCAGCAATAATTCTTTTATTTATTGCGGGTGTTGGGTAAGACAGAATGTCGGACAGGCGAAAGTCAGATAAGCGAGACTTTCTTGCATTACATATAATATTGTGACTATTTAATAGAATGACGAAACAGTATCATCAGATAAAGTATAGCTCATAAATACACGCAAAAGAAAGAACCCTAATCGTGGATATCAACTTTTAGGTTTATTTCTCTTCAACTACAAATATGCTAGTATTTGATTAGAGTGTAGTTCATCATCTGCTGTTAGTCAGACAGAGTAGGGCGGGTTGAAAAAAACATAAAAGGATAAAAAAGAAAATCGGGTTAGGTTTGTTTGGCTAGTTATGTTCGGTTGAATAATTGGTAAAACCATTTGGAAAAAAAATTACAAAAGTAATTCTAAAATGATGTTAAAATTTGTCCACAGAAAGGTAGTAAAACAAATGACAAATGACATGTTGGGGTAAGCTATCAAGTTCAGACAATGCTCTGTCTGAGTTATTTTTAATAACCCCCAATGTGATCAGGCTTCTTCACTTCTGACCTTTCACATTTCTCTGCGGTCACAGTTATTACAGCTCATGTTTAAAGTTTAATTAAAGATGAACAAAATTTTATTCTTTAAATATTAAAAAAAAAAAACTATTTTATGAATTTGTTGGTAAATAATAGTAGTTACTGTATTTATAATTAGGACTATTATAGGATAATATGTTATTACATTGTAATTACAGGCCTAAGTGTTATTCAGCCTTCATGATTAAAATAATTACAGATCATGTTCATAGTTTAATTAAAGATTAATAGAATTTTATTCTTTAAATATTTAAGAAATAATCTATCTTATGAATTTGTTGGTAAATAATAGTAGTTACTGTATTTATAATTAGGATTTTTATAGGATAATATTTTATTACATTGGTATTGTAGGCCTAAGTGTTATTCAGCCTTTATGATTAAAATAATTATATTTTTTATATTTCTAATTTTTCAAAACGTGTAAGAAATTTAAGTTTGAATTGTCAGAAAATTTAAATTTTCACTTCAGTAATTTTTTTTGAGTTGGATATTTTTTAGTTTTACAGCAAATATGTTGAAAATTATATAAGTAGGACCTTGTGTGGCGCTAAACTCAAGTCGTAGCTCATTCTACTCAAGGAGTAGTAGAAAATATTCTAAGCAGAGTTAGAGACCCTAGTTGGACCTCATTAGTGTTGGGACTTTTGTTAAGCCGCTGCAGAACAGGTTTACGACTCACGCCACTGAAGTATTTCATCATTTTATTCAGTGTTTATATAATATTCATTGTTCTTTTAAGAAACAATATTATGCTTTTCTCCTCCAAAGAAGGACAAGTATAACATATTGTATACCTATGTTTAAATATAAGTAAGCCCAGAGTAAAGGAAACTAGCAAAGATTAAAGTTAGTAAATGTTCGCCAATCATGTTACGGAAAAGCACACTAGAGATAGTGTATTTCTTACTGAATTTTCTATAAAATTTTATAATTTCAGATCAAAACCACTTGTTTTTATCTTGCCATCTGCTTTTTCAATTTTGTTAAAATTATTTTCAGCTATATAAATATATATAAAACAACTGAAGTTATTAAAATACAAGAATTATTTAATTATTTTTATTCAAAGCTTTTCTTTTATAAACAGTACCAACATCATCAGGAATGATTATTCATTAATCAATGAAACGAAAAGCTTTGAATAAAAATTAATAAATAACGAAAAAGAAAACACAATAAATAGTATCATTACACTAACAAAACACATATGTAACCAAAATTACTTCCAATTTAACAATAAATACTATAAACAAATAAACTGGACTCCCCATGGGATCACCCATATCATCAGTAATGTCAGAAATATATCTACAACACCTTGAACAAATAATAATTAAACCTATACTAAACACACATAATATTTTACTATGGACAAAATACATAGACGATATACTTGTAATATACCAACCTACCATTCTCAGTGAACACATCATAATACTAAACAAACTAAATACATACAACGAAAACATACAAGTTACCTTCGAAACAGAAACAAACAGAACAATTAATTACCTTGACATTACATTAAATATAAATAATAATAAAATAGAAACTACAATACACAGAAAACCCATTTCCAACAACACCACAAAACACTACAAATCTTACCACCCCTGGACACACAAAATTAACACTTACAGTAACATGATAAATAAAGCAATAAAATACACACAAGATAACAAAAATTAAATGAAGAATTAGATAAGATTACAAAAATAGCAATAGAAAATGGACACAACAAACACCTTATAAAAAACATATACAATAAATTTACAAAAAACCCTAACCCCAACACAACACTACAACCTAAACACAAAAATAATAAATATAAAAAAATCTACCTTGAATATAAATACACCAATAACAAAATAGAAAAATTAACAAATATATACAACAAAGAATATTACACTCTAACATACAAACCAAACAACAAAATAATAAAATATCTTAATAAAACAAACCACAAAATAATTCCAGAAAAACATAACCTATCAGGAATTTACAAAATTACATACAACGACTGCAACACATTTTACATAGGGAAAACGACCAGATCATTTAAAATAAGATTTGAAGAACATTAAAGAGCATTCAAAAATAAAAATACAAAAGTATCAAATGTTGCAGCACACCTAAAATCACATAAACATGAAATAACAAATTATGAAAATAACCTAACCATACTTGAAATAAATAATAACCCAATGTAATTAAACTCACTAGAAAAATACCACATTTATTAAAACATACACAACAATTTAATGAACCTACAGACAACATATACAGAAGACATTCTATTAAAAAACAGTATACACACAACTCAACTGAAAATGCTTGTAACGTCAACAAATACCAACATCACGGACCAAACATTCGAACCAGGAAAATAGAGAAAAATTCATCAGTGATTCGACAATGGTCAAATGACCGAAAGGTGCCTCATCACACAAGGTAAAATTATTGCACTTAGCGGTGGATAAAAGTGTTTACAATAGTAATATACTAACTTCATAAAGTCAGTGCAACTGAAAAATAATGGACAACGAAATATATATATATATATATATATATATATATATATATATATATAATTAATAAATTAAAAATATTTCATAAACAAGAATACTTTTAAAACATATCACCAATTTAATATATATATATATATATATATATATATATATATATATATATATATATATATATTTTTTTTTTTTTAGGTTAGTTTTGGTTGGTAAAGATTATTTAGATTTTTTGGACTAGGAGACTGACAGACTTACCTTGGTAAGAGTCCACTCTGTAGTCTTGAAATAGAAACACATAAAAGCACTTAAACAATGATATATTTCAACCACACAGTGGTCTTTGTCAATCGAAGAGAAAACACAAAAAGAAATATGAGAGAATGAAATAAAATAATTGTAATCACAGATTGTGTAGAGTAGAAATCAGATGTCATGGATGCACAGATTAAAGATATATATATTGTTTCCATGAACATATGAGTGATTATAGTTTATGTAAGTCTGTCAGGGAAAAGAGATAAGGCTATTTGGACATGTCCAATACACCCCTCAGCAAATAGTTTCAACAGCCAAACAACAAAAATGGTCTTCAAAATACAGGGTCATCATAATTGTACATTGAAAAATGTCATATACCAGCTACAATGTAAACTTTGCTCAGCACAGTACATAGGCCTGACCACGGATGGTCTGAATATCAGAATGAATGGCCACAGACATGATGTTAAAATTATGAATATGGATAGACCAACAGCTCAACATGCTGCGAGTCACAACATCACAACTTTTGATGACTGCTATACCACAAAAATAATTAAATCACTCCCCCCCTGATTGCAATCCCTCAGAACTGAGAAGGTGGGAACTATCATACCAGTGGTATACCAAGTCCAGAGAATCCCCTAACCTCAACATCAGATAAATCCATTCATTTTTTTTTTCCAAATAGCCTTATCTCTTTTCCCTGACAGACTTATATAAACTATAATCACTCATATGTTCATGGAAACAATATATATATCTTTAATCTGTGCATCCGTGACATCTGATTTCTACTCTACACAATCTGTGATTACAATTATTTTATTTCATTCTCTCATATTTCTTTTTGTGTTTTCTCTTCGATTGACAAAGACCATTGTGTGGTTGAAATATATCATTGTTTAAGTGCTTTATGTGTTTCTATTTCAAGACTACAGAGTGGACTCTTACCAAGGTAAGTCTGTCAGTCTCCTAGTCCAAAAAATCTATATATATATATATATATATATATATATATATATATATATATGCTTTCTATGTATGTGTATATATATATATATATATATATATATATATATATATTCTTGATATTTTACGTAATCCATTGTTTTTCCGTTGCACTGACTTTATGAAGTTAATATATTACTATTGTAAGTAATTTTATCCACCATTAAGTGCAATAATTTTACCTTGAGTGATGACCGAAAGGTGCCTCATCACTCAAGGTAAAATTATTGCACTTGATAATGGATAAAATTACTTACGATAGTAATATATTAACTTCATATATATATATATATATATATATATATATATGCTGTCTATGTATGTATATATAAGTAAATTGTGATGTACAAAAATGTGACCTTAGTGTAAAAATACATGTTTCAAAATGTGTGAAAATAATAATTTGAGGAAAAATAAAATGATGTAATAGATTTATTCTTGCATAGTTCGGTGGTTTTGGTCTGGAAAATGTCAATTTATAGTTTGATTTAAACAGAATAGGATTCTATGTATGGGAAACTGGCCAGAGGGAGTGGGGGATACCGCCATCTGAGCGAATAAGAAGTTCACAACTTGCTGCGAGGGTGAGCCTTGTTGCCAATTCGACGTTAAACTTCCGTTTGTCACTCAGTTTCATCTCAGCTGTGGTGGAGTAATTTACTAGTGCTGTAGCTTGCTTCTTTCTGCCGCTGGCGATGGCGGGTTGAGTCACAGCGTACGAACTGACAACACCGCATCCCTACCCTGCCACAAACCCATTCCTATCCTACTTTAAATCAAAGTATAATCTATCCTATATTATTTATGTATTTAAATAAGAAAATATAAGTTCTCCAAAATATGAAATTATACTGAATCAAAACATGATATTACAAAAAGTATGAAGCTGAACCTTACAACAAAATGTGGAAAGTTGAAAACTTGAAGTTTATTAAATAATCGCTTTTGTGATATTTAAATAAATAGTATATGGAAAATTGGTAATTATATAGTATAATACTGCTATTTAAAAGGTAAGTTTTTATTATTGTATCAAAGTGCTATTTAGCTAGCCTTGTCAACCTCCATCAAATCCACATCAAGTTAAGGGGTAACGCAGAGAGAGAATCCCAGCCAAAGTCCACTCCTTGTTCACTTTCTCCTTTTGCCTGCTTGTCCATATTTACCTAATTGCCACTTCTCCCACCCTTCGAACATCTTGTTAATTTTTTTCCTCCTTTACACTTCTCACTCATTTGCCAGTTGTTCGAGGTTAGGAATATTTGAAAGTAGCAATGTATCCTAAATATATATTTTAGAAGGTTTTCACCTAAGTGACATTTGTTTGCAAATTCATTTCTGTCTTGGCGAGTCCCTTGTAAGTACAATCCGATTAATCTACATTCCTAAACCTTGTATTTCAGCTGCTTTATAAGACTTTCTCTTTCTGCCTATGAATCTTCTGTGATAAAATAAACATATAGGCATGTTTTAGGTCAGCAGTTATAAAGAATCTTTTCTTTATGTAAATATTTAACTTTTTTAAAAAAAATAATTGAAACAGAAGAATTTTAATTAAATGGGATCAGGGAAGTGTGTCCCCAAAATAGTATTATACTGTAATTACAGCTTTCATAATTAAAGAGTGATTTATTTATATTTCATTATTGCTTTCTTTAAGTAAAAGTTATTGATTGATGGTGATTAGTTTACATAAAGTTAGTTATGTTATTGGTGATAATGGTGTAGATTACATTTTTACAAAATATATTTTATAGCCTAGTATGTTTTAGCAAAACAGCTTCCCGAACACCCAGCAATTGTGTAATTTTAAATACCGAAATAGCATAAAATATGATTTCTAGAGATAAAAATGATCAAAATTTTTTAAGGCGTTTTCTACCCTCCCGACCTTCTTCCAGGTCATACCTCCCCCCCCCCAAATACATCATCCGGGCTATGCTCCTGAATAGAGCTGTTAGTAGTCAAGTTGGAAGACGCTTTACTCCTAATAGAAACGTTCTGATTTTGGTATTAACAGAAATATGGAAGTGGTTTTCGCTCCTATAATATAAAATGACTTTACAGCCTGTCTAAATAAGTACCTAGACTGAAAACTAACAGTACTTCAAAAAGCAAACTCAAGTGTTACCTTCATTACCTTATTCTTAAAATATATTCTCTACAACAATATAGCTGGAGTAAGACACCTCTACTGTGCCTTTTTAGTACTTGTAATGTACGTGTAATGTACTTTTTATAAAAAAAGTATCATTTTACAAAATAATTAGTGTCAACAAAATAATACTTAATGTTTGTTGTTGTGGTATCTATTAAGTGCAAAGTGTACAAATTTCAGATTCTTCTAAAATGCACTATTTATAGAAAGGGGGTGCCATTGCCTCCAAAGAGGTTGGACTTCTGCCTGTTTGGACCGTGAAGGTATTTTATTTCCCTCTTACCATTCACAGGGCGAACCTGAGACGAGGCATTCCCCTATCCGCCACCTGGGGACGCGCTTGTACTCGTTACAGGCTCCCGTGATGTTTAAAAGAGTTAATTGTTATCATATTTTCTTTCTGCGTTTTAGTTTAATACTAAGAAAATATTTAAAGTGTATGATGCCAGTTCCAATCTTGGATTTTTTTTCAAAACCTCCCTTAATATTAAGAAGGGTGTCAGTGTTAAAGGGTTATAGTGTTAAAGTTAACACTGACAGGGGGAATTCAGTCTCTCTAGACCACCCTTCAATCAGATTGTGTTTATGATCATGGTTCTAATATAATTAAGCATGAATTTTGAGGAATTCTAAAATTTTTCAGTCCCCTGGCACTAATATACTGCTTTGTTCTAAAATATACATTTTCGGTTATTTTAAAAAGTTTCTGCTTTTGTCAAATTACTCTTCTTATTTCGTTGCAATATAAACAAAATATAATTTTGGGCTAGGAAATCCCAATTTTTCATGAAAATCTTAGATGGACAATTTCATTTGGTTCGTATCGACAGTTCTGCAACTAAGAAGTTATTCTGATTCTATTAAAAAATTTGCATTCATCCAATGGTGTAAAAAACTACAGAAATAAATTACACAATAGAAAAATATTATTACATTTTGAAAAATTATACTAAACCCTGAACACTCATAAAGTATTGTAGGAAAGCAAGCAAAACATATTATTAACGTTATCCTCTTTGATGACTTTTTATTTCTCTCTCTCTGTCACATACACATATTGTCATCAGCAAATACACAGTAGATATTTTTATGTATGTTTTTTTTTTAATGAAAAGTAAAATATTGTTTTTATTTTAACAATTATTTTACATTCCGCCAATTGAACAACCTATGAATATGAAACCATGACATATCAACTAATTAATTATATTTTAAATTGTTTATATGCATAAAATATATTTTTTGATATTTATTTAAAATAATTGAGTTACTTTACTTCATAAGGTATGTTTTTTTTAAAATTTTGTTTGACACAGTAAGTTCAAAAAGCGATACGAAACCAGAACCTGAAGGTTTCCCCAAAATTTATTATTATGGCAAAGTATCCAGTAACCAGTATCACGGTCTCGTCATGGAGCTGCTAGGGCCCAGCTTAGAAGACCTATTTGTCATATGCAGCCGCCGATTTTCCCTGAAAACTGTGCTCCAAATAGTTATCCAACTTGTAAGTCCTGTAGGGGGCTTGCTAACTTGGCACTTGCGAACTTCTAGCAGAAAATTTAGGGACAAAGTAAATTTTGAAATTGTAAAGTGGTATTTTTGTAGTTTTCATGAAGGATTCTTGATGGTTTCTAAATTAAGGCTACGTTTTTACTATGATATACACTTCAAGAATTTTCCGTTTTATACCCAACTCTCATGAGGTTATCTTCCTCTGCCTTCTGATTAATTATTGTGTAATGGCATTTGTAATAATTTCTTATCTTTAATAAATTTTTTAATTCCCAGAAATTTTTTTCTCCTCAATCAGGTTTTAGGGGTTTTACCCACTCTTCGTTTTACCTAGGTTCATTTTTATCTCTTCTTTTTTTTATATCAACATTTTTATTACAAGTAGTTCTTTTCTCCTTCTTCTACAGTTTCTACTTTCAGTATAAAGTACTGTATTTTGTTATTTGTCATTGCTTTCTTTATTTCCTCTTATGAACACAACAAATGGTACTACTAGGCTCACATAAAAAGTGTTTCAAATTTATATTGTAGGCCAATATGAACTTCAACTGTTTCATCATATTTCTTCACTTGATTGTGAAACATTCCTCTCGGATCTTTTGTTTAGGAGTTTCTTTGATGGTTTGGGTTGTTTTGTGTTTTTTTTATGGTCCTCCCTTTGCGTAGCATATTTGTGGTTAAGTAGATGAATATTACAAAATGTATTTTTTTTCCAGTTAGATATTTATTCTTTACCATGACATGTGGTTATAAATTTGAGTATAATTATAAACAAATTACAGTTAGAATGGTATTTGGTTGTTATCAAAGAACCTTGAATATGGCGATGCCATGTAATTATTATATGGCTGTTTGATCTAATTAACATCTTTACAAAAATTAAACAACGCACAAAAGATGGATCAGTCACTGAACTGGAAATGAATAGAATGGCAGATGTGTTAAATTGTAATAAAAACAACAAACCCTATTTGGCCAAAAGTTTCACTTTGACTGGCAAAATTCCTTTGTAATTTTAATTCATCTATAAAATCTCGGTGTAGATTGTTCATAGATATTTCTAAACGTATTCATTTTACTAATTCTTAGTGTTTGTTTTTTATTAATTGTATGTATTGTACTTTCTTCTAAACCTATTAAATATACTTTTTAGTTTAGCGCTGTTCTAATTCCAGTGCTCTTGGTACTATAGTGTCTGTAATAACATCACATTTCCCCAAAATCATTGTTTAGCCGATTCTGTTATGAGCTGATCTCTTTAGCTGTGTTTTTTATTGTGTGTTACCTATGTTGCTTCTTTTGTTAACATTATTTAATAAGTTCACAGTTATTCATTTCCTTTAGGAAATGTATACTAGATGTTTTATATTATAATATGCACCTATCATTTCATCTTTATAAAATCGTAACATATTGATTGGAACTGATATTGTTGTATGAAGTGATTAGCAAAGAATTCATCCAAAGTAAACTAACCTCTTGAAAAGGGAATTAACATTAAGGCCACTTTTGTTACACACTGCTTAATAGTTCTACAATGGTTCTTTTAAAGAGCAATACACCAAAAATATGACAGAAAGTACTTTTATAAAGTCTTTACCCACTATAATGTATCGTACTAGAACTCTGCCCGTACCAAGTGCAAATATTCTTTGCATCATTTGTATTGGACAACACCCATTAGACCGTTTCATCATCGGCCAACACCATAGCGTGCCATACCTGGCGAGCTCAACATTTGTCGGTCAGCATATTGTATTGTGTGAGTGACGGACCGTTCATGCATGGTACGTGGCGCTGTCAGACCCCTTGCACCCGCGGACACAAAACATAGTTGGTCTTTGTTTTCTTTTAAAAAAACTTGTGTTAGGAAAAAAATATTCTCAATGAATTTTCTCAATAATTTATTAAACTGGAATGACGTCATACAAAAATACTGGTAAAACTATTCACCAACTAGATGCCTATATAACGTGCAATATTCTCCCTCAGTTTACCTTTTTCTTAGTCATTTGTGAATCCAATAGTGTCTGTGTCTTTTTTGTTTTGTCCTTCCTCGATCAAAATAATGGCAAACATTGCCAATTCTGTTAATGACAATTCCCTAGTAGCCATATTTTATGTTTCCACATAAAACAACTAACATAAGTTAGTTCCAGATTCACAATGCAGCAAAATAAAATATAAAATTAATTTAAATTATAAAGATAAATAACATTAAAACAATAGACACTGTACTACTAAAGTAGTCTCCTGATGCAAGAAATGTACAGCGCAGATGCAAAACTCAATGGCTACCGAATGGGTATCATATGCGTTTTATATGGTTATAAAACCTCCCTAATTTTAAAAGGTAGTTACAAGAAAAAAATAAGACATATACGGAAAACATACCTTTGTTGGTGAACAATGAATGCTATGTCATTTTAAATTACTTTGTTTTAAAAATTATATCTGCTAAATGACGTCCTCCATGGTTGATACATTTACGACGTCTTTCCCATAAGCTCTTCATAGTTTTTTGTGTCATTTCTCTTGGAATGGCTGCTTCTTCCTGGGTGATTGTCTCTTTAAGTGCTTGCAGATATGTGACACGATGTTTGAACACTTCAGCCATTAATTGTCCCCAAAGAACAAAATCACAAGGCTTTGAATCAGTTGACCTTAGGGGCCAGGTAATGTCACCTTGCAAAGAGACAAGACATTCAAGAAACAACTTCCTCAATATTTCCATAAAACGCCGAGAAGTGCGAGATGTGGCTCCGTCTTGCTGGAACCAAACTTCTTGCTCTTCATGGTCTACAACAAACTGGTTTAGATGAGGTCACAGGAAGGTCTCTACCATGTGATAGTAATGATTCAAATTAACCGTTATCATTTGGCCACCTTCTTCAAAAAAATTCACAGAACTTTCGGCATTAGTACACCTTCAGTAACTGTCACGTCAGGGCTGTGTAGTGGTCGCGATGAAATTCCCGAGAGTTTGCTATAACCCAGTAGCGAAAATTCTGTTTGTTTACAGTACCTGATAAGTGGAAGTAGGCCTCATCGGAAGAAATAAACAAAGCACTAAGCGGGAACGTTCTGAAAAATTTCCTCGTACACACAGTTCTGCGAGTTTCAAAATCGCTCTCACTTAATTGCTGGGTAACTATCATTTTGAATGGGTGCATATAAGGCTCTATATGGAGAATTTTTCTTACACTCCTATTGGATAATCCCAGGGCAGCTGAATGTTTAAGTGATGAATGCCTTGGGGATTGTTGGACGAATGCTCTCACACATGCCATATTTTCCGGCTTTGTTGCAGTCCGAGGTCGGCCAGTAAGTTTGGTTTTTAGTGCTGAGCCTGTTTGTCTAAGGTTTGACACCCACGGTTGAATAGTTTTTTTATCAGGAACGCGATCATGTCGGCCAAGTTCAAATTCAATACGAAATGCTCGCTGAGTAGCAAAAACAGAACCACTTTTATTAATAAACTCCTCTCCAACAAACGCACGATGATGCTTTCCAACAATACCCCACCACATCAGTGCTACCACTACGACTCACACAGTGGTTTCCTCAAATACGGGAGGTTTTATTGCCGGACCCTGTAGAATGCTGTTGATCCATTATAGTGGGCATAGTAGTAACAGAAACGTTTTTTCTCGTGTCTGACGCGGTCCTATGACGGTCATGGGATGATGCATTCTAGTGGGTAAAGTTCTTTAATAGGTTGTAATAAAATGTCAACCGTGAGCTCATCTTGTTGAATAGGCTGAACATTGCTCGTTGTTGGGTTAAAATTAGTAATAGAAACCTTTGTGATTGATAACTTTTGAGATGATTTCAAGATCAGTATATTTAGAATTTTAAGGTTCGTATAATAGGCATGGAAACTAGGTACTTCATTGTATAATTTCGTACAAATTTTGTATAAATAGGTAATAGTAATAGAAAAACTTTTGAAATTGAATTATTAAAAATGTATTTAAATATATAAAAGGTCTCTGAAGTGCCAGGTTTACAAGCTCCCTTTTTCCTTACTTATCCATAGCCTCCTAATTGTCTAACCTTTTTGTAAAAAATACTGTAGTTAGTTTTACTTTGTAGAATAAGTCAAATTTTTAAATAATTTCAAAAATTTTAAGTTTTACAATATATATATTCCAGATTTCTGGTGTTTTAAAATGGAACTAGAAGTTTATTTTGAATTTGTAAGACATGGTGTGTGTGCGCGTGTGTTTGTGTGTGTATGTTTGCGTGCATGCGAGCAATCATGACTGAAATAGTTGTGCTGTAGAGGTAAATATTATTTTTTAATCAGGAAGGCTAAAGTGTGTATAAATTGTGGCAGTTTGGCCATGAAAATATAGTAAAAAAAAAACACTCAAATGTTATTAGCATTCCTAGTAACATATCAAAAGAGGCAGATATTACATTACCAAAGATAGAAATGAAATGAGAGCAAAACGTTCCACATTGTTTTGGGAAACTTTTGAAATAGTTTCTTTCCTTTAAGTATATTTTATTTCATTACAGAACTCTAAAATGTTAGTTTTGAAAAACTGATTCTACAATCCATTTTTAAATTTGTAATGTTAATTATAAGAAGACCAACTCTGATCTATAGGAATAAGTAGTTTTTGTTATAAATATTGTTTACTTTTTTAATTGGTTTAAAAATTTTGTGTAAACAATTTATAGGCTAAATATATGAATGTTTGATTTAATAAAACATTTAATTTTTTTAGCTGAAGTTGTGTAACTAGACATTAAATGGAATGAGAACGGACGTTAAACGGAATTTGCAACACTAGGCAAGAAAATTATTAAGACTTTGTGGTCGTACTTTTCTAAAATTTATGCCATTCAACTATTTTAAAGAGTCGAAGTTTTTCAAGCATTTGAAAAAATGGACAGAATAAAATTATACTTCTAAGTTCTTTGTCAGACGTACATGTTTTTCAACTAATGTGGTTGTCTTCTGTTTTTTCTTCTACGTTTCCTTCCCCTCTAAATGTCCCATGAACCCTCCTTACCACTATATAGATGGTATACCTGAAGTTTATTACTTCGGCCCATGTGGGAAATACAATGCCCTCGTCATGGAGCTTCTTGGTCCCAGCCTCGAGGATCTATTCGATGTCTGTGGCCGCAAGTTTTCTCTTAAGACTGTTCTTATGATTGCCACTCAACTAGTAAGTATGTTTTAGCACTGATTCTACCAAGTAAAGACTAAGGCGGTAGTGTCTGTGAAAATAGTATGAGGGAGTAAGTTGTTGTAAAGTGAATCAAATGGAACATATATCAGTTCAAAATGTAGAAGCTTTATTAATTTTGTAAGTTTGAGCTAAACATATTGACTGCTGATACCAAATTGTAGTATTATCTAAGGAAAATTACAACAGTCGGGAACTAGCGATGAAAATGCGTCTTGAGTACTACCATTCACTATGTACTACACTTAAAGTTCAGTCTTTGTGTAGGTAGCAATTTAAGAAAGCCCAAACTAAAGCTGGGAATATAGATCCAATCTTCATCTTTTAATAATTTGTTATAATATATTCACGATTTGATGGTTTGATTTGGTTGCAGGGTTAAAAATTTGTTTCACTCAGGTCGGTAGTAAGTTAATCAGAACTTTGTTAGTGAGAACCATTCAAAATATTAAATAGTTTAATCAAAATCTCACTAAGCACTAGTTTAGTTTCGATGATGTTGTCGCCTTCATTAGTGATTGCATTAGTTGATGTGATTTCATAAAATTTGTTAGCAGTAGCCAATCACTGATAAAAGCAGCATCATCGTCGAAATTAATCTGTATATATTTATTAAACTAGAGTGTAGGGAGATTTAGAGTGAACTATTTTAATATTTGCCATTGAAGGTTGGTACACTTCCCCTCATTTTTCTAAATCATGAATGATAAATTTATTTGAATATTTGAGCTGAATCATGCCTCATGCCTTTTTGCATTTTTTTCAGATTTATATGCTTTGTTTAAATGAAGAGAAGCGTTGTTCTATAACGTTTAAGTAGGACAATAAATTTGTTCTGGTAGTAAAAATATTGCATTTACAAATAGCTTGTCTCTTTTTTTATGCATTTCTAATAATTATCAATGACTTTATTATAAAATTAATTTGTTTAACTAGTGAAGATATATTATCTAATCTAAAAACAATAGAGCACTAAAACATTTATCTCTTATTTGTTGATAAGGAAGCCAATAATTGTGTTATCTGACAGCAACAGTGAACAAACTTTGCTCACTCATATAAAATTAGCTGCAACTCCAGAGAAAGAAGGGCATATTCTTTAACAGCAGAAAAAACTAATATAAAGTTTGGATATGGGCCTTTTGTCATAAGAATTTATTTTTTTCTCTTAAATGTTTGGAAATAATAACATTTGTAAATACGTAGAGCTAAAAAAAAAAACAGTTACATTACAACATGCTTAATTCTGATAACTGTAAACTAAAATTGTAATCATGTAGTGAACGACACTGTAGTGATCTCAGTTATACGTTTCTTCTCCACAATCTATAATACACAATTTAATTGATATGATAATGGTAATGTTGAGTTTATATGAATTAAAAAGTTGATCTCGTTGTATGGTGTTATTAGTTTCTTAAAAAAAAAGAATAAACTGCTCCTTCAGCGAGTATTTGAACATTTATTTGCATGTATGTGAAATATTGCAAACTATGTAACATTCCATGGGGAATGGAGTCAGTGCTAGAATTGTGTTCTAAGAGACGTTTGGCATCCCTTACAGCATGTTTCAAGGACAGTACTGCTGATAACAGGCACTCACACACAAACATGCACATGAAACACACACACACACACACACACACACACACACACACACACACACACACACACACACACACACACACACACACACACACACACACACACATCCACACACACGCCCCCATGCACACCCACACACACGCACGCACGCACAGTGCTGAAAAAGTCAGAGCTTGATAAAGTAACCTCCATAAGGCACTTGCCACTATGATGGGCTGTATAAAAAGCCTATGGACATAATCAGCTACTAAAGTTAGTTGGATGAATAGAATGTTGGTAACAATGTTTGCAAAAAGATTAATGTACGAGGGCTGTTTTTTTTATCAACTTCCGATGTGGTATAAAAATAAAACTAGTGAGAGTAATTAAATAAATTTATTATCAAGAGTTAGGTATATTATTAGTTACTTTTCAACATAATCGCCTTTTAAATTGAGGCATTTTTCATACCTGCGTACAAGCTTCTTAATACCTCTTTCATAGAAGTTTGCCGCCAGTGATTTGAGATGGGTTTTCACGGCGACTTGCAGCCCGTCGTCAGTTCGGAAGCTCTGCCCTCCTAACATCATCTTCAGTTCCGGAAAAAGGTGATAGTCGCTCGGCGCTAAATCAGGGCTATACGCCGGATGGTCAAAAACGTCCTATTTAAACCCGTCAAGAAGACGTTTCGTCAAAGCAGCACTGTGAGGACGGGTGTTGTCATGAATGAGCACAACTCCTGATGTGAGCATTCCTCTCCTTTTGTTCTGGATAGCTCTCCGTAAACTTTGTAACTTACCACAGTATCCTTCCGCATTGATTGTGGTCCCTAGCTCTAAAAACTTCACAAGCAAAACACCTTTTTGATCTCAAAACACGGTGGCCATAATCTTTCTGTTGTTGAACGTTTTTTTGAATTTTTTGGGTTTGTTTGGAGAGTTTGAATGCCTCCATTGTTGGGACTGCTGTTTCGTTTCTGGGGTGTCATACAGAACCCATTTCTCATCTCCTGTCACGGTTTTGTTCAAAAAATCATCGCCATCAGCTTCGTAACGATTCAGAAAAGACATTGCTGACGCCATTCGCCGAGCTTTGTGGTCATCAGTCAACATCTTCGGCACCCATCTAGCACTAAGTTTTTTGTAGCCTAACTTATCAGTTTCGATAGTGTATAGGGCTGACCTTGAAATATCAGGAAACGGATTGGATAGCTCCGTAATCGTAAACCTCCGATTGCTTCTTACACTTTGGTCAACTCGTTCAACGATGTCTTCGTTTGCGATTGACTTTCGTCCTTGGCCCCCTTTATCATGAATGTCAACTCGTCCATCTTTAAATTTCCTACACAAATCACGCACTGCACTGTCACTCATAAAGCTTTCACCGTATACTCGTTTCATTCTACGGTGAATTTCTGCTGCGGATAACCCTTCAGCTTGCAAGAATGACACTTCGCAACTCACACTTGGCAGGAGATTCTATCAAGGTAGCCATGTTTATGTGTCACTGGATAAACTGGTAATGGCGTCGGATGCCCGAAAACGAGTGAGGTTGTAGTGGGATAGGTGCGCAGTCGATTGCCGCGCATTACTGGCCGATGCCGCTCGCCCTGCCGTCTAGCAGTACAGTCGGAAGTTGAAAAAAAAACAGCCCTCCTAATAAACATCTAATTTCTTACCATTTTGAATGCACAATTTGTATTGAGAGTTCCTGAAAGTCCCTGTATCTTCTATCAGATGAAGCAAGGTCCTGAAGATATAACATAATTCCATTTGATAAAACATGAGATACTGGTGATTTTTAAATACAATATTTTGTAACCCATCAGCTCTTCCTGTTGAAGTATGCATATTCTCTTTAGAATATAATGTACTTATGTCGCTAATAAACCTGATCCGGGTCAGGTGTAAAAGTTGCAATAACTCTATATTTAATGAGGGTAATGTCAATACACTCTATTTCCTTTACATTAATATGTTTTCCAAAACACGTTAATAACAATTACTTTTAATAAGAATGGAATCAAAAATATTTCACACTTGACTTGAAATGGGAATGCGCTTGAAAAAAAGCTATGTTTATAATATACCATTAAAATATTGTTAAATGCTGACAGTGTAGTGTAATGGTTTTCGTGACAATGATTACATGTTATTTTAAATGCCCTTAGTGTGATCGTTTACTCTTTACCATCTTACTTACACTTGATCTACGTGAATCTTCACCATTTGATCTAAGACCACCTGGTTTACTCTTTTAACTGTCAAATTTCAAGGATTAAAGACTATTCTAAGTACAGTAGAGTCTCGAAATTCGAGGTAAATAGGACAGAAACCTCCTCGGATTACGGAAAACTTGGATTACATAGAAATACGCTCCAGTCCTTTAAAAAAATAGAGGTTCTAATGAAGCCTAATACAATAATTAAGAATGCACAATATACGTTTATAGAACTGTATTGATTACAGTACTTACATAAGTTAATGTTGTTTTGTTCATCACGGTTGCTACATTTTTTGGAAAAAAGTTATAAACTGTCTTCTGCGTCTGCTTATCAGATTGTTTCCAGGCCTCTGTGTCACGTAAAAGTCCTAGCAAAAGCACATCTTTTGGCGTGAGGTCTGTTATTCAATATAGCGCATTGCAGTTTCCACTGAGGTTGTACCTTCACCATGACTTATTTTCCCTTCTTGTACTGCCTCAGTTGAATCTTCATCTATATTCTCGTCATCACTAGTTCAGTAGTTTCTTGTACCATTTCAATAGTCATAACATGACGTGTTATCATTACTTATGTTTGTCATTACTCACCATTGACGTAAGTTCATATCGTCAAAATTGTCTTAACCTGGAATTTTCTTCATAAAAAATGTCAAATCTGTTTCTTCTTGCGGGCGAATAACACAGTCAAAAGTTTTATTATGTCTTAGTACTTTATTCCATGACAATATTTCTTCTACTATTTCATTCCATGATTCGGCTATCCAGTACAAGACTTCCTTAACTATTTTTTTAGCGAGCCTGCAATGCTTTCTTTCCTTTCAGTCGCTTCCAAGAGAGATTGTAAAAGGTAACGCCTGTATTTGGTTCATACATTCCAGAACACCCTGATCCATCGGGTGGATTAGGATTGTAAGATTTGCAGGTATAAACAAAGCATGGCTATCATCAAACCACAGTTGATCTTCATCAAGAAGTGATAGTGCATTATCTAACAGTAAATAATTTGAATTTCATTTCAAATAGATAAATCAGTCTGAAATAGAAATAGACTCAAATTTAATGGAACCTCAAAAAATTAAGACTCGGATTTTCGAGACTCTACTGTACTGTATTTTAGGAAAAGACAATATCATTTTTTGAAGCCTAACCTTCTCAATCTATAAGAAACTAAAATCTAATGCTCTCGCCTCTGCTAAGTAGTTTTGATTCACAAAACATTAATCTTTTTCAAGTAGATGTAATTCATTGGCAATAAATGGGACTTAGCTAGAAGAGCCTGTTTAAACTACAAGTAACATTTTATATAAATTCATTAAACGTTTAGTTGCATTATAAATTTATTGAATGGTTTTCAATTTGAGATATGATGCTTATAAATTCAGAAATCAATTAAATTTTAAATAAAATGTTTTAAACTTATTTTTTGCTTGTTTTTCCAGCTACATAGGATAGAATTTGTGCACACACGTCATCTAATCTACAGGGACGTAAAGCCTGAGAACTTCCTAATAGGGCGTAGCACTACTAAAAAGGACAAAATTATTCATATTATAGGTAAGTTGTACTGCATTATGGTAGAAATAATGAAATGGTATATTTAATTTAGATATTTCAAGTTTTATGTTAACAATTGTGAACACCATTTTATTTAGGCTGGTGTTTATGAAATGTCATTTGTAACATTTTCCACTGCAGTTAAGTTAGAGTACTGTATCTTTATCATATCTAAATTATTTGTAGTGTTAGCACAAATATACGTATTTTATACAACAATATTATAGCTTTTTATTAAGCAATTGATTTTTTCATCAAAAGAGGATATAAAATATTATTATAGGGACTTATTCTTAAGTATTATTTAATATTTATATATGTGTTTTATCAATTAATATCTATTATTGTTACAGACTTTGGATTAGCTAAAGAATACATAGACTTAGAAACAAACAAACACATCCCGTATCGGGAACATAAAAGCCTGACAGGAACTGCGAGGTATATGAGCATCAATACTCACTTAGGGAAAGGTGAGCAAATTTGTTGTCAGCATTGGACCAACAATTTTATCTTTGAATTATTTTAAATTTAGAAATTGGTTAGTACTTGGTAATAACTTGTATAAATTGTATACTAACGTTTTCGTTATGTGTGTTTATCAGCCTTTTAAAGTAAAGAAATCCGTAATAAATTTTATATGTATATAACGTTACTGAATTGTTTTTCATATACAATCTGGCTTTCTTAGATTAAGAAAGGAAGGGCAGAAACTAATTATGGTAATCATTAATGTTGAATGATTAAGGTATAAGTAGTAATTAATTTTAAAGTTTTATTATTATTATTTGTGAAGTTGCGAAGTAAAAATTCGCCTTTATTACTCTGGTAAATAGCAGGTCTACTTTAGAAAAAAAACACCCTTCCCAGTAGAGATGGTCGAACCAGTAACTTTATCGGATCGATGATATTAGAGACAGCGCCAGGCTTGGATCAGTGACAAGGGATACCGAGACAGCTTTGTATGCGCCAATATCAGACAAGCATACCACATTGATGAAATGGTTCTTTTTTCTTTTATGGAAGGCTCATTTGTTTTAAAAATACACTCTTACGAAATTAAGAACAAACTACCGAGTGCGAAATAGCATCTACTGTACACAACACTGTCACTATCTGGAACCTGATTCAAATTGACCACCCAGAAACGATGTAAATGAGTAGAACTAATGACAGCGACAAATCAACCAATGAGAGCCGTGGTAAAATATCAGTAACTTTTCAGTAACACCCCCTCTCCTCTTCAGTCAACGACACTGCACGATAATCAGCGCCATGAGCGGAGAGGTGAAAGCAGAGCCATTGACAGTGACAAATCAAACAGTAACAGCCGTTTATCCCAGTGACAGTGACAAATCAACCAATGGGGGCCGTTTCATCTAGTGACTGCAACGTTTTGCCCAATCACTACGGAGGCAACTTCCAATCAATCCATTGTCACTGGAACTGGCATTTTCCATATTTTGTCACAGGTATCACCAGGAACAAAGGAATATCAGTCACAAGTCATTGTGACAGAAAATATCGATCATCCCTTTTTCCCAGATGATTTACCTACCTTTCTTTTACGTCAACCTACCCAGAAGTTTAATGAATATTCTTTTTATGGCCTTTGATTAGAATAGCATCTCAAATATGTGACACTGAACAGTAAACCATATGTTTAGCTAAGGAATACAGTGAAATCTTAATACTTACAATATCTCATTTTTGAAACATTCATAACAAGCAATGATGTGTCTTAACATTCATCGGCAAGGTCCTTAGCTTTAAAAACACCTATTGCGTTTAAATGAGCATTTGAGTGTTTATTACCTTATAAATTACAAAAGCACTGCATTCTTTGTCAACCAGATAAGTACATGAAGAATTAAATGATACAGGTCACTTAAGTATTTAAAGTCTCAATTTATTCTCTATTTTTTTTTTTTTTTAATTTTTAATAAAGAATATAAAAAACTGGTACTGTGGTACTTTGGTAACAGTTGGACCTGTTAGTAAGGTCCATATCCATATCCAATTGGTCTTATATCCATATCAAAAAGAGATTTGAACTCTGCTAGAAATAACTGAAAAGTGTCCCATTGCAAAACACCCCTTTTTTCTAGACACTCAAAAAGTATATGTTTTTGCATTTTTTAAATTTAAATCTGATATCTGGTTTTTGTAATTAATTTAGGGTTAATTTTTTATTTTAATGCAAATCATTTGTGTTAATGTTCACCATATTTTTGTAAGGCTGGGTTCAAATCTTCAGAACTATGTTTAGATTGGTTTCATCATTGATCAATTAGATAGGGGTTTTGTCTTTGCCATGAGACTTGAGAAAGGTCCAGAAAATTGTTTTTATATTTGGCTTATTTTATTTGTATAAAACGATGTACAGCTTTATTATAAGACTTTTTCGATTTGCATCCAAGGTCACCATCTGATTTTATCAGTCAGCAAAAAACTGAACAACTGAACAATTGCCTATAGATTTTTAGGCAATTAGAAAATAACTCAAGCATTTTGCTACCTTCTCAGTTACTGTCCCATATAAATAAACATCTTGTTTATTATTTTTGTTATGTAGGCCAGGGGTTCTATTGTGGTATGTGTACCCCTTGGGGGTACGTGAAAATTTTCAGGGAATATCCAGGGAAGGTAAAGAAAGGTTAAACCATTTTTATTTCTTTCCGTTTCATCCTACGATGTGATCCGAGGTTAAAAAATTATATATTTCAGTGCTACGTTGTTACAGTTTTGGATGGACGTTGTTTACAGTGTTAGAAAGGTCTACTAAGAACTTTCAAATACTGGTTTACCTTATTGGGTTTTCAACTACATACATATGTAAAAGAGGGTTTTCGAGCTTAACATATCTAAAAATTAACTACAGAAACAAGCTTAATGTTGAGGACGATTCAAGGTTGTACTTAACTTGAGCTGAACATTGAAGAACTGTGTAAAAAGAACGAAGCTCATCCTTCTCATTAATTTTTTGTAACGCGTTTCAAATATATTTTGATTTTGATGTAAAAAGTGTTTTTAATTTAATCGTCCCACAACAACAAGGAGGTATGCAAAATTCTAATTTTTTAATAAAGGGTACAGTCTTTGAAAAATATTGAGAAACCCTGATGTAGGTTGTGTAACCTTACTGTGTTTGTGTCGCCCTTCTTATATGCAATCATGTTGGGAAGTCATTTGGTCTTAGTTTTGTTGAGTGAGCGACTTGTGAAATTACCAACTATATATTTTATCAAAGCTTACAAAATGTCAGTTTCAAAAGGTTCTAACATTGAAACTAAGGAATATTATCACTTAAGATTTCAAACTATAAGTTCTAAGACAGTTAGAAGCGGGTTTAATTGTGTTAAAAAAAAAAAACAGATATGAAGTATATTACAATAGTATTAAATCTACGCTGTGATAACATAATTTTTCGATGCTGTTATGCTGTTTGGTACCAGTAGAACGGTGCCACAGAACACATCTCCAGTGTTAAAAAGGGTATTACTGTATAGGACATAATGAAGCAGTTAATGTGTTACCACTACAAATTGGTTATCAAAATTATAGAGCTGTTACATAAATTGTTCAAACAATAAAATTTAAAAAATGTGTTTGTAAATAGTGTAAAACCTCATAAAGAGACTTATTTCAAATTAAAAATACAGAAAATCTGACTGACGTTTGAATGGTGATTATAAAAATGATTAAACTATATCCTGTTTTTGTTCAATTTATTTCTCGGTTGTAAAATTACATTCAATGCAAACCTAATATTTCTGTATTCGAATATATTTTTATAAACTATTATAGACTATATTTACAGTATAACATTGTAGAAATAATATTTTTCTGAGACATTAGATTTTTCTAGTTACAGTACTACCCTAAAAACGGCAATTGTAGTTTGTTTCAAACATTTTTTTTTTATTTATAAAATTTAAACAAATAACGTTGTATAAATTGACATATATGACTTTTAATGATGTACTGCAATTATTTTTAAAGGTTTTGGTGAGAGGAACCATGATATCTCAAAACAGATATTTGAATTTTTTTCTAAATATTTGCGGAACATGGTTTTTCCTATAGTTTCATATGCACCAAAATAAACATTTCTGAAACAGTTGTAAGATTTTATTTTTATTTACATAGTTTTACAAACACATACTAGTTGAAAAGAAGCTAAATTGGTTAGACTCGGGTAAAAACATGTTCTATATGTCCTCCGTTCAACTTGAGGCAACACTTGTACTGTTCGAAAAGGTTTTGCATCATTTTGGTAAAGAGGGGTTGTTTCATGCTCATTATACACATTATTACTTTTTCCAGTAGTTGGGTGATGTTGTTTGTTGGGTTATCATGGAAAGTCATTTCCTTTATCATTCTTCAGACATAGGTGTCAGGGGGTGTGAGATCAGGGAAGTAGGGTGGGTAGGGACAGAAGGCAGGTGCCAAAAGTTTCTTGAAGGAAGGAGGAATATTGTCTAAGGTATTGTGACAGATTGTGCCATTTTACAGGAACCATTGTGAACAAAAAGGCAGGTTTCAAGCACAACAAAATCATTTGAGGTCTTTTATAGAACGACCAAAAATGACTCCATATCAGTCTCGATTCACAGTAAGAGGATTTCCAATATTGTCTTTAACAAAGTGTGGACCATTTTATACCTCTCCCTGACACAGCACAATAAATGGTTCTATGTCTGTCGTGCTGTGGCCTCTGTAGAATACCATAAGGAAGTTCAAATTCAAGAAAATATGTCTTTTTGTGAATTTGTTCCTGACATCGTAATTGTGTGAATACCTTGATCCACTTGCACATCCAATTCCAAATAAGTGAAAATAATTCTCTGCGATTTAAGCTTTTTCTGCAGTTGTTAGCACCCAGCAAAAACTAACCACAAATAAAATATGTAAAAGGAAATACTCAGAAATAACCAAGAGTAGTACACCTGATCAAGAAGGCAACTACAACTGATGTAGATTCAGTACTGTTTATTTTGGTGCGTACGATAATTTTTACATAAACTTTAAAGTCATATTTTTTTTTAACAATCAACAGTCTGAAAGGTTAAAATGATTTTCAACAATTTTATTCATTTTACTTTCACACACACACACATTAAATGTTTGTTCAAGACCATTTAGACAACTTTAACAGATAATGTATCAATCTCAGTTTTGTTTCTTTTATACATTTACTGATCAGTACACAAAATGTTTCGTTTTGAATTATAATCATGTTTACAGAATGAAAGATAATTTTATTGTTTGTTAAACTGGCTTGACATTAAAATTTCAAGTTATCTTACTGCTTTTGTTTTCAAAAAACCTAAGAACATTGATAGCTTTTTAAATTTGTTTAAATGTAGAAATATATAAGATCATTTTTAACCCTAGAATTGATTATTTGTTTATACCTTTTGAAGAAATTGGAGAACTGATTTTTGTTATTGGTGCTACATCATTAATATGATGCCGGTGTACATTAGATAATATGATTATAAAAGAATTGTTCACTTAAAATTAAAGGTTGAACAAGCCTAAGTGGAATTCCCTCGACTGAGGGCCCACTGAATGAAATCCATATTATCAGTCCAGGACTCGAGACCTGGCTATTGAGGGTTAAAGCACTTTTGCATGCCCTCAACCCTCCCTCGACACCCATGGGCTAGATCTTTGTAGCCACCTACAGTAAGATGCCTCAAGAACAGCCTTGGAGATTCGGCTCAAATAATTATGATTTTGATCCTACCAATTCCCAACTCCTTCAGAAAGAAATGAACAGAATTTGCCGAGAGATCCCTGGCTCCCATCTCAAAAGGGAAGTAGTGACAGGAGAACCCCTTCTGACTAAGAGTAATACAAAATTTCATACTTGTTGGCCTTGTACAGATTTTGCTTCGAGATATGATTCCCATGGAACCGTCAATTCTACCATCACCAACAAAACGGAGTGCAATGAGTATGCCAGAATTTCAGGATACAAAGATGTAATGCCCAAAACAGAGGAAAACTCAAAATGTCATTTTCCAGAATCCATATATATATATATATATATATATATATATATATATATATAATCCAATCTATAATGATATTTTTGGTAACGTATTGGGTGACCAAATTGGAAAAGACCACTAAATTTGTAGCTGGAATTCAAAATCACCTTGGATAAATATGATGGAAGGAGATTTACAAAACCTTGGGAAGAATGCAACAGGTTGATATTTTTAATGAATTTAGGATACTTGTACATAAGTAAAATGTACATTAGCAAGCTTAGACATGTGATAATTTATCCTCCATGAAAATGAACGGAAAAGTATTTTTGTCATTTTCACCAGGTGTTGCCCCCTTTGTGCATAGTCAATGATGAGGAGAATACTTTGAAAGACATACTTTTGGATTGTCAATTGAAAAATAAAGCCAGGGATTTTTTAAAGAAGCTGGAACTGAACCATGACACTTTTGGAAACTGCCTAAAGATAAGGCGGTATTGGTTATTGGCAGCTGAAATGTACAACAAACATCAAGAGGCTGAGTGCTTGAGGTTTGTTCTAAGAAATAAGACTAGCATTGTTGGGCAGTCATCCTTAATAAAACAGCAATCAATGATTCTGAGTTGCTCTGGTCTTGTGATTTTAGTGATAATATTCATATCTTAGTTTGTTACTGAACTTTTAAAATACAGATTTATGTGGCCCTTTGTATCACAAGACATTTTTAAATAAACACATATATGATGGTGTCAGTACCACTGCATTATGATCTGAGTTTAAAATTTAATTTCCTGCTTATAATCTTCTGAAAACAGGTAATTTTTTCTACTTCTCTTCATAACTTGTGAAATAATAACTAGTTATATTTGTTACAAATATATTATGATAATATAACTTCCAGCAATTATAAGTGAACCTTTAGCTTCTCTTTTGGCATTTTATACAACATTAATACAACAAAAGGATATCTCTTTAACGACAATTCATTATATTATTGTAAACAAAGAAATATAAAATCGCTTTAAAAAGTAAATTCCTACTTAAGTGATTTTTTTAGTTTTTTTCCCTTGACTTGGGAGCGGGTTTAAAACTGCCCAAAGCACTGCTACCTTAAGGTATATTGTACTTACCTCCCTGATCTAGACAAATAGCCCCTTCCCTCTTACCAGGTTTAGGAGTTTTCTGACTAGTGTTTTACCTTCAGCATCCTCTTCCAGAGCTGTGCTATCTCCAAAGAGGTTGAAGCGCCTCTCGGCAAGTGTTTCACATCTATAAATGATGTGTGTGGCGGTCTCCAGTTCTTGTCCGCATAATCTGCACACTGGTTCATCTTTGTAGATACCCATTTTACGCAGATGATTCCTTAGTCCACCGTGTCCCGTGAGTAGACCTGTGGCTATCCTCAGTTCCTGCCTAGACAGATAGATGAAACTCTTCTGCATCCCCAAGGAAGGTTTCCTAAGGGTTAGCTTACTGTGTCTCATCCCTTCAGCCCTGATCCAGTGCTCACAGTGTCTTTCAGCCATCCACCTTCGCACTGCCATCTTGACCATGGATTTGGAAATACCTACCGCAGGCTCCGGTCCAATCATGGGAGTCGAAGGACCCCTCTCTGGCCAGCGCATCTGCGGCTTCATTTCCAAGTATTCCCCTATGCTCTGGCACCCAACCTATCTTGATTTGATTGTGCCTTGCCAGGGCTTGTAGGTTATTTAGGCACTCCCTGACTATGGCCGAGGTGACCACATGTCCGTTTAGTGCCTTAATTGCTGCCTGACTGTCGGAGAAAATAGCAATCCGGGTCCCGTGTGTTCCCCTCCTTGCTATCTCTCCCAGACAGGCATTTATAGCATATATTTCGGCCTGAAAGACAGAGGTATGCCTCCCCAAGGAAAAAACTAGTTTTACCCTTGGGTTTTTACAATACACCCCCGCTCCAGTGCCGAAGTCCATCTTGGAGCCATCTGTGTACCAGATCTGAGCTCCCGATGTTAATATCCCTGACCATTCCATCATAGTATGGTTGGCCTGGTCAGGTGCAAACGTTCGAGTAATGTGGTCGCTGCCCATTGATTTTTTAGTTACTTTTTATTGAATAATTACAATTAATATAAATAAAGTAACATAACCTATGCGTTGAAACAGCTGTTTCACCACATAACCTATAATATAAAATCAGCTGTTTTATGAAATCATATGTTGTCATTTTAAGCCATATTGGATGAAATAACTGTATTGCCTACCTTGCCCCTTTTATAAAAAGTTTTCTCCCTTAAAAAAACTAAAATTAATTAATTATTAAATTTAAATTGTAAATTAGTATTTCAAAAAAAAACTATTAACATCAAGTTTCACCCAGTAAAAGTTGAAAAAAAAATATTTGCACTTGAGTGGATGAATAAAACGTATTTGATTAACAATTGAAAATTTTAACAAGATATACATAGGGAGAGTGTGAACTAATAGAAAGAAACATGAAAAATGGGAAGTTATATACATGCAATTCCTAACCCAACCTAAAATAGTTTTAGATATCAAAATAT
Source organism: Prosapia bicincta (assembly GCA_036971475.1). Classification (NCBI taxonomy): domain Eukaryota; kingdom Metazoa; phylum Arthropoda; class Insecta; order Hemiptera; family Cercopidae; genus Prosapia; species Prosapia bicincta. Next base: position 21,430,119 of record JBAIZL010000002.1, on the reverse strand, counting down.
ACATATGGCTCTAGTTTATACAATTATTTAAAATAATGTATTGGATGTAAATTGATTTTATTATAATTTTCACCTAGAAATATTTTATTTATTTTACAACTAAAATTATTAACCTTCTGAGTTTAGATTTTCTAAATTCAAATCTAATTTTTCAATTACTGTTTATATTTATAGACTTTGATAGACTTGACGTATTTTGGGAAAACTATTGTTTTGTCAGAAGAAGAAAATAATTAATTTTATTTGATCAGTGTTTAATAGTTCTCCCTCCAGAATTAACCCACATACATGGTTTACAGAACAAAGTCGACGTGATGACTTAGAAGCTTTAGGACACATGTTCATGTATTTCCTGAGAGGTTCATTGCCTTGGCAAGGGCTCAAGGCAGACACTCTGAAAGAAAGATACCAGAAGATAGGAGATACCAAGCGTGCTACCCCTATTGAAGTCCTCTGCGAAGGTCATCCCGGTAGGTTTAGCATTATCTGCAATACTAGATTATACTTAATGTTTTTGCCGTGTTCTTACTTATTTTGGACATTCTCCATCTTCCAGAACATTTACTATAATAATTTGGAGCAACTGTAGTGCAATTTTTAATTATAAATAAATTAAACCTCTTAAACCATAAACACTTTTATTTATGTCCCGATGTACATTTTGATTGCAAGGTAATCACCCTCAGATTTTTTAGACTTTTTCAAACTGATTCAGAGTTAGGGTGCGAACAGCACAAGTGGATCGTGGGGTCGCAGTGGATGAAACTAGTTAGGTGGCGGTTGAGGTGAACAGCACATAATAAGGAGGTCATCTGCACTGCTTAGCCAAGCTCAGACTGCTCTAGTGATGTGTTCTCTGCTATAAGTGGATATTCTGTTCTCGATGGTATTTGATTAGAGTGAAGGTAGTGACAACTAAGTACTGGATAATAGGTGATCAATTAATTGGCATTAATTGGTAATTCCAAGTCCATCCAGTAAACAAGAAAAAAGTAGTTTTGGGGTATTCCACCATCGTTTTACTGAACTAAAAGATAACGCTGAACGATTCAATTTCTATATAAGTATGACACCTGAGACATTCATTTACCTACTTGAAAATATTTCTCCTCATTTGGACATCTGTGTTTCTTACCACAACTTTCATCATATTCTGATTTTATATAAGGAAAAGCTACCACACTAGTGATGTTGACAGTAGAATTTCCCTCGCACTGCGTGATAGGGCGTAAAAGGATATCGGTGACCTTAAATCAGAATGAAGCAGCCCGCTAGACTGTGAGGTAAGCATCCATGTAAAATCAAATCAGTTTCTTTTCAAAAAGCATCGATATAAGCATCTTGGAAGGCTTCGTGATAGACCTTTACCTTGACGTACCTGTTATGTTCAGCTCGCTTATGTTTCAATGTGTTTGATTTACATGGATGTCAACATCGACCGCGACCTACACCTCCACTGAGACTCACGTACGCTGTTCACACCCTAATTCTTGTAGTAATTTCCTCTGAAAATAATCTAAATGTACATCAGGGCATAAATATAATATTTTGTGGTGTTTTGGTCTGTTTACTGATCAACTATACATGGGAGTTTTGTATATAGTGTGTTTCTACTCCATTATTTTCTAGTAGATAGTTGTAATAGATGAAACTGTAATAACATCAGAAACTGGAGAGCTGCACAGTAAAGCAACATTGATATATAAAGCAGAATTTTTAAAAATTTGAGTGAGTCTTTAGAATCAGTGAATTAGGCTCATAAATAATTAACTAGTTGAATTTCCACATTTGGTAATTCTTTATCTAAATATTTTATTTAGAGCTCTTATAAGCCTAGTATAAATTATTTTCAGTAACATTATCAATAAAAAGAAACCCATATCATTAAATCCACATTTAGTAAATTCTTGCAGCTTATCAGGATAAATGCAAACAGTGAGTGAGTGAATGATTACATATTTTATACCTAAAACTAGTACCAACCTATAAAAAAAAGTCTCTATTTATCTTCTGAAAATGAGTGTAGTTGGTTTAAAAACGAATTATAAGAAACCCTTTGTTAACAAATATTTTATTCTATACATACGAGTAAAATAAATATTCTATACATAGGAGTATGTAGACTAACTTGGTAATAATCCCTGTTCATTTTCTTTACTACTGAAAAAGTACCAACACATTAGATATATTTCTTTCGTTCTAATTGAAAGTTATTGGTTTTTTTCTTTCACAAAGGTTATAATGCATCTGAAATATATTTAATGTTTTATTGTACCTATATCATAAAAATAGATATATTTATTACCAAGGTATGTATGTGTATACGTGCATGTGTGCTTGCGTGCGTGCACGTGTGTGCGTGATTCATCTGATATTTTCAAAATAGTATAGCTTCATAATACATCAGTATACCAGAACCTTTTATACCCAGATTTTGATCATTTTTCGTTACTGAATACTAAAAAGTGTTTTTGACCCCAATAATAGAATTTGATCATTTTGCGCGATGCTTATTCTCTTGAGGAACTGTAAATTATGAGTGAGACAATAATAATTTGATAAAATTGATAATTTTTTGAAGTTGATTTATTCATTAATGTGGGTCATTTTATCCATATTTGAGATTTCAAGTACATAGGTACAATACTTATGACCGCTGAAGACAAATAACCAAAATGTACATAAGGTACATAAACTAAGAAGGTTATAGTAAAGTAGTTGATTTAAAAAAATAGTGGTTATTGGGTTTTTATTGTGTTTAATACTGAATTTTTAAATGTGCTTGCTATTTGAAATCTTAAAATTTTATGGTAACCTTGTTTTCTTGTAGTTTTCATGAAATGCAGTTGTGTATTATTGTGTTGTTTTATTAATTTTAAATATTTTAATATTATACGTATTATTTTAATTAGAGTGTAAATTAATCTTATAAGGCAATATTCCATTTTTATCTTGATGAAAAAATTGAATTTGTTTTGTAGAGGAAATGGCTACATATTTGAGGTATGTGAGGCGTCTAGATTTTTTTGAAACCCCTGATTACGAGTACCTTCGGAAGTTGTTCCAAGACTTATTTGAAAGAAGAGGTTACGTAGATGATTCAGAGTTTGATTGGACGGGCAAGACCATGGTAAGGAAATGAACACGTTTTATTCTTGTTATTCGAAGATCAAGATCTCTATCTTTTGCATGTTACATGATATTATAGTTATATATATAGAATTATAAATTTACCAGATGAATAAAAAACATTTATTACCTCAGTTTTTTTATTGAATATTTTTTTTTTTAGTTATGTACAGGCCGTTCAAGTTAATTTATTTTCTGATTGATTAATTGTGCTGATATTGCTAAAGTTGTTAAGGAGATTAGAATTTCTGCTGTTTTAAAATTTCAATAGTGTCATTTACTTTATGCTAATAATTACTAAAATAAACATTATTGTTTATTCTAACATCATCTAATTTCTAACGATGTTCGTATTTCTAAAGTAAAAATTGCCTGTCCCTATCAAGGATAAAGTGTGGTCTGCATGTGAAATAATAATATACTTTACTTTATCCAAAGCCAGAACTCGGGCATCTGCCATTCTCCGCCTAGCCCTTCACTGGAGATAATATTGACTTCTCTCTTCTACGTCTGGCAAAGCTATGCATTTCTCCATTTTATAACGGTTGCACAGAGGCCAACTATCTGAGGTTGCTAATCCTATTTTATATAAGGGGGCTTGCAGATGGTTATAACTGGCAAGCATTATGAATTTGGCAACATTTTCCACTCTATGTAGGCCTGGTATTACCACTGTGTGCGCCAGGCTCCTCCATATTTTTTGCAGCACCTGTTTCTTTCTGGCTTTTCCTTGATTTTTCATTGATAGTCAATCCAGTCAGACCTCAGGCTGTGGCCAAGTGTTACCTTTCTTCGCTAGCTTATCTGCTCGTTTATTTTCCTCAATGCTACTTGGCTAAGGACCCATTGCAGCACAATGTACCATCCTTTTTTCATCAGCTTTTACAGCGACAATTTTGAGGGCTGCAGCCCTGTCAGAAGTAATGTCAACAACTTTGATGATAAGATTGCGGTGATAGTACAAGCCGCCGAAAAACTTTGTCCAATATCTGGAAAGTTGGCACAAGTTGTGTTCTTCGTGGATTCACAGGCTGTTATAACTCCATTAACTAGCAAAATAATAATATGAACAAAGCCTAAAATATTATAACCATTTGCTTAAGACAATTGGAAAACTATATAAATATTTATTGAGCGGAGTCTGTCCAATAAATATGGAAACGGATCCAATATGGCAGCTATGATAAGATGTTAAGCCATACCTACTAACTCACATATAGCCTGAGAGCCACATTTGTCGATAATCATCTGATTGTTGAGATGTATATACTGAGCCAGTTATGTTTATTTCTGTTGTGCTTGTTTTACTAACTCGCATATAGCCTGATAGTCACATTAGTCGATAGTATATACTGAGCCAGTTATGTTTATTTCTCTTGTACTTATTTTGACTAACTCGTATATATCCTTAGAGCCACATTTGTTTTTTTTTTAAACAAGAAAAAGCTGTAAAAGGTTAAACTCTGTATTAGGTTAGTAGATTTAAAATATGTGAAAGCTTTATTTACATTGATTAAAATCTTTTAACATATTTGCTGCAGGTACTGTAAATTCAACTACATTGCTTAAAAAGATTTTTGTTTACTTGTGCATATGAGTTGTTTTTTAATAAACAGGAGTTAAATTCCAAGTAACGTTTTGTGCAGTGTAGGAATTTGTTTACAATATATTTGTCAACGCTTGATGATTTAATATTATAAATACCACTGATATCTCTACACAATTGATAGTTTTAGAAATATTACTGATATCTCTATACTATTTGTAGTTCTAGAAATATTACTGATATCTCTACATTATCGGTAGTTCTAGGAATAAGGAATATTACTGATATCTCTACACTATTGGTAGCTCTAGAAATATTACTGATATCTCTACACTATCGGTAGTTCTAGAAATATTACTGATATCTCTACATTATCGGTAGTTCTAGGAATATTACTGATATCTCTACATTATCGGTAGTTCTAGAAATATTACTAATATCTCTACACTATTGGTAGTTCTAGAAATATTTCTGATATCTCTACACTATTGGTAGTTCTAGAAATATTACTGATATCTACACTATTGATAGTTCTAGAAATATTACTGATATCTCTACATTATTGGTAGTTCTAGAAATATTACTGATATCTCTACACTATTGGTAGTTAATATTAAATAAAAACAACCTCTTACCACAAATTCAACAATTTTTATTTTAACCTAATGTACATTTCGATTACAAAGTAATCATCTTCAGAGGTATTTTACAAATAACTCACTAACTAACTTACAAATAACAGTTATTTGTAAAATACCTCTGAAGATGATTACTTTGTAATCGAAATGTACATTAGGTTAAAATGAAAATTGTTGAATTTGTGGTAAGAGGTTGTTTTTATTTAATATAAACATTTACGCCACAGTTGCTTCAAGTTGTTACTATTGGTAGTTCTAGAAATAATACTGATATCTCTACTCTATTGGTAGTTCTTGTGCATCATTTTTATGGAGAATACCACTTGACAGAAGGTATTAGCAACTGTGTCAGCAGGCCTCAGTAGATCTCACATTAATGCAAGATGTATAGTTCCTGTTTATGTGGTTGGCGGGATGGCAGATCTATCTTTAAAAGATTGTCTGTTATAAGCGTTGTCCAGTTTGATAGGGTGTGTTATAACAAAGTTTTACTATGAAAGTTTGCAACACAGTTAGTTGGTTAAAAGAGAATTGGTCTCCCATGTTAATGTGTTTTATTCTAATACAGACCACAAAATGGAGAGTCATCATAATATTAGTAAACTTTATTTCTGTTTTTTTAAACAAAACTAACTTGTTATATCATTATATAGCACATGGTGCACTGTTTTATAAAGAGTCGTCAACTTTATAAAGTTTTTTATTTTGTAAAATACACAATAGTGTCATTTGCCAACTCTCTTAAATATCATAGTTTGCTTTGTAACAGTAAAATTTTTTAGATTCAACAGAAGTATAATTTTTGTTGAGTCCTCCTGTTACTGGTTTATGGAGACCTGTCATCATATCTGGATGTCCAAAATAGTTTAAAAAAACTGCTCTGAAATGTACGAGGCATGTTCAGAAAGTAAGTACCGGTTTAAAAAAAAAACAAGTAAAACCATTTTTATTTTCAACAAAATTTTATTTTTACATGAAAGTACATACCTTAAACTATTTTTCAACATAGTTGCAACCGATGTTCAAAAACTTGTCGTAGCGGGTGATCAATTTGTCTATACCCTTTTCGTAGAAGGTTCCCGCCAACAAATGTAGCCACGACTCCACGACAGTTTTCACTTCATCGTCATTTTCAAAGGGTTGACCGCCTAGCCCACGCTTCATGTCCAGGAACAAGTGGTAATCAGACGGAGCCAAGCCCGGGCTGTAGGGCGGGTGATAGAACTGCTCCCAACGAAACTGTCGAACCATTGTTTGAGTGTCACTAGTGTCATTTTATTTGTCAACGACGAGACGATGAAACGACAAGACGAGACGACAAGATGAGACAAGACGACGAGAAGAGATGAGACGACGAGACCAGACGAGACGAGACAAGACGACGAGAAGAGGTGAGACGACGAGACCAGACAAGACGACGAGACGAGACGAGACGAGACGAGACAAGACAAGACTACAAGGCACTGGTAAAGAGACTACGAGACACTATGATTTTTTCGTCAACTGCCCTTACCAGATCATCGGTGACAAGAGACGGTCGACCGCTCTGATTCTCGTCATGCACATTAGTTCGACCGCTATTGAACATTCTAACTCATTTTCTCACCATTCCTTCACTCATCACGTCTTCCCCATAAACATCTCGAAGTTTCAGCCGGTTTCACATTCCTTGCGTTCAAAAATCTTATTACAGAACGAATCTCATAATCGGCGGGAACACTTATTGTCTTAAACATTTTAAACATTGAGAGAAAACTGAAAACACAACGTACGACAACTAATATGGTGTGACTCGATAGCCAGTGAACAAGTATGACTAGTGCACATGCACGGAACACCGATTGCAGCGCTATGGCGGCACTAGAATGAAACAATACTTAGTTTCAATATACGCCTCGCATTTATCTATATTTTCATGTCTATTAATGAGTATTTTATTTAAATAATTCGAGGTGCTCTCTAAATTATTAAATATTATGAAAACAAATTACATATTTTTACTCTAGAAAATTGCTCTATTTTCACTTATAATAGCAAAATATTTGGTACTATACAGAGGCCACCATTTTTAGAGGTTTTTGCAAGGACGTAAGAACACTAAATATTTATACAGACTTTATTTGACTTCCTGCGAAAATTACTTGTCATTATGACAATCTTGTTTTCTGCCTCCCAAAAAAGCGATGCTAGCGAGAATTGAGTTAAGCGCATCGTTGCTAGTCGTGGTCACTCCCAACAGCCACGTGTATATTCCGGCGGTACCTCGATGTCTCTTGTTTCTCTATTTAGCACTTCTTCACATCTGATTCATAATGTAAAAGGGAAGTAATAATAACATATTTATGATATCCTAATATAACCCAACCACCACAGTGTGCGTTATAATAGTGGCCTCTGTATAATTCGTAAGTACCAAATATTTTTAAAATAGGATAATATATTTTGTCTCATTTGTTGAAGACAAAGAATTTTGTGTGTGTTATAGCCTAATACAGAGTTTTACCTTAAAAAGAAAACAAATTATGAATTAAATGTTTTGCAAGATCTGTAGTAATGTTGGCCTGTTGATCTAAACTAACAAAACCTTAGTTGAATTTTCTTTAAAGGTTTAGAAAGAAGGCAATTTTTCAACCAGTACTATTGATATAGTGAAATTATGGTTTGTGTAGGTTGGGTGGCTTATACGAACTGCTATATGAAGCTCAGCAGACTTTACCGGTTATGATCAGATTTCTATTTAATTCAATTTATTTCTTGAATTCTGTTTTAGCTAAACCTATCCTAGTGTTTTATTTTCGATTACATTTTCTAAGGATTGTTTTCTGAATGTTCCATTAAAATGTTTTCACTCTTTTGGATTTTAGATACTTGATTTGTGCTTGTCAATTTTGTAGAGAAGTGTAATTTATAAAACCTTATTGCAAAACTTTGGTTCTAGAGTTTATCTTCTAGTAAAAAATTCGTATATAATTTCCATGTTTATGTTTCATTATATGGACATAATTTGTATCTAAAGGGAAATACACTTACTGTTTTGTATGGTAAAATTAAAGCGATAACAAGTTGTTAACCTACAATCGTAGATAACATTTTTTTAATTATATTTGAGGTCTGGGTTAAAATTTCATGGCAGTGTTCTGTTCACGAACCCACGAATTTACAAAATTTAATTTAGACAATCGCTCATTTTTTTAAATTTTAAATAAATGACATGTTTTTACAGAATTCTTTAATGCAATCATCTTTTGTGTGAAATTATACTTTTATGTTTGAAGGTGAAAACTGTAAAAGTCATCATTACATATTCTTGAAACAGTAAATGTGGGAGGATGAATAAAAACATAGCAAGGGCATTGTTCCACAGATAAATATAGCTCCACAGATAAATGTTTAGTTGTCTGCTTCTGTCTTGTGTGATAAATGGAATAAACCAATGAGCAAAGACCTTTTCCAGGTTTTGTGTTTAGCTCTACTAATGCGGGAAAGTTTTTCTGGACTATTTAGACTTTAAATGATCTGTATGCTTTAATGCATTTTTTCTTATATGTATTTTATGGCATAGTTCCATAAGAATCGTCTTATATATTTTTATTTGTTTAAAATAGGAACATAATACAGTATTAAATGTAAACTATATGTTCTAGGGATGGGCTGATTCTGATTCTCGATTCCAGAAATCGTTGGTTCTCCTTATATTAAAGAGCCGATTACAATTCTTGTTTTTATAACTATTGAAATATTTGTGCGGAGTAATATATTTGAAAAATAATTAATTATCAACTATGTCTTATTTAAGTATTTGTTGCTTTGAATAAGTAATACGGTTACAGCAAATGCCAATTTAAGAACGGAAATAGTATTATTAATTATGACGCAACAACAAAGATGATTGGAAGCATTTCTGTTCCTGTTTGTTTTTCACTTTTATCCAATATGTTTGTCATGCTTTCAGAAATTTCTATTCTTAAGACAAGGATAAACGTTTTCTGCAGAATATTACCTTGAAACGGAACTTTCAAAAGTCTTCTCCATGAACTAGATGTAAACTAAATTATTATTAGAAAATATCCTGTAGGCCTATATTAAAAAGAATCAAGAATCAAAATTGGAATTGAAAATTTTAGGAACTGGCCCATCCCTATTATATTTTATGACATTTTTATGGGTTTGACATTTAATTAATGATTATATTAAAAGTTGTCTCTTTAAATGTGTTACAGAGTTTATTAATAAAAAAAGTTTATTAAGATGAAAAATTTATAACTATCTCTGTTTAGTTCTTGCAAAAAATTAAATTTCAAGTACAACTTATTGATTAAAAAAAAAAAATTATATAACTGCAATTCACTTCGTGGAACAGTTTATTGTGTATGATATATACAGTATAGAATTTGAAGTAAATTAATTTTTTGGAAAAACAAAAAAAAGTTTAAGTGTAACATTTGTATTTTAAAATACTGCTGTTTTCTTAGTAGGTTTTTAATTAGCATATTTATTTTAAATTTACGTAGTTTTTAGTTTTTTTTTGGCTTTACATTTGTAAATTTGGTTAGAAAAGTTTTCTTAAATACAAGGTAAAATGAGGGACTTTTATAACAGTGATTTTTATAGACCCCCTGAAAACTACTTTATTTCCTACTACTCAGTAATCATGAATAGTTTGATCCGCTCCAAGATGCGGATCTTTCCCAAGTTAATAAATATTTCTCTTGATCACTAGGTGTATCACCTATTGTTCTCCCATAGTTTGGTGTAAATCATTTCTTATATAGGGTGATTTATATAAAATTCATTATTTTCAATTAATGTTTAGTTTAAGAAGAAAAATACAAGTAACCTGTTATTGTGACTTACACATACAGAATGTCTGGGAGATTGATTGGTTTTTGAAGCTTGTGTTGAAATTGTCGTCTGTTCCCCTCTAGACACAGCTGAACACATCGTACCATGTTTTTGGCAGCAAGCTGAAGCGTTACATTGTAAATGCTGTTGGTTGTGCATCTAATATTGTCCATCAGATTTTCCAAATTAAGATGGCTCGTAGCGCAGACTCTTAGATAACCTCACAGGAAGAAGTCTGGTGTGATCAAGTTCTGTGATCTTGGCGGCTACAAATTCCTAGAAACTATGATGTCTTCAAAGTAACTTTGGATCAGTGCCATAGACTCATGTGACATATGACAATTGGCACTGTCCTGTTGAAAGTACCATAGATGCAGCTCTAATGCGTCCAATTGTTCAACTAATTCACTGGATATGCGTCAGTACTCTTGAGGGGTCACTGTACTGAAAAAATTTGGACCAACGATTCTCTCTATTGTTGAATGACAAATTTTCTGCTGACAAATGCGCCACATGCAATCAAAATCCCAAGACCTCCTGTGTCTTTTGATAAGCAAATAAAACCTTTTGGTATATTCCTACTGAAATAATGGACAAATGAAAATGCTGAGTTTTCATATGAATCGCCCTATATTATTTTGTACCTTGTTTAGCAGTAAGACACCTCTTTGTGTCCCCTACAGAAAGTATGTCCTGTATATGTGATGCCATGTTTGCTTTTATCCTTTTTGTGTCCATATTTTAATCTAACATATATCCACAACTTTTCCTATCCTTCATTGGTTGACTGATTGCCATAAAAATATAAACATAAAGGTCTGCAAGCTCTTAGTGGTTAACATATTTTGTAGGTCTTTAATTTTGCTCCATGCCACAAATCCAGCCAATTGTCAGTTCAACTTTGTAATCTCTCTAAGTTGGTTACCTTCATTTTGTTTCCCTATCCATTTAGTAGATTATTTGTAAAATCTTATTCACTGTAAGATGCTGTCTGAATTTTTGTTGGCATTTCATAATAGCCATTCCTTTTTGTAATATTTTTTTTTCACTTCTAAGTGCGATTTTATTGATTTTATAATTTTACCTTCAACTTTGTTCTGTGGTCCTTGTTTTGTTAAATACATAAGAAGCCAATTTGCCTTCAGAGGGTGCTAAAAATATCTGGGCAATATCAGGTTACTGCAGGAAAACAACACATTAATTAATAAGAAAAAGAAATTTTTGTTTTACCTTATTATTGACATTAAAATTAATTGTCATCAGAGGCAGAGGTAAATGGAAGTTTATTTTACTAAACATAGATAAAATATTATCTCAATCATTTGAAAATATATGTGTTGAAAAATTCACATCAAACAATTAGTTTAACTAATTGTAGAAATTTTAAAATAAAATGTTCTACAATCTGGGAAACACTTATATAAATAAAAAAATCTCAAAAATATATAAATATGCAACATACTATTAGAAGTGGGCCGACTTCTACAATTTTCTATTTCAATTCTGCTTTTAAATATAAAATTTTATCTTCCGATTCTTGACTCCTGAGTCAATTCTTAATTCTTTCAAGGTATATAGGCCTACATGATATTGTCTAATAACGAAATCAGTTAACATTTCGGTCATGTGTTTTAGAAGTTCCGTTTGAATGTAATAGGCTATACAAAACGTTAAACCTTGATTTAAAAATAGGAATTTCCGAAAGCATGGCAAACATATCGAATAAAAGTGACAAACAAAACATGCTTCCAATAGTCTTTGTTGTTGCATCATAAATAATAATATTTCCTCTTTCTCAAATCAGCATTTGCTTTATTTGTTTAATTCATTCAAAGCAACTAATGCATAAATAAAACATAGTTGTTAATTAATTATATTTCCGACAAATTACGTCACACACATATTTTAACAGTTGAGAAAACAAGAATCGGAATCAGAACTTCAGTCAATAAAGAATCAAGTATCGAAGGAAGATTTCTCGAAACCAATAGGATCAACAAATCCTGGAATCGAGAAATGGAATCGGCCCATCCTTAATATTTATTCATCCTCATGCATATATTGGTAATGTAAACACATTAACTAACACAAAAATATAATCTAAAATATATGTTTTCTCATTTTCCTTATCAGTTAGGTTAAATTTAGTCCAAGATAGATTACAAATATAAGACTTCTCTAACCAGGTAATCTGGCATTTGCTGAAGTAATCTTTCTTAACTTGAACAAAGTAGTAACTTTTTTTGAATAAAAATATACTAGAAATATAAATAACCAATTTGTACAACTAAAATAACAATTTTTGCTAACTAAGGGTCATAATTTAGAATTTTGTATTTTGTAACAAATTTTTACCAAACCTTTTGAACTTATTTTTTAAATAATATTTTTAAATATTCAAGTCAAGATTGATCTAACTAGGTATAAGAATTATCTTGAGAACATAAAAAACCAATGTGTGGTAAATAATTGTTGCATAACAATTACTAAAACATAGTTATAATTAACAAAAATATAGTAAATGCTAAATAAATACAATTTCACAAATTTGGTAATAATTAAATAGTAAACACGTTTAAAAAACCTGTTTGTATTCAAAAGTCTTGTACCTGAATTATGAGGTAATGTCAGGTTATTCGGTTTGATCATTTTCACATTTCACAATCCTATTTCTGTTTGAGCCTATTTTATCTATTTGAAAGGAAATGATGTGTGGGGTGGGCATCCAAGAAATATTGATATCAATATGGTATGCAAAGGAAATGAGTCGAGCTTCCAATAGGTGTTTATAGCCATTTGGCATGCCAAGAAATGTTTCTATAAAGTTCTCCTATTTTTTCTAATGCACAGGGACATACATACGTTTAATCTTTTTTTTGGTAATCCGAGGGGGTCTCGGTCCCATCTACCTCGAATTATCTAGACTCTACTGTATTTTGTTGTTTGATATGTACAATATAATATGAAAAAATTCAATGCTGTTTTTATGGATTACATTGTTTAAATATAAGTCTGATTTTCCATACTACAATGCTTTCATCTATACATAAATTTTAGAATGTGTAATACAGATCAATTTTTTTAAAATCATATTGTCAATATTTTTTTACCTTGAGTTAGAAATCCCTAACTTCATCATCATTCAACCACTTATTCGTTGTAAAATACTGCACACACTAGAAGTTGATCAGTAAACACGTGAGGCAAACTACACTAACAGGAGAAACTACGAAACAATCTGTAAATACGTGAGGTAAACCATAGACCTTGCACACAAAAGAATGACGACTCAGTGTAGCATTCATTGTCCAGATAGTTGCAAATATTGAACCTAGAGTGTAACACAATATACAATAAAACAAATCGGAAACTTACGGCAATGGTAATCTAAGAGAAATGGTAAAAAGTTCACATAAGGGAATGGTCTAACTGACTATTGTGCGGCCTCATGTACTTACTGGTAATCAAAGGGTTAATATTAGATGTTAATATTGTCAAATAAATGCATATAAGATAATTAAAATTTTATCCTAGTTTGTAACAATATAGTTTCAGAATTACGATTATGCATTCAACAGAATAGTACCTTCCTGAGTGTTAAAAAAGTTACTCGGGAAATTATTTATCCAGGTGAGATTTATTAATTGTGAATATTACACATGTGGATTAGATTAATTATACCTTTAAATAGGTTTTAAAATGGTTTTCAAGAAACTGAATTTAGGTTACATGTAATCTAATAAATTATTCTTAATATATTCATCTTCATTTGGGTCAGGAATATTTGTACATATTTAAGTACATTTTTCTGCCTCTCCTAACATTACAATATTTTCCTTTCTATCGAAAACTCTATTTAGAAATACTATGTAAGTTTTGAAAATATTGTCATTCCAAAACACGCTAACAAAGGAAAATATTGTAATGTTGGAAAGGTAGAAAATTGTACTCGAATATAAAATAAATTATTGTTTATCAGAAGGGTATTGCTAAACTATGTTTTTTCATAACAAGACAAAATTTTGGTAGAATATTTTAATGTTTATTTGGTACTTAGAGCTTAAACCGACCACACTCTATTATTAAAAAAAATTAAGCAATAGTTAAATATCACAAGATGACACAAAATAACTCGTTTTTATATAGGAGTGATTATTATTATGCTCATAGATTTTTTTAGAGAACTTTGAGGATTCATTTAACCAGATGAAAGTACGTCATTTAATTTTAAAAAATCTTGTTTTCTTCAATTACCATTAACAGATTAAGAACCTCTAGGAGTTTTTCCTGTAGATAAGAGGTAATTTTTGTCATTGCTGATAAAACAATTTATATTGTGCCGGTCTAGTTGCTTTAAATCACCATCAATGTTTAACACTACCAATGGCCCTCCCTGAAAGGTTCTGTTATATTTTTGCCGAAACATCTGGTAAATGAATATATCATTGCATGATGTGCATGTTTGTTTTGTTTTGCATGCTGCTTAATATAAATAGCCTCTCAACCTCGATGCATTACGACTGATTCGTAATGCACCACCATCTCACATTGGCAAAACTAAATCTGACAAGGTAAGTTGATATATTGTGTTTTGTGTCTTTGTTTAATATATATTATGTTATTTAAGTTAAATTTAAATTACTAAAATAGTGAATTTAATTTTTTATTTAAAAGGTGTTAATGATAGGTCATCAATTTAATTTTAAAATGTATTCAGTTGTTGTCATTTGTGAAAAAAATCAGCTACACTCATTTGACAACAATAACAGGCATTTTCATGAACATGTTACTTGCAAAAGTTACTGTTAAGTTTATCTTCGATTTTCAAATGTTTGTATAATTGTTTTTTATTTCACTTGAGACATCTAGTATACAAATAGTGTTGAAACTAAATTTGATGAATTTAAATTGTTATAAAATATGTGGTTTAACCAAGTATTTATTCCTCATGTAATATGTTTTTCTCCTTCTCCAAACCAATTCATCAGTTCCTTTCAAAGAATGTCTGTAAAATTTGTTTCAGCACACAATGCAATGATATTTTTTTGGTACAGGTTTTAAAATCCTTATACCTTTGTTTTTTTATCAAACTACTATACCTATTAAGCGCCATCTACAACGCACATTCTAATGTGCAAGGCTCTCACCATTTTCAAGCAGTGTTACTCATCCACTCAGATAAGAAATTCACATCTCTTCTTGCTCTCTCCTTGCCTTTTTTGGCTGATTGTCACATGAAGTTTCTTCCTTTTCGATCTATCAACTCATTCTTTAATAAGTGTTGTGATCTATCTAATTTATTATTATCAAATTTACCTAATTATTAAAGCACATTTCTCAATATTTGGACATTAAACATTATTCAATAAGTGTTTAGCACATGGTAAACCAGCTTGTGAAACTTTTGTGTTGTTGTTTTAGTTAGTGAACATTTTTGTATTACTCAATTAGAATTGTTTAGTGAACAGTTCTAGTCATGTGGACACTCTACGCCGTCATCTACATCTTTGAAGAGCATATCATTGTAAATTAGTGTTTTGGCAATTTTTCTTTGTTCATAACCTCTTTGTTAAATCATGAAGTCAAGGTAACTTACAGATTTACCTTTAAATTTATCAGTGTGAAAGTCTGGATATATTATTAATTTTTTAATTGTATTTTGTGTCAAATTCAAGGGCTGAACGCCACAGATATACTTCTTAAATAATAGCATTATTTATTTTTTATTTTTTTCATACTGTTCTCTTGTTTAAGCAAAGATTTATTCATTTTTAGTGTTTTGTTATTCTAATACTCTATAGAAAATTAATTTTGATTTTCAGACAATTTTGATTCTAGATCTAAAAGAAGAAGAAAAGGTACAGATATATTGGTTTTCCTAAATCATACCAAATATCAAACGTAAATCCGGTACTGAAACATTTCTGAATGCCTGCTCAAATTTGGTTCAGTAATGTCTGTTCCGGTTCAGCCAAGTTATAGTCTAGACTTTATTGTTCCTTTTTCCTATAAAGTTCCATGATTATATACTTACATAATAGACAGGATAGTATGGTGTTTGCTATCAAATCAAAAGAAATACTGGTAGAAAATGAAATTATATTAACATTTAATAAAAGTATTGCAGAGATTCTAGTGAAATGTCTGTGTAGCTTCGTAATTATGCACCAAGAAGACATAGATAGGAAAGTCAACATCTTCATTACTGAAAACAAAATAACTGAACTCTGATCAGACCCCACACCTAAATTCCAAACAGAAATTAAAAACATATCTTCTAAACAAATGCACCAAAATCATGAAAAGTGAACAAAAGAAATATTACAAACAAATAAAACCCCTAGCCCCCATATTAAATGCATTACCTATAATCCACAAGGAAAACACACCTATCCGTCCACTAATAAATCACACACGTGCACCATCACATAAATTAGCCAAATACATAGACAAACTTATTAGAGACAACATAAACTTTCACAATCACACATCCATACACAATAACATAGACCTCATACACAAAATACAAGACATCCAGACCTCATACACAAAATACAAGACATCCACGTACCACACAACTCCTCCATAGCCTTATTTGACATAAAAAACCTTTACACTAATGTGCCAATAGAACAAACACTCCACATACTACAAAATATGCTCACAGTAAACAACACGCCACATAAACTCACACATGAAATAATCACACTCACCAAACTCATCACTTCACAAAACTACTTCACACACCAACACAAATACTACACACAGAAAGATGGCCTCCCAATGGGTTCCCCTATCTCAGGCATCCTAGCAGAAATATTCCTACACCACATCGAACAACAATATATTCTACAGAATAATAACCATACACATAAAATAATTTACTACCATAGATATGTAGATGACATTTTAATATTATACAACGGCAAATCAAACAACTACATAATTACATTAATACCATACACCAAAACCTCACATTTACTCTCGAATTAGAAGAAAATAATAGAATAAACTTTCTAGATCTTACTATCACCAAACCCAACACTCGACACAATTTCAAAGTATACAGAAAACCAACAACCACAGATATGGTCATACATAATACATCTAATCACCCCACCCAACACAAACACGCTGCATTTAATCATATGTTACACTGCCTAATAAATATATCAATGCTACTGAAAGACTACGACGAAGAACTTAATACCATAAAATACATCGCTCAACAAAACGGCTACCAACACACACTCATAGACAACATACTCAGGAAAATAAAACACATACACCATCAAACAGCAACACAAACACACCATACAAAAAACAACAAATAGATATCCCTCACCTACCACAATAAAAACACACACAAAATAGCCTCCACATTAAAAAAACTCTATTACCAAATTTTCTACAAAACAACAAACACTTTAAGAAAACATATACAAACTTTTCAAAAAGAAACTGACATATACAAACTCTCAGGTATTTACAAATTAACTTGCAACGATTGTCCCAATTATTACATCGGCCAAACTGGCAGGTCATTCTACACATGCTTTGATGAACACATCACCCAAACAAACCCTAAATCCAGCTACGCAAAACACCTAAATAATATCCAACACACCTATACCGACATACACACTAATTTAAATATTCTACACACATTAAAACAGAGTAAAAAACTAACAACCTTAGAAAAATATGAAATCTACAAACACTACACAACAGACAGGGAAAATATATTAAAAGACCACACACACTTTGAAGCCAATAGCCTCTTCCAAAACATCACACAAGACATCAACAACTCACCCACTGCCATAAATCCAACTCTATCATACCATTTGTAAAGAGCCAAAAGCCACTAGTAGAAGGTTAGCTTCGTAAAAGGAACGAACGTTTTGAAATACGTCAGCAAGTAAGCAATTACATATTCACTTAGTTAAGTAGTTTAAATTTAGCATATATTACAGTTTTTTTATCTATACATTATTTACACACTTTTGTGACTAACCCTGCATATACTTGTGATATAACAGGGAGAATTTAGCAAGAGACCTATCAAAATGACCAAAAAGAGTTAATGATTTTTTGAAATATCACCCCACATCGATGAAAAGTACTATCATGACTATAGTAAAAAAAAAAAAAAATCATAAGTAGCAACAAAATAAAAAAATATCTGTTACTAGAATTTCCACATGAGTTTCTTAAACTTAGAGGTAATCATAGAAATTTCAAATATTTGAGTACAGCAACAACAAAAATATAACAGTTCCACTCACCATGAATAAATCTATAATTGTTACTGGAAAAATGTGGAAGGTAAAGTACAATGTAAGAGTTTCCTTTACATTAAAACAAATATAAAGATTTTACAAATGACAACGTATGTGTATTTGCTGCTTTGACCGAAATAAACATACTAGACTGAGCAAACAATGCAGAAGATATTTCTGAAATTGTGTTTGTAGACATCTTTTCCAAGGAAGGGGACAGTGTTCAATATAAATATGTAGAATAAGGTAATTACTTCATTATTTTTTTGTATAAACAAGTTTATTTCACATATTAAAAAAAATACACAATTTTAAATTTTTGTATTGAATCATATTCTTTAATCAAACAAATGTAATATTACAACAAAAATATTGGAAAGAACCCCAATACCACAATAATAATAAAAAATAACAAACGAAACAAGTTACTTAAGATTAAACCCTTATGTACATTTCTATGACCATGTCATCATCGTCAGAGGGTCTTATTACAAAATTACAATCTAGCAAACAAGAAGTTACAAACTAGGGTGATTTTTGTTCATCACTCTAGTTTGTAACTTCTTGTTTGCTAGATTGTAATTTTGTAATAAGACCCTCTGATGATGATGACATGGTCATGGAAATGTACATTAAGGTTTAATCTTAAGTAACTTGTTTTATTTGTTATTTTTTTAAATATTTTTGTGGTATTGGGGTTCTTTTCCATATTTTCATTGTAATATATTGTGGTCTTGATAGTGTATAACAAATGTATCATAAATGTAGTAATTGTTATTTTCAATGATTTGATTAATTACACTGTTTTTACTTTTCAGTCAACACCAGTTGGATCGTTGCAGACTGGCCACGAGATTGTTGTTTCACCAAATAGAGATAGGCACCCAACTGCAAGCAAGGTAAAAATATTATTAATTTTGTATATTATTTTTAACTTTTTATAAAAATATATTAAATTTAATTAAAACTTAAAGTAATATATGAACTGTTCAAAGAATAATGGTATCCCAATCACTTAAGGAAAAGGTCTTGCATATGATGGTAGGACCAAATAGATATTGTTACCTATTCCCTTACTCAACAATAGTGTCGGTTTGAAGTCGACTGGTGCATTGAGTGAGAGTATCTAGGGCTTTGCATAGTTGTTGGGATATTTTCATAACATTATTGTAACTGGCAGAACATTTTCGATTATGATTTTACCATACCATTTGTGTTTAGCAGATGGGGCTGTACCTGCTCACACCAAAGAACAGATTGGCTTTCACAAGGTTTTTAGATAGAATATAATCCAAACAATAAAAAATCAATCATTTATTATGAAATTATGTTGGTTTCTTATTAAGAAATTATATCCTCTACCTTATATTTCTACAACGTACGGTTGAATTTCATGAAGTATTGGAAACTAAATTAAACTGTATTAGCTTTATATTTTACAAGTACATTGAAATTTATAATTTTACTCTAAAAAACAACTAGTCGATTATGAAAATTTTTTATACCTCACTGCATCATCTCACGTGGAATCTCAGCAATCATTTGACAAATTCTGTCCTTTAGCTCTTCAGTCATTTGTGGGCAGTATTTGTAAACCTCTTCAAGTAGCCCTACAGAATAAAAAAATCAC
Organism: Prosapia bicincta; assembly: GCA_036971475.1. Classification (NCBI taxonomy): domain Eukaryota; kingdom Metazoa; phylum Arthropoda; class Insecta; order Hemiptera; family Cercopidae; genus Prosapia; species Prosapia bicincta. The sequence goes on along the minus strand of JBAIZL010000002.1, from coordinate 21,410,052 downwards.
ACAGGATGAGGTCTGTAGGGCAAGCAGGCCACCTTGCATCTCCAAGGTGAGAAATCGAGCGCCCAGAAAAGAGTTTTTGCAAAACATCTCATGTTTTCCAGACAATATAGGCAGTAGCACTATCTTGCTGGAACTAAATATTATCAATTTTATTTTCATCATCATTTTTATGCATAAGTTGGGCAAGTTGTACCAAGAATGTTCTCAACATAGTGATTGGTGTTATAGTGATGTTTGTACGTCCTCGTCAAAAAAGTAAATGCTAATGACATATACCATTTGGCTATGTATACGTTTTTTGTTTGGTTGTCGAGGGTTTTAATTTGTTCATGTTTTGCTTACTTACAGTCCCTGTGAAATGAAAATGTGCCTCACCACTTGCCAATAAAACAGCATTTTCAGAAACAAAGTTCAGAATTCTCTCACAATTCGTACGTCTATAATTATCAAGTTTATTTAATTTTTTCAGTAATGGAATTTTAGTAATGGAATAATATAAAATTCTTCTTACCAACCCATACATGCCATCAGTAGTGCTTTTCCTTGCAAAATGACGAGATGACTACGTGAAGGCTCGGTTTAATTTCGTTTCAATAATGATTTTTATTACAATGTATAACAAAAATTGATCAACTATTATGTATAAATTTTGGGAGATGGGTCTGTTTGGCCTCACGTACGTCTATTATAATACACCACTGCCCTTTGTCAACTCAGAGCAACACATCTCCCAAAATGACTGCCCTCTTTAAACAAAAAGTAAGTGCTCAATATGCAAGTGTCACATTTTAATATATGTAGAACTTTGATAGTTGGGACTAACTGGGACCGTAGCCCATCAGGGTTATCAAAAATCCCGGTTACTCTGACACTAAGGAAAATTAAAAGAAGATATTGTACTTACAGAAGAACTTTATATTTATCAAAGATTATTATGCACAGTATATAACATACAGTTAAACTACACTACAGTTTATTTTTTGACAAACAAATTGTCAATTTTGGTTGTCTAATTTTGTGAGTCTTTTTCGTGCTCTTTGATCCCGTAGTCTTTTCAGCATAAGACGCACAAAACATTACATTCATTATTTTGTTTCTCTGTTGGTCTTAGACCTACATGTTTGTACTGTACTTATTTGACTTTTGTTATTTCTTATTTATTGTTCTTTTTACTTTAGTTCAAAATCATTCTGGGCTATCCTGAAATCCTAGTAAACAGAGTTTAATTTGTTGAGGTTTGACTCTATGTTAAATTGTATAGATGGTATTATTTTATAAAATAAACATTAAACTCCCTGTCTTGCTTGAGCACAGTTTGTATAACGTTTGCATTAATAGTAAAAACCCATTTTTTATCCAATAGTCTCATATATTGAAGGCTGAAGAATGTAAAAAGTCAAAATCTTGTTGCTGTTCATGACAAGCTGGTTAATTACTTATTACACTTTGATATTACTTGCAACCAGACTTTTTGTTAACTAAAGGTCGTTAAATTGTTAACTTATACTTGGAGGAAACGCTTTTGTTTTACAACTTCTTCAGCCTTGTATTTTTGCTGCTGAAGTACGAGGCTGAAAAAGTCGTAAGACGAAAAAGTTTTCTCCAAGTGTAAGTTAACAATTTAACAACCTTTAGTTAACAAAAATTCTGGTCGCACGTAATATCAAAGTGTAATAAGTATTGTAAAAAGTATAAAGTTACTGCTTAATAATAATCTCATTACAAGGCTATAATTTTTATTGATGTGTTTTGAATTGTGCTCTTCAAATAAGCAAACCAAAGCTGTGCTGTCCTCTGTAAAACCTAAAGTTTCACTGAATTATTATTAGACTTTTATCTTTACTTTCCAGATGCCTCAATTAAGTTTTTTTACTATGTTCATTTATGTTAAAATTAAAATAAGAAGGGAGATATATTTTGTAAACAACATTCTACAAAGACCTATTAGATACAGGAAAAATGATCTTGATTTAGTATTTGTCTTCTACAGGGTGTCTAGCGATCCTAGACTCCTTGAAGTCCTTGAAAAACCCTGGAATTTTTTTAACCCTTAAAATCCTGGAAATCATTGAAAAACCCTGGAAATATTTTCAATTTTAATTATGTCTACTTAAGTTTCAGCTGCAGAAAAAAATAAGTGTCATATGTAATAACATTATAATTGCATATAATTTGCAGCACAAATTTAGCGAATTAAGACAAAAATTTATGACATCATATATATACATCCCTATTACATTTTACAAGTGTCAATCATGTCGCATGATTTGGTCTGTGCACACAGAATATATTTAATGTTCATTGATAGTCATAGTGAGTATGGGAGAGTTTGTTGTCAAGCTTATTGAAGGTGTCATATAAGCACCCTCCACCCCTGTTTATCGTTAGTGTGATGTTGTTTATCTCATAGTTCTGTCCTCGATGTTTATCTCTATCACACTAATAATAAACCGGGTGGAAACACTTATGCGATATCTACAATAAGCTTGGTGGCAAATTCTCCCATACTGGTATACCAAACATTTTAATAACGTTTTTTTTCATCCTACGAAAATCCCATTAAAGAAAGTTGCATTATATGTTTGTGATTCGCAGCTATGTTGCATTCTTACTGTAGTAGCTATTGGCTAACTACATTACGAGTTAATCATGTTGACAATTTTTTTTATCTTTAGGTATTTACATTAACAGTAGTTTATTGTTTATTATTTGGATTGAACATTTATAATCAATAGTAGAGCAAATCCAGTCGTAAATGAGCGCACGTTGGAATCTTGAACTTCAACATTTTTACATTGCATTCTACAAGAAAATAAGAAACAAATTTCTATCACATTAGTACAGACTCATAATTTATTTTACAAGTTTAGTTTAGTGTATTTGTTCCTTAGTTAGGATCTAATAATGTGTTTATGTTGTTTTGTGTGATCTTGTTAGGAGGAGGAGGTATATTACTACGATGATGAAACCATGTTAATACTCGAGGTCAGGAGTTTTGTTCAACCTGTATATTGCTGTATACATACAGGCTTTTGTAGCTAACCAAAGATTTATTTGCATTTTATTTATACCTTTTTTTGGTAAAAGTGATGTGTAAAATAGATTTTTTGTTTGTAAAATAACAAACAGTATTTTGTTTTTAGTAGTTGGTTATTTTAATTAAAGTCTTCACACATTATTATGACAAAAATAAAAATCTACCTTGCGAAATTTTGAAACCATAAAGAGAAAACTATATAGTTAAGAACCTATAATTCTAAAACTTATATTTAAAGTACATATATTTGTAAACATTTTCATAACATAAATTACTAACTATTAGCTTATACAAATCATAAAGCATGATTGTATAAGAATATACAGTAGTCTCGATACTTCGAAGTAGATGGGACCAAGACCCCCTCAGATTACTAATAATCGGATTACACAGAAATAAGTTCCTGTGTATTAGAAAAATGAGGAGTTTTAATGATCCCTAATAATATAGGTAATTAAAATAAGTTTATAGAACTTCATATGATCATTTCTTGGAAGACCAACTCATTTCCTTTGCATGCAGTATTGATATAAACATTTCTTGGAAGCCCGACTCATTTCTTGAGCACACCATATTGATATAAAAATTTCTTGGAGGCCAGATTCATTTCCTTAGCATACCGTATGGCTATAAACATTTCTTGGAAGCCCGACTCATTTCCTTTGCATACCATATGGCTATAAACATTTCTGGGAAGAACGATTAATTTATTTTGCATACCGTATTGATATAAACATTTCTTGGAAGCCCAACATAATTTTCTTTCAAAATGATAATATAGGCTCATGTAGAAATAGGATCGAATTTGACAGGAGCTCGAAATAATGAGACTCTATACTTTATTCATAAATTTCGGTGGTTGAAAGTTGGCATAAAAGGTAATACATTAAAACCCACTGCATTATATAATCATGAATTTTTGTCAAAAATGTTGCCCGCATGAAATAGTTGATATCAACTGATTTAATACAGTAAAACGAGAATGAGCCCAACCCAAGACTGTGCCAAGATGAGTATAAATGCAGCTTAAATTGGTGTATTTTTTTGCAAGATACACGGCCTAAATGGAGTAAATGTTGCATTAACAGAAAAATCTTAAATATTTATGTTCTCAAAAATAAAACCTTGTGGTAGCAATTTGTCATTCTACACTTTCTACAGTTCTGAAACCATCAGAGATCTACATTTACTTTGTCATAATATGATATACATAGTATGTGATCATATGATATACATAATTAATATATAATATTAACAAAAATTTATTAAATAATTAATATATAATATTAACAAAATTTTATTAACTATGTAACTTGTGCAGTAAACATGCAAAAGTCAAATCTCACAACATGTTTTTTAAATGGCTAATGTCATTTATATTTCAACTGAGGCCATGGTGTTGTCATCAATGATGAAGTATTCACCCTTCACTGATGATTGCATCATAGATGTTAAAACATCTATGATAATTAAGTAATTTGAAAAAATACGGATTTGTGAAGTTTTGTTTTTTCACATGTTTGCTGCGTATGTTATATTTACAAGTTTAGCACAAAAAGTGAATTATGCAATATGTAGACAGGAAATTTAACAATTAAATGTCGTTTCAAGGTAAGTTGAAGTAAGCCAGGTAGCTGGGGAATTTGGAAATGATCGCCCGATGAATAGGCTGGGACGACCTGACGGGTAAATTTTATTAGTGATGCATTGCCGATTACTCCTCTTAAAAATATTCATCTAATAAATACGCATTATTTTAGAAAAAGATTGAAACGGTTTTCTTAGTTATTATTTATTAACAGATTTTATGTTTGTCTCGTGCTAATCGGTTGGCTTAAAGTGTTATAACTGAAGCTCATTACAAATTTTGATATACAAAGCGTAGCCGGTTATAGCACCTAGAGTTGGCAGTTTCACATGAGTCAAACATGCAGTAGTTTGTTAAATAATAGTTAAGAAAATTGTATCAACGTTTTTCTCTTATAATGCGTATTTATTATATTAGAATAAAGTTTTTAGGTGGATTAACCAGCGATGCCTCACTAGTAGGGTGCACTTGTCGAGCCATTCCCTCCTATGCATTGGCCGGTCCTAATCCCCCAACTACCTGGCTTGCCTCAACTTTCCCTGAGACAGCATTTAAATGAGCAGTAGGTTTTTTCTAAAGTTAACCCCAATGATATTAATGTACATATTTTATTGTAATATTGGTTTTAGAACTCCCATTACATGTTCACTCTTAAATGCTGAAATTTAAAAACATGTGATAATTTTCTGTCTTTTCCAAAAGCATTTTCAGAAGATTTTCCAAATTCAAACCTTTCTAAAGACTGGCTGAAATATTGAGATATTTTTGTATAATAGTTTTCGAGATAGAAGCTGTGAAGTGAGATATGAGATGATAGTTTATGATCGTTGTCAATCGTGACTCATTTCATACAACTAGTATAGTACTATTTTTATAACAAAAGCCCGACTCAACTTGCACAGACTTCAGTCCTTTTTGTATTCATTTATTTTGTAAATATTTTTCAGTTGTTTATATACTCTTTACACGTTTGTAAATTTGTAAAGGAAAACAATTAGATGCATTGGTAAACACATTTTTTATTACAATGTTACTGCCTGTTTCCTAAGAATTAGCATGATACAAATTAAAATTATATTAATTTGTTAGAATTATTGTTAACCATAGCTCTTGAGATAATATCATGCTAAAGGATGTTAGATAAGCTTGAAAATTACTGTCTTAAAACAAAAAAATTGGGTTTTCTCAGTTTAATTAACAACTATGAAATTGAACCAGAAATGTACCTTACATTCAAGTTAACAGCTAATTTGGTGAATAATTAATTTACATTTCATTACAATTAAATTACATCAGTTAATGGTTGATTTTTAGAGCATGATCCCTTATATGAAGCAAACCTTCTATATGCTAGGTACTAAGGGTGACTTCCTGGTTGTTACACCCAGATGCAGAGGGCAGGATAGTTGAATATTGGACTGAGCTAGCAGTTTAGTGATCCATGGTACTGGGATCAGAATCCCTTACCTGAAGCAAGCCTGGTTTCTATCAAGGACGTAGGGAGGTGTTTACCTCTAAACACGAAGCCTTGGGGTACGCTATAATATAGGACTGAAGATGAAATATGCGAGGAGGGATCCCTTACCTGAAGTAAAAATGGGTTGCTTTCCATTGGGGTTAGAAGAGGTCCAGGTGGATTTTCTAAGAATACATTTCTTGTTAAATATAGTAAAGGGTGTTTTTATTTTTGTTGTTCATTGATTTATGTTTTCATTTTTTTGATGTTTGTGTGGGATGTAAAGAAGCAAAAAACCTATTTGTTAGAGTGATTAATTGGCACCCCTCGAGAGAATTTTGGTCTTGTGTTTAGTCGTGCGTACATGAACGCTCCAGTACAATTGGCGCCCACAGCGTTAGGTGTTCATGCCCTACTCCCCTTCACAACTTATTGGTTCAGTTCGAGACTAGCCGCTGCCGGAAAGCGTATTACTTGTCGGATATTGTGTCAGTCTTTGTAAACATTTTGGTGTGTTTTTTTAACCATTGTTGTCTGATTGGGAACCAGTGTTATCATATTAGTGTTACTTGAGGCGTACAAAAGTTGAAAGTTATTGTACAATGAATATGGATATTTTTCCAAAAATAAATAAATAACAAGTAGACATTCTCCAACATTTGATTCTCATTATCCATACAGGTATTTTAAACTTGTAGTGGATGACACTTGATGTTAATAGTTTTTCCAAAATTAATTCATTAATTAAATATAATAGTGAACTAACTTTCATTTTTTTTGGGAGAAAAATTTTCACAAAAGGAACAAGGTATGCAATGTAGTTATTCGTCCCATTTGGCTTAAAAATAAGTGGGAACATATGATTTAATAAAACAGCTGATCTTATGTTATAGGTTATGTGGTGGCTGTTTTAACATAAAGGTTATGTCAATTTATTTATATTATTTGTAATTATTAAATAAAAAGTAACTACAATAACATTTTTCTTTGTTGACCTAAGTAGGAATTGTCCTAAACATTTTTTTTGTTCATTTTACTTGTTTAATTTGTCATTTCATCTGAATTTGACGAATAAATATATATTCTATACAAAACTAAAGAAAATGATACCAAACAACCCATAATTTCCTTTAGTTTACCTACGTATACATAGAGCTGATGATGATAACGATCTAGTTATCGAAACATCATCATAGCAGAATAAATTATATTTGACTTGCAAATAGCCAAATTTTTTTCTATTACCAAATTTGTGCGAGTGTAACATGAATTATATAAGGGAATAGATTCATTGTATGATTTGTAGCACTGATTAAATTATCCAAGTATACACAATATACTGCTGTTGGTTAGCTTGGTAATAAGCAGGGCAAGAGAGTTATTAACTGATTTCAAATATTTAAGACACACTAAATTTTCTTTGATTTTATGATAAGATCAAACTGTGTGATGCATTTCCTATAAAATGATTGATTTCTATGTGCATTTCCTGGTTTTTCACAAAATTTAAAAATATTTAAATGACAAAAGTAACACAATGAAAATATCGGAAAGAACCAATACCACAAACATAATAAAAAATTACAAATAATACAAGTTACTTAAGATTAAACCCTTGGTTTGAATTTTAAGGGTTGAATTTTAAGTAGCTTGTATTAATTGTTATTTTTGATTATTTTTGTGGTATAGGGGTGCTTTTCAATATTGTCGTAATATATTGTACCACTGTGCTCTAGATATTGTAGACAAAAGTAATCTTTATAAACCATGTACAGCTTCTCAGGACGTAAACGCATGTAATTTCTTATAATTTTTATCTGGAAACATTTTAAAGTAATTTTTAGAGATCCTGTAGTTTTTATTGTTTTATGAGGTGCATATGAAAAAGTTTACATATTTTGTGGAGTAGGGTGATCGTTTTATGTGATGACGTTTTATCTGATTTAAATGTCTCAATCCCAAATTTTTTTGCATGTTTAATGTTATTCTCATGGAACGAAATCTGTTGAACGGCCAAACCAGGGAGTCTTAAAATTATAGACCTACAGTAGTGATTTGTCCACAATTTGCTTATAAAAAATGAGTTGATCTTTTAAAAACACTTCTGAAAACTTGCTATATTTCAGTAAAATATTTACAAGGTTTCATACAGATTGGCAGTTCTGTTAGAAGCAAATGAGAAGATACACATGTTAATTACAGTTGTTGATTATTTTAATCCATAGTTTGTTTCCGAAGGAGTGTAATGCCACAACTCATAAACACAAAAGACGAACAATATTTTGAGAAAAATGTATAATATTAACCCATGAAATAACTTAATTATTAATTAAATCTCCATCCTCACACCACAAAAATAATTTAAAAAAATGTTTTGTAAGTTACCTATGATTAAACCCTTATATACATTGAGATGACCATATGATCATCATCAGAGGGTCCTATTTACAAAATAACAATAATTTACGAACTAGACTTGCCTGTCTAGGTTAGAAATTATTGTTTCTAGATTTTAATTTTGTAATAGGACCCTCTGATGCTGAAGACATGGTAATCAAATTGTACATAAGGTTTTAATCCTGTTATTTTTGTGGTATTTCGGTTTTGCCAATATTTTTCTTGTAATCTCTAACTGTTTATGAGGAAACAGCTCTGTATCCCAGTGTTACTATTGTCAAACTGTTGTTATTAAACAATATAATATAAACATTAAAATGTTGAAACTAACGGATCAGAAAACATATTGCCAGGAACTTGGAAAGTCAGAAAATTAGGAATGTGTTTTGTTACTATGCTCTTGGAACTTACGGCAAAATTAGTGATTAAATATTCTATATTCAAAATACTTTTTCATGTTTACCTCATATATCTAGGCAATCGGAATTGATGTAATAGTTTTCAAGTAGATTTATTTAGTGTAGTAGAAAATTGAATGCGAATGGTAAAAATTCCAACCTTTATAGAGATAGTTGAAAAAAAAGTAAGATTTTTGTTATATTTTAAGGTACCTCACACGTATATAAATTTTGTTTATTTTTTATGAGGTGTTTTGAGTGTGTTTTCAGTATCATATTTAATACAAAAGTACGTCAAGGGTGTTTAAATATTTGTAGCAAGGGTTGTTGTTGTTTAATCATTATAACATTTTTAATGTTTGTTCACTTTATTATAACTTTTCACTATTGTGTCTTATGATTCACAAATATGGAAATACATAATTGTATTATCAGAAAACAATCAAATATAACGTTTGGCTCTGCTAAAAAGAATTGCTTTGTGTTATGTTTTGAACAAACAAATTTGACCTTGTTCATCAGAAATGGGTTGTCAACTTTTTGTTTTTTGTATTCACACCTGTGTATTTTACATTCTTTTTTAAAACTAATTCTTTATAAATTAACCTTTAGCACACTGTATATGAAATGAACTATTTACCATTAGCACTGAACAAATGTGAATAAATAAATAACTGTACACAAACTTACAATACAACATACTTTATTGTCATATGCGTTTCAATGACTTATGCCATCATCATCAGTGACACTACTACAAATTTACAAATGCAACTATATTTGTAAATTTATAATAGGATCACAGATGGTGATGGTATAAGTCATTGAAACGTGTATGACAATAAAGTATGTTGTTTTGAGTTTGTTTGCAGTTATTTATTTATAACATTAGGGCACAAGCCAGCTCAATTATTATTTATAAATGTGAGAAATACATTTTTGAATTGTTGAAAGCTATACCTAAATATAAGTCATTACATGTATATGAAAATGAAAAAAATTAATTAAATTTTTTGTTGGTGCTTACAGCAAAGAAATATTCAAATTATTTTGTGGTGTGATAAATTTTATTTATGTGGGTGCAATGTAGGGTAAATACACAAGTTTAACCATTGTAACAGAAGTGTATATGTCTAAACAGATAATAGAACTCACAGAATGCAAAAGAAAGTTGCACCACACTCAGGTAAAAGCAAGTGTCTAATGGGTTCAGAGAATTTACATCAAATATCTAAGTACAAACTCTACAAATGCTGCCCGTCGTTATGATAATCAGTTGCTCATAAACAGCAAGTGGCCAATATTATAAATAGAGTTAGGTGTCAGTTTATATATTGCCAACATTATCCTCCTTTGTTATTTCTAAAACTTCAGTATATATGAGAAGTATCTGAAAAGTAAGGGCACTGAAGCTCTTACAGCTGTAGGCATTTTATTTCTGATGTTGGCTATACTTCTATGTAGCCTGACTTCTCCCCTCAGCATCAAGACTGGTTCAAGATCAGTACGTTTAGAACTGTCAAGAACTGTTGAAAACTTTTGTGGAAAAAGTCATTCTAATTTCCCGCCAAGTGCGAAGTAGGATACATCATCCGTTATCTTGTTTGGAAGGGAGAAGTCAGGCTACACTTATGAAATCCCTCTGGTCGTGAGAGCTTCAGTACACTTATTTTAAGAATACGCCTCGTAGTTGTCAAAACTTATAAATATCAAGTAATATAAGTTTGCCAAAATTCTGACTTATCAAGTTATCCCATAATGGCGTGGTAAGGTTTAATGTTTATTTTCAAAGTTATTTATTAGTTGTTAATTGAATTTTTGTGGAATATTTTTGCTGCTTTGACCCAAATACAACAATTCTGGGACTATTTAAGAAGCTGTACTATCTTTATTATTACATGAGTTTATCATATTAAAATATGCTGACATAAGATAACGTGACACTTAGTTTTAAAATGTCCAATAACACCAACTGAGGATACTTTGGGAAATAGTTGTTCCATGTTTATTTGTCTGATTGTTCGTAGCTCTTAGCTTGGACCATCGTCCTAGCTCGTGCTTTCTATATTTTTGTTACCTGAAATAGGAGGTTTTTTTTATCTCTTTAATATCATATTTTTTTGCCATTCCATCATTGTCATATTTCTTGTAGATGTGTTTCTAAGAATCTCCACCAGGAAAAGCTTTTAATGTTCTGCTGGTCCTTATATGGGTTTTTTCTTTGTATACCTTTTCTAGTAACACCCTTTTTGAAAGAGACATGCTCTCACTAGTCCCACTTATACACCTATTTTTTGTATTTTTAAAGTTTTTATATTTTGCAATAACTTCAAATTTTTAAATACTACACTAAATTAGTTTTGAATTTATTCTTTAAATATTTTTTTACATAGGTTTTAAATTTAAAATTTTTTTAACTATAGTAATGGATTTTTGTTTTTCTTCTAAAATACTAATACAGTAAAACCCCTCTTATCCGAACTTTGCTTAACCGAAACGCTCGACCAAGTATGTAAAATTTCTATAAATAAGCCAGAAGCACCCGACGCGAAGTGTGGTTGATGACTTGTGATTCATATGCCAACACATTAAACATCCTGTGCTGAGGGGAGAGGAGGAGATTGTTGTTGTTTTGTTAGAAAATACTACTGTTGTAATATTTACAATAAAACAGTTTAAGAGGGGTATATTTCTCCAGCATAGTGCTGGCTAATTTTGTAGGTGTTTAAGCGTTGATGTTTAATGCAGATGCACCAATGAGAGAACAATAGATAAAAAAACGATTATAGGTAAAATTTCAATAAACATGTTAGGAGACGTACAACATATAAAACTTATTTAAGAAAAACAGCATGAATATTAAAGTAAACATAAAAAATCCTGTAAAAATAAAATAAATCCTCATATAAATTATAATTATAAATATTATAGTTGAGTTTATGAGATTAAATTTGAATGTAGTGCAATGTATGTTGGCCTAACAGGCTGAAAATTTGAAACTAGAAGTATGAAGAAATATGACGCACAAACTTATGAAACTAAAAAGATTTATTTTGAAATTGTCTGACTGTTCAATAACAGACTTATTAACCGTTTGTGTTCAATAAAGTCTCATGGGCAGGTGATGGGTTAAGTTATAGATTTGTTTACTAATCCTGAACTTTGGCACTGAGCCAACTCTCCCATAGCTAGAAGTGTATTTCTCAAAGATGTATATGAATTTTTTTTCGCCCCCATCTGGTAGTCATCGAAATTTCCACTGTACAAACTTAAATTGTTGCCATGGTTACCATACAATATCATATGTAATACTCAAGTAAAAATTAATGAAAAGAATAAAATAAACTGGATTAACGGTATCGAACCTTGCTTCACAAACAGACAGTGGGGTTGGAAAGGGAAAAAAACTACAACACAATGCAAGCTACAAAAAATGGCGTATAAATAGCAAAAACCAAAAATAATAGTCCAACATCATACATAGAAATAAAAGGAAATTCGCTTTCTATTTTACCACTTAATATTGTTATTCTGACACACACACACCCACAATGTACACCGCACACCACACCTCACATATTTATATTAGCTGTATTAATAAAATAAAGAGAAACTAAACACTTATAAATATTTATAAACTTGCCTATAATAGCTCTTGCTTATTTTTGTTGAGGACGGCCGTTTTGTGAGATGTGTCCCATTGTCAATTCAGACCGAAACGGCCGTCCTCAACAAATATAAGCAAGTGCTACTATAGGCAAGTTTATAAATATTTATAAGTGTTTAGTGAAAACTAGTAGCTCATGTGAAGATGGAATGAACAAATATGAAAGAGAAACTAAAATAAAATTTTTCTTTGTTGACTTAGGAATTGACCTTAAATTTTTTAAAAATATTACTTGTTTTATTTATTTGAATATGATGAAGATAACAGATTTGAAATGAACTATTTTATTGTTACAGTATAGTAAAATGGATTGCAGTCATGTAATAAATATAAACTCTGTAAATATATGCACTAATTGTTATATTTTGTTATCCCTTTTGTAGAGAATACATTTTTATAGTATTTTTATAATGATTTACTCACTGTGGCACTATTTTGCTGTTTTCAAATTTTAAAAATGAAAATATATTTGGAAATAATTTGGTTTTCATTACGACCCTGTTTGTCACAGGATGGAGCAAAGGAAAAGGTAGCTTGGACTGAGGTGTCGAAACCTTGGCCATCTCATAATTTGGGAAACCTTACACCTGCTGACAGGCATGGGTCTGTACAGGTATGTATGGAATGTTAACCCGTCTCGAACTTGCAAACATTGTGGTTCCCTTTAGGTCACTGTTTTTCATGGCTTTTTTTTGAGATTTAAATTATGAATTCAACCAAAGAAAATTTCTTTTCACATAGGTCCTACATGTAATGAATACTTGAGTGTAGCTGCTTTAGACACTGCCTTTGTGATATAGTGCTATAGTCATCAATAACTTGACAAGAATGGTTAAAATATAGTAAAAGCACTCTTAACAAATTATTTCCATATTGACGATGAAAAACTTTAATGTAGTAGTGTTTTATTGTATGTAACTGTATGAAAATTTGATAATTTAACCTGTGAAATGTATATGTTGAAGGTTGTAAGCTCTACTAATGGAGAATTGGCTAATGATGATCCTACAGCTGGACACTCCAACACCCCGATCACAGCTCAAGCCGAAGTCGAGATTGTAGATGAAACAAAGTAAGTTGTTTGTATTTCGTACATTCATAATTGTAACAAATCTCTTACACTTCTGTTTATTAGAAGAATAATGAAATTCAGTTATGTTTAATTATACTTACTTCATTATCATTTTCTTTCCACAACAAGAATATTATCAAGTCATAGAAAAATAATAACATAACAACAGCAAATACATACTTTAGTATTAAAAAAATATTCTTTCTTCCAAGATTGTTCCTTCATACGTATATGTTTTTTTACAATGTTTTCATTACTAAAAATATATCTAAATGATCAAGAATCTTTATTCAAGAATTTCAAAAAGCTGGATGATGTTTTAGTGTTATTAAATTTCTTCCTTCTTAGTAATATTTTTAGGTGAAGAAATTTAGAAATCAACACGGGGTGAATATGAAAATATTGTGACAAGATCAACTACGCTCAGTTTCTAATGCAGAACAAACTTTACACATAATCAAATCTGATAGAATGCTTTGGATTGAACTATTAATATACCCTTTGGCTATTCAGCAAAAAAAAGTCTCAGAAATGTTCAGATGTTACTCATGTGTTATACCAGAAAATGTTCACCTTCAATTTCCTTTTTGCAGTACAGTCTGATCCCAGTAATCTGAAATAAAAAATGTACAACCATTTCAGATTATTGGATTTTTCGGATTACCGGAATGTACGCATTCTATGTATACCTACAATTTAAATATGACTACATCTATGCCTATATGATATTATAAAGTATGTATAGGCTAATGTTAAGAGTAGAGTTAGTTTGGGTAAAGCTTTCCAAAATAAGCCACTTTCATCTGCACTGTAAACCTGACCAGAACATTAGTTTAATTCTCTAACTTTTAAAAAAAATTGTTGACGGAAAGGTTTTATGCCATTCGAGTTATTAGACAATTTTTCTCCCGTGATGTAAAGGCACTGAATTCCATTTTTTTTTTTTTTTTTTTGAAATTGTCAAACCAATCATCACTGGCTTTAAACTCTTCCTTGTTGGGGTAGAGTTCAGAAAAAAGAATCTCTCCTTTTCCTGCAATAAAGCCTCTGATAGGGGAGGATTTTGCGATCGTTCTTTCAGAAACATGTCTATATAACAGTTTCTACCAAAGCGTATTCAATCATTTACATTGTTTCCTGCACACTGATATCTTGCTCCATAGAAGACACAAACGACAAAACTTTTTCTATTTTTTTTTTTGTCAAGTCATTTTAGAATGTCCCACTTATCTGACAACAAAAGTGTTTTATGTTTTCTTTTAGAGAAGAAGATTATAAAAATTCAAGTTCAACACATTATGATGACAAAACAATCCTACTGTCTGATTGCCTTAAATATTGAAACTGAACAGCTATAGGGTGCCTAATCAAAAGGGATTGATACACTGAGGTCATTGCAAAGTAAAAACAACAGTGTTGGCTTCCTTCTTTAAATCTCTGTTATAGCTATTTATTTTTTATTATTTTTTAAATTTATTTATTAAAAAATTTTTTAAATTTTTTTATTGACTTGGGAGCAGGTTAAACTGCCCGAAGCACTGCTACCTTAAGGTATATTGTACTTACCTCCCTGATCTAGTCAAATAGCCCCTTCCCTCTTACCAGGTTTAGGAGTTTCCTGACTAGTGTTTTACCTTCAGCATCCACCAGAGCTGTCCCATCACCAAAGAGGTTGAAGCGCCTCTCGGCAAGTGCTTCACATCTATAAATAATGTGGGTGGCAGTCTCCAGTTCCTGCCCGCATAATCTGCACACTGGTTCATCTTTGTAGATACCCATTTTATGCAGATGTTTCCTTAGTCCACCGTGTCCCGTGAGTAGACCTGTGGCTATCCTCAATTCCTAGACAGATAGATGAGACTCTTCTGCAGCCCCAAGGAAGGTTTCCTAAGGGTTAGCTTACTATGTCTCATCCCTTCAGCCCTGATCCAGTGCTCACAGTGTCTTTAAGCCATCCACCTTCGCACTGCCATCTTGACCATAGATTTAGAAATACCTACCGCCGGCTCCGGTCCAATCAGGGGAGTTGAAGACCCCTCTCTGGCCAGTGCATCTGCGGCTTCATTTCCAAATATTCCCCTATGCCCTGGCACCCAACCTATCTTGATTTGATTGTGCCTTGCCAGATTTTTCAAGTTATTTAGGCACTCCCTGACTATGGCCGAGGTGACCACACGTCCGTTTAGTGCCTTAATTGCTGCCTGACTGTCAGAGAAAGCAATCCGGGTCCTGTGTATTCCCCTTCTCGCCATCTCTCCCAGACAGGCATTTATAGCATGTATTTCGGCCTGAAAGACAGAGGTATGCCTCCCCAAGGAAAAAACTAGTTTTGCCCTTGGGTTTTAACAATACATCCCAGCTCCAGTGCCGAAGTCCATCTTGAGCCATCTGTGTACCAGATCTGAGCTCCTGATGTTACTGACCCTGACCATTCCGTCATAGTTTGGTGGGTCTGGTCAGGTGCAAACGTCCGAGTAAGGTGGTCACTGCCCATCTCCAAGACAGGTTCTTTGACCACACACTTGATACTCATATCTCCCGAAACATCTGGGAGATTAGCCCAGTTGTTCGAGTGGCAATCTTCATGCTGAGGTTTGATGCTTGTGATTGATTGCTTCCGACCTGTGGCACCTCACCCCTCACAACATCCAAGTCCTGGACGTGAACATGCTCGGCTCGGTTTCGGCCTCCCCTGCGTTATGTGTTCAGGATTATTGGCCCTCCCGCTGCTCTCGCCTGATCTTTTCGGAGCCGCCTTCTGGCCGCTCCACTCATACGCTTTCTCCATAGAGAAAGCGTGCTCAACTCTACAACCATTTCACTGGTTTCTGCAGTCGGCAGCTTGGTAACCGCCCCCGCACCCCCAGTGGTGGTTGCCGTTGACACATCTGTTACAGACTCACGGTTTGCCGTCTCATTGGCTCCTGCTGTCTGTGCAGACTCAACATCAATTTGTGTACTTACTTGCAGTCTCGAAATCAATTCTTTTACTTACTTGGTCCATTAACGTCCCACGATAATGGGGGAAATAACGGTCGACCAGAGCAGAGCCCCCACTGCCCTGGCAAGACAACATACAATGAGGTTTTGTCTGGTTCCTCAAGGGGATCGTGTGCAACTGCATTTTATACCCTGCAGCCATTTATCCATCGGCACGATGCCTTACACCTTGGATTGGGTATTCAGTCACTGACCTTGAAGCACACCCCAAGTTCAGGACATTATTAACGGTTGCTCATGGAGCGAACAGCCTGCTTTACTCTCTTTTTTACAACTGTGTCGTTAGGGTAGTTTCCCGCCCATACTTCACTGCCGCATTGCCCTTGGTTCACCTGGGAGGTGAGAGTAGCATTGTGAGGACTTAATTCCCAACTACCCCAGTCTCCCCAGTCAGAGCAGTTATTTCTACCACACCCAACCGGTTGACTGACGAGGAGGGATAATTCCTCACCTTTGAACCATTGCCTTGGTCCAGGCCTGATTATTCAGAAACCTTCCGGAATCCTTATTCACAGATAACCTACATATCTGTAGGCCGTCCCACTATCCGCCACCTGTGGACCCGCCCGGTTGCTCAGGCCAGCTAGCCGGGAGCTATTTATTTATTTTTCGTTTTGTTATTTTCTAAAATCATTTTGGATTAGAGGCAGCTTCAGACTACCAGAATTCGGATTACCGGAATTAGACTCTAATATATTCAACAATTTTTCATTTTGTTAAAATTTGCAATTTTTCTTTGAAAAATTTCAGTCTCAATCTTTAGCTAATTACTTTGAGAAAAAAAAGGTCGACTTTACATAAGAGTCAGAACCTAAGTGTTATTTATTTATATTTATAATTTATTATAAAGCAAAGACATTTTTAATGTTTGACAAATTTTTTTTTAGAATAATAGGATACATGAGTAAATTAAAGATAGATAATAGATAAGGTAAACATAATTAAAAAAAAAACCTAGTGTAATTGTGCTGGATAAATGTATATGTCTTACATATATGTATGTACAGTGCCAAAAATGTAAATTAAGAGTATTATAGTAATATTATACTATAATCTGTAATTTAACAGATTAAAAAAGTATTTTGGTTGATTTTAAGATACTGTAATATTAACACTTTAAAGCCTAGCCCCCTAGTAGGCGCTCGTCTTTGTCTGCATGGAGGTTTTTAGGTAAAATAGAAAAAATTCTTGACACATAATAAATACCATATTTGCAACGCAACAAATTATAGATTTTGTTCTAGGAACAGTATAGATGGTGTTTTGCTCCTTTGAAAAATTTATAAATTTTTTTTTTTAAATAAAAAAATAGCAACACTGTACATCACAACACATAGTTTAGATTGGAATAAATATTACATGCTATGTATCATTTTAAAGCTAAAAGTAAATGTAATTTTAAAATATTTCCTTAAGAATGTAGAAAACTCTAAAATCAGGTCATCTATTTTTTTCATTTAGTTCGTCAATAAAAGTTATATCAATTGTACCTCGGCCTAGATAGGTTTCACTGTCACCGTCACGGTCTTAAAGCAACATATCTTGTATTGAATCCATTTCTAAAGTGTCTTTAGCCATTATATCTATAGCGAAATATCTCTAACAAAAATTGAATAAACAGAAAGATAAATTTAAAGTGGAAAACAACAAACTCGAAACCTAAATAAAAATTACACAAATTACAAATTAAATAAACGAAATAACTTGTAGACAATATTTAGAGCAAACAACAACAAACTCGAAACCTAAACAAAAATTACACAAATTACAAATTAAATAAATGAAATAACTTGTAGACAATATTTAGAGCAAATTGCAACAAACTTGAAACGTAAACAACTCGCACTAATAAAACACTATTTGACCAAACCAACATCTGTCAAACAAATATCTGATAGCTCTTGGTCACCACACCTAACCAAATAAGTTTTTGTTGTTAAAAGCAACTCTGATTGGCCTAAATGTAAAGACATGTAAAGTATAATGACCAATATAAATCGATGAAACTGAGAACATGCAGGAATTACGTTGCTGCGGAAAAATAAATACTCGGGTGTAGGCTTGAAAGTGTTAAATACTGTAGATCTATTGTGTTTCATTATTAAATGTATGTATGATCATTATTTCTAACCCAACCCTATTATTGATCTATTCATGAAGCTCTTCTATTCTTGCCTATACAGTTTTTTTTTGCAGTCCATAAAGGAGTTTGAAAGTGTATTAAAGGAGTTTTGATATGTTTGGATGTTTCTAGGCTTTTGTGAAATTCGACAGAGAATTTGAATGTTTTTAAAGTTTTTATAACTTTATTTTTTTAAAGTTTTACCAATTATTTGTTTAAGGTAAAGTACATTTAATATCAAGTTTTTAATAAGAAGACATTAGTTGCCCGGGTAGTTACCCAAAGGCCAGAGAAAAGGAAGTATTCAGATATACAGCTTTAAATCTATAATACCTGTTGTAGTTACGCGTCTCTTTTCTGTTATCATAAGTGGCCAGTATTTTGTTTATGTTACAATTGTCAGTCAAGTAATTAACGGGTACATTTCTTTGTAATTACAGACTGAAAATACAGTTTCTTACATATAATA
Organism: Prosapia bicincta; assembly: GCA_036971475.1. NCBI lineage: Eukaryota > Metazoa > Arthropoda > Insecta > Hemiptera > Cercopidae > Prosapia > Prosapia bicincta. Next base: position 21,390,846 of record JBAIZL010000002.1, on the reverse strand, counting down.
TCCTACGAATCTATAATTTGTAGTATTTTCATTTCAGTCGATCACGTTTTTATTTTATATATGCTATTCATTTTTCATGAACCTACCTTATCACACTCCAAAGTGGGCTTTGTTCTCTATTGCTAACTAAACCTTACCTTTTGAATTCCTTCTAGTCTATTATTAATTGTTAGTAGAAAAAAATACATTTTTAATATTTTTACATAACTGGGCGAATATTTTTGAACTTACTTGCTGACGCATTTCAAAACTATCATTTCATTCACAAAGCTGACCCTCTACACTCTACACAAATAAATGTATGTGTTAATAGTAAATGTTTGACTGTTTTGGCTACATAACTTAAGAAATTCATAACAAAACATATGGTCTTTCATTCTAGCTAACTTAAAAAGCAGATGGTTTTTTTCTAGGTGTTGCTGTTTCTTCAAGCGTAAGAAGAAGAAAGGTGGACGCGGAAAATGACTAGCAGTCGTCCAATGTAGCCCCGAGAGAGAAGCCGTAACGTTACTTCGCGCCACGTCTCAATCTAATTCCAGAGACAGTATCTTAAACCCTGCCATCACGTGAACTCATTGGCAGTCCTATTGTATTTTATAAGACGACCAAGATAAAGTAAGGAATTTTGTATCATAACCTAACTTAACCTACAAATCGGAAACTGTTTCCACTCTACCGAGTTGAACTCATTGGTTTATTTATTCTTGCCGTAGTTGTAGAATACAGTCTGTATTTATTTGTTCAATTTAAGTTCCATTTAGTTTTAATAACATTTCACCACACTGTGTTGTCACAGAGATGCATTTTTGTCTGTTATTTTTATATAAAATGTGTATTTTTACTTTAACTCAGAGTTTTTAATGTATTTCTTAATCTTTAAAGAAAAAATATATATAGAAGCTTTAATGGCTCATTCTAATCAGTTATTCATGTGTTCTAAGTAATTTATTTCATTGTAAGGTTGTAAGCTGTCATTTATAAATTGTGTGGTAAAACAGCTGGAAAAATTAAGGTTAGTGTTTAATCTAGATTTTAAAAAAATCACACGATCTATTTTTACTCAGTTTGATAAACCTTTATTCGATTTTATAAAATATTGATTGTAATTCTCTCGTCAAGTTATATTTTTGGTAGAACGTTTTCATAAACTTCGCTAATTTTTGCTATTTTCAAAACAAGTAAAGCTTCCAGGCCTAAATATTAAAACTGTAGTTATTTTCACACAGAGCATTTAGATCTCCTTGAGAAAAGGTTAAAAAATCTCTATATAAATGTATAACTAAAATATTTAGTTTTAGATTTTTTCTGGATTTAATCTTTTATATAGGTTAGTTATAAATCTCTGTGTAAAATCTACCATTAATTTCTGATTCATACGACCTTCAGTTTATATTAAAAAATTAGAAATTTTACTAAGGAAAATAAATATGTTAAAACATTCAGGGTATTTGTTATGTGAATATTATATTTTGTTATACTTGGAAGAAAAAGCAAGTAATTTTAAAGTGATGAAAAATAAATAGTTTAAAGTGGTTTTTTGAATATTTAAAAAAAAATACAAATCCTTAAGGTTTTTTTACTGAATAAGGAGCCAAACATTAAGTTACAAAAATCTGTTTTTAATATTTTCAATGTTCTTATAATCCATTGGTTTGTCTTCTACAATATTCCCCTGATCAGGTGTGACATTTCTTTCTCCAACCCGAACTTTAAACCTTTCTTATTGCCACAGGCAATCACTATATGGAGTTTCCATGTAGTATAACTGTGCGGTACAGTTGTTTTTTTTTTACCTCGAGACTCTGCTAGTTTTTTTCTAAGATTTTTTCCAGATCCATTTTAAACCTTTATTCTTAAATTTTGCTTTTACTAATGAATTAATCATTTTTAATATTAAATAAAAATTTGTATATGTACACAATGTAAACATTTATATAATTAAATTTTGTCAGAAACACTCATCTATTTACAGAAATGCAATGCTTGTTGGAAATGAGTATATGGAGTTTGTGGTACAGGAACAATGTTTGAAATTAGAATGACTCATAATATTTTTGTGATATTATTTGTAAAGGTTTTACCAACTACCTGTTTCTATTAACGTAATATTTGGAAAAATTTTAGACAAAACTTACTTTATTATTTAAAAATTCACATTTCTCTCAAAATATGTTCACTATATTAACTAATTATTACTATTATCACTTGTAGGCCTTTACTTCTAGTTAGGGATGGTCGATCCAGTAACTTTTACAAGTGACTGTAGAACTGGTAACAAGGGATACTGAGACTGCTCTGTAGGTACCAATAACAGGCAGGCATACCATACTGGTGAAATCATTCTACACCTCCCTGTTTTCTTTTTTGGAAGACTGATTTTATTAAAAAATAAACTTACAAAATTATAAACAAACTACTGAGTGTTGAAATATCGTCTACTGTATACATCACTGACACTATCTTGAGACCTGATACAAATTGACCACCTACACACAACATAAATGAGTAAAACGTGACAGCGACAAAATCATTGACAGCTGTGGTAAAATATCAGTAGCGTTTCAATCGCAACAGCGACATTTTACCTAATCACAACAGAGGCAACCCCAATCTCCCCTTTAGTCAACAACAGTGCACAATAATCGGCACAGTGAGCAGAGTAGTGAGAGCAGAGCCAGTGACAGTGACAAGTCAACCAATGACAGCCATTTCATCCAGTGACTGCGACTTTTTGCCTAATCACAACTAAGGGATTTCCTGATCGATCCATTGTCACTGGAACTGGCAATTTCCATATTTTGTCACTGGCACCACCAGCTACAAATGAATATCAGTGACAAGTCACCGTGACAGAAAGTACCGACCATCCCTACTTCTAATGCATCTATTTTTGTTTAACATTGAGATACTATAAATTGAAAATCACTATGCTTAAAGCCACATAATGTTATATTTTACTCTTTAAAATACATTGATTTACATTTTGTTATCTAGATACAGAAATTCATACTATTGAATTTCAGTAGAAATGTAGAAAGTAATTCAGTAGTAATTCGGAAATCTGTAAAAAAGGAGTTGAAAATCCTAAGTGGTGTGAAAAAATATTTTATAGCTGATATTCTTTGGTTTTTAGTCCTCAGAATTTAAGATATGTATTTATTTTGGTGAAACACATTATTACAGGTCATTTCGTTAAAAATATCATCTTGAGTTGTTATTCCTAGATTAGGACTTTAAACTCAACGCGATAAAAATAAAGTTATATAATACAAAGATGTTTCAGCTCCCAATGCACTTGGGCTATGTTCTTAAAAGTAGTTATTAATGGGCCAAGCTAGAAATAAAAACTAGTCAACTGACTAGTACACAAAATAAATTTTTTTGACTCTGTTTCTGGGTATTGTTTTTAGTTATGTTTTCCTCTGATTGTTATGATTTTGATCTAATTGGTAATAGTAGATCAATATTAAAAATAATCACAAAATAATAACTGGTCAAGATACTAGTAAAAACATCTATTAAATAAAGTTTTCGTATATTATGTTTTCATACTAATTAAAACATTATTACTTATTAAACATTAAACTAATTAAAATTGTGTGGAACCCAAGCTGCAGGGTTAAAAAATATTATAAACTGAATAAAATGGAACGGTTTGTAGTGAAAATCAATTGAGTTCTATTTACAGAAAATTTAAAACACAAGATTTTAGAATAAATAACATGCTTTATAAAACGTTCATTATACTAACTTGCCAGAGAGTGTTTCAATAATTAATACAGCTTCTTTGACTTGTAGAAGCTTTGTTCTTATTTTACAAAAGCAGTTGTAAACTACGAAATCAATCTCAGGCCAATACTGTAAAATCATTTATGTAATAATTTTAAGGCACATGAAATAGGACAATTTTAAACTATACTAAACTAAAAGAAGGCTTTATTTCCAAACTATAATGATAGTAATCAGAAATTAACACTTTCACTGTGACAACAACTAAATCAATGCAGTGCTGAAACACATTAACACCTAGTAAACCTTGTGGTGCACCATATCCCCTATAGTTGAGGCAAAATGTCTTAAGGTGGGCCATCACAGCGAACATATTAAAGCCAATTAAATTCGGCGTTGTACGCAGTTACGATAATTAAATAAAAAAATATGAATATAAAATAACTAAAAGTTAGTGAAGTAAATTATAGTGAACACAGAACAAAAAAATATTTATCAAATTTTGTAATAAAAGTTGAATAAAATAACGTTATATAATCGCCAGAAATGCTGTAAGATAGTATCATATTTATGGTGTATACTAATTTTGTGATTATTGTTTAATTTGTCCTTATATTCAAGGGTTGTTGAAATGTTATTGGGGTTTTACCAATGCCAAGTGGGTTTACTTACTGCCCATTCCTGCAATTATCTGTATTGGAACTATTTCATAAAACAGCCAAGTAATAGAATTTAATTCTAAACTAAAAGATTCTACAAAAGATACAGTATTGGCTTATTCTTCTGTATTTATGTAAGTGAGGTAAAAAGCAACATTACACATAGTAAGAACACAGTATAATCATGTTATATAAATTGTCTTAGACATTATAAAATAAGAAATATACATTTCTTTGAAATGATCTGTTTTTTAATATTTGTGAGCAAACTGCAGTTATTGAAAAAAAACACAGTTTTGAATCAGCTGTTCTGCACTAAATTCTAAACAGTTTGGTTGAAAAACTTGCATTTGTCAAGTAACATACTGATTTATAAAAAATATTTTATTCTTTGATATTTCACACACAAAAATATATCTTGGACCTACACATTTTTGCATTGTGTCAATTTGTATTGATGGTGATATTTGACAAATTTCATTTAGTTAAAATTTTATTTATCAGTTGATATTCTTATATAGTAACTATCACAATGTTGATAATGTACTAATATCAGTTACATTGTTTAATATTTTATGTTTTTACGCCTTTTACTTTCACTATTGGAAAGTAAGGCTTTACCAATTATTTTTTGTAATTTCATTAAAAAAAAATTAATATCGTTATGAAGAGTGGAGTGCACTTGTGTTTTATATTCGAGGTAACTGATCACATTTTTGTAAGTAACAATATAGTCTGATAAAAAATTATATATTTTTAGAATACATTAGACAGAGATAGAAGCAACAACGTTGTTGTGCGTTTGAGTCACAGATAGTGTTAATACTTCAGACAACATCGTCTATTCATTGCTTCTCTGTCCCTTTATATTAATTTTATTTAAAAAAGGTTTATGAAACAGTTCAGATGCTGTGGTTTTTAAAGATCTATGTCCTTTGGATTTGGTAGAAATAAGTTTAAGATATTAAAAAATTAGCATTTGTTATTTTAAATTTAATCCTATTGCATTTACTGGTAATACATTAGAAACAGCAAAATTGCTATACTTTTCGTCATGTGCTCATTTGAACAATTTATTTAAAACTCAGGCTGTTTTATAAACATTGTTTTCTTGTATATTTTTGAAAAATGTTATATTTATAATATAGCTTGGCTGTACATATTTCAGGCATAACCTTAACGGAGGTTTTTTGCTATAAAATGTACATATTTTTATCTGTGATGCTGCTTTTGAAAGCGGCAATAAAAACTTGTTAATCAATTATTATATTTTCCTTGTGATTTAGTTAAGTAGTGGAATCAAAGTTGTGAACTTATACATAATTTCCTGTCCAACCTATATTTAAGGATGTAGGGAAACTGTTTGATTTGTCGTTTATAATTTTAGTTCTAGCATAAATAATGTGAATACATATGGTTTAAAAACATCCCCTGAATTGTTATTTATTAAATTCCAGAAACATTTATTGAATTTAGTGCAATCAAAAATATGTATATTTACCTATTATATGAAAGCACTTTTGTATGATGGAAGTTTTTTTGATTACAAAAAGATTAATATTTATTTATTAATCCTCTGAAAAGTAAAATATTTCATATCAAAGAGTAAGTCTTTCATGTGAGTTTTGGACGGTGTTCGGCATCAATAGACCAAGTGCCAAAACGGATTTTTAAAATATTGCACTTACAAGATCATATGCTGTTGAAAATCTATATATATTTTTATTAATTTTTATAACAACCTAATGCTAGAATAGTGTGAGGAATCTGTGTACAGTAGAACCTCGATAGTTGGACTCCGCTAACTCGAATCTCCGGATAACCCAGAATTATTAAGAAGTAGAATAAAAAAACATTAAAGAATAACAAAAATGAAATAATTACAGTACATTCAAAGGTCTAACACAAGAATAAAAACGTCAAAGACCTACAGATAAACAAATAATGAACGTAATGTTTTGTGCGTCTTATGCTAAAAAGACTACGGGGTTGTACAGAACAAAGGCGGCTCACAAAACTAAACAGCCAAAATTGACAGATTTGTTTGCCGAGAAATAAATTGCAACAGAGTTTGTAACGGTGTATACAATATTTATGTTTATATACTGTTTACAATACTCTTTTAGATAAATATGAAGAATTATTTATGTAAGTACAATGGTCTTCTTTGAAATTCTTCCTAGTGTCCAACTAATCAGGATTTTTGATAACCTAGATTGGCCGCAGTTCCAGTTAGTCTGAATTATCGAGGTTTTCCTGTCCTATAGTTTCAATGTTTCTCCACTAGAATGTGCAGATTTCTCCATTTTCAAGAAATGGCAGTTGGTCTAGTGATTGGTAACGGCATTTGTCCCTCAGTGCACACCGACATGAGCTGTTTGTATATCACTAAAATGGTTTGTTAGTTGTACACAATAATACAAATTGAAATGACATAAGAAACTATAATAATGTTTGAATCTGCCATATTAGGGTGAACTATTTTTTAAATTCCTAATATTAGCTCACACTCTCCTGATGTATATATCTTGTACAAATATTCAGTCATTAATAAAATAGTTTTTATTGATCCAATCAAGTTCATATACATTTTTTTTAAACCTATAGTTGATGACTATTGATGTTAATAAAGTTTATTCAAATATTTATTCAATAATTAAATTATAAAATTTGTAGGGTCCAGTCAGATTTGAACTGAGAATCTTCATATTCAAAGTCTAGTGCGCCTTGGCACTGTGTCAACTTTCCAATACCTAGAAATAGATTTCTCAAAGAAGTATATAAAGAACTCCCCCCCCATCTCGTTGTTGTCGAAACCTCCATTGTATAACCTTAAACTATTATCCTGGTTACCCCACAGTATCATAAATAGTGCTCTAGAGTAACTAAAATAAAATTTTTCTTTGTTAACCTCAGTAGGAATTACCTTAAAAATTTTTGTTTCATATTAGTTGTTTATACTGATATTCCCATCAACACTTTTTTTCTGTACGTTTTATAAATATATATTTCATTACAGTTTTCTGCCACTCCTTACGTTACAATATTCTCCTCTGTTGACACGTTTCGGAGTAACTTCATTTTTAAAACATTAATAGTATGTTTTATAACTTATTTGTTAACGTTTGGCCAATCTCAAAGTGTCGGATCATGGTAAACTTTCAAAATTGAATGTATTATAGAATGAAGGGAAGCAGTTTTGTGTGTGCTTTATAATATTTCAGACAAAGATCATTCAATATTGGTGACTAATGTATACTTAAAAAGTTCAGATAATGACTTTTAATAGCAACATTGGTAAATGTGAAACATTGTCAACATTGGTAATGTTTTGTGCTTTAAGAAGGTCAAACGACCATGCTTTTGTTTTTACAAATACAGAAAATAATTAATCATTAGTAATTAGGGGAGGTCCTGGTCCAGTTGCACATGAAGCAAATCTCAATGGAGTGCAACCCTAAGACGTGCAACAGGAATGTATGCAAATTATTAAATGAAAAAAAACAAGGAAACAAGCATTTTTCTTGTAAAATCTACTTGGTTGTAGCATTATGTTGAGGATTATCACACTTTAGACGGAAAACGTTTTTTTTTCTGCTAAGAATTGTACGATATTTTTAAAAGCTATTAAAACAAATCAGAAAAATAATCAGAACAAATATTTAAAATAATTCTCCATCAAGCAAGTTTTTAAATTATTTTGTTGCTTTAGAAAAGCGGTTACCAACCTGTGGTTACACATACCTCTAGGGGTATGTAGAAGGCTGTGGGGGTATGCAAAAATAAAGGTTGGGAGCCACTACTCTAGAATAACACATGTATCTAAGACATAACTAATCTTCGTCTATAATTTTGGTCACAATCACTATTTTCACTCTGTTGTCTTTTCAAGTAATCCACCACCTGTGCCTTTATAAGTTCATATCTCCGTGGGGGTGTTACTTTCCAAATGATAAAATATAAGTAATTTCTGTAATTGAAGTTTAAGTAATTTCAAAGTTTATTCACTTTGAAGTATTAATTTTCCCAGCCAAGTTTGTTCAGAAGTTGAAGCTTTAGGCACTCTTTGTGTGGTAGAGGGCTCTTGCAAAACCTTGTATTATATAAACCACATTCTCATGTTTCTATATTCATCATAGTTTCAACAATATTTCATATTTAATAACAAAATATTCTAATATTAATTATTGTTCCATACAAGTATGTACTAAAATCATCTTAAAATATTGACAATTACTTATTTAATCAGGACATGTGTGCATAAATGTTTCTGTTTTGAATTATTAATAAATATTTCTGTTTCAAGAAATATTATAGAAAATGCTGTTGGATACAAACCATCATGACATGGTTTGACACTATATCTGCATTGTTGCATGAAATTCAGGTTTGATTTTCAGTAACTTGGCCATCTGCAAACTTACAGTGTAGCGATAACTACAGATATTCTTTGTAATTAACCATCTATATCTCTATACAAAATTAAAACTTGAATATTTCATGCAACAAACATATGGCATGGGTGATTCTTCTTTGTTTTAAAATGTATAAATCGATGGTATTGAAAAAATATGTCCTGTGCGGAACTAAAAAAAATCATTAAAATGTATGGTGTTAAATTGTTAAAATATGGCTGTTTTTAGTGTTTTAACATCATAACTTTCTTTAAGATAGTGCCTTTTCACAATAATTTGTGAAACTGTGCAATGCTGTAACATTAAAAGATATATCTTTTAACCCAAAAGATCATACAAAATTTAATGGTTCTTAATTTAAATTTTCAATTAATTTTTTCCAGATTTTTGAGTATCTATTAAATAGTTTTAGAGACAAGTCTTTGAAACAAGGCAGTAATAGAGATGAGAAGAATAAATAATGCCTCTTGATTTAATGAGGTGATTCAAATATAAACTAAATTTAAAAAAAAATTATTGAAGTATAAAAATATAACTGTGATTATTTTTCCTGCTCAGAAAAAAATTGTTTTGTAGATATTTTTTAGTTTTGGAAAAAGTTGATTTCAAACTCTAATTAACAGAGTTGTATGATTTTTATGGTAACATCTTCAAAAAGTTCGACATTTAGTGCCCCAAAAGATAATCACAGAGCATGCACAGAGTTTTATTTTGAACAGTTATTTTTTCTGAATTCTGAATAGAAACTGACTTTCAAAAACCTATAAATTAAGTTCTGTTACAATGCTATTTCCAGCTGGTGCCAAAGTTTTGGATTTTGACTGTCATGTTGGGCAAGATATTTTTTTGTTATACTTTATTGCTTTGTAAAGGTACTTGCTCCAAAATTTAGTAGCATTTACCCCTAAAAAATTAATAATTTGCAAAATACAAAGTTTACCTCTTTCCATTGTAACACTGGCAAGAGAAGTTGAATTGTGTCATTCTTTCTGAGGGGAACTCCCTCTATTAATCACAAACTACAGCAACAAAAGATATGACTTTCTTTATACTGCACATACAACCAACATTTTTACTTATATTTGAACCATCTTCATAAACAAAGTTTTATAACTACATTTGTTGTTTAAAACAAGTGTTGGTTTCTAACTGACAATTTAATTATCATTGCATCAACCTTAAATATTTCTATATAAACATTAATCTTAAAATCCTATTATTGCTAAATGCGCTTATTGTAAAACTATTAATTTCCAAAAAGTTGTTCAATCTAACCTAACTTAGTCTTGTTACAGTGTTAATTTTTAAGCATTACAGTTGTTATGTTTATATATATAAGACTCCAAATCATTGTATATTCAAAATGAATGATAAAACGTTGTTATGTATACAAAATATATATTCTGTAAAGTTGATAGGTCTGCTTGTGTATATGACATTATTGTATATCCATTAATTATATATATATGAAATATGGAATCATAACCATATAGTTGGTATGTAATAATAGTGTTGTTATTTGTTCTGGTATCCAACACTGCGTTATGCAAACGTATCTTAAATTATGCAAATCAAATGTATAATTCTGGATGTTCAGCCTGAGTAACCCAAGAATCTTCTTTTTTTAATCAGGGGTCAATCAAAGTCTTAATTAGGGATAGACCAATTCCTGTTCTCGATTCCAGGAATCTTAGATTCTAATGGTATCGAGGAATTGTCGATACTCGATTCTCCATTGATTAAAGTGCTGATTCTGATTCTTGTTTTGTTAACTGTAAAAAAACATCTGTGGTGTAATTTATAGGAAATATAATTAATTATCAACTATGTCTTATTCAAGTACTAGTTTCTTTGAATGAATTAAACAATTAAAGCAAATGTCTATTTGAGATCAGGAAAATATTATTATTTATGACACAACAAAGACGATCGGAAGCATTTCTGTGCCGTTTGTTACTGCTCTTCTCGCCCTGTTGTCTCACTTGGGAGGGCTCGACACACTCTCTGGCCGCCACTACTCCGCCACCACTTCATAGATGTCAAAACAAAACAAAAAGAAAAAGTCGTTTCAATTTCTCCAGGTATACAAATTGAAATGGCTATTACTGAAGATATATTGTAATTGTGACTGAAGTTAATATCTGTAATTTCAAATAAATCATTACTATTATCGGATATGTTTGTCACCCTTTCAGAAATTCCTATTATAAAACAAGGTCAAATGTTTTATTTAGCCTATTACATTAAAACAGAACTTTTAAAAGGCTTCAAGATATTAAATAAATTCATTATTAGAGAATATCAGTAAGACCTATATTACTTAATTGAAAATTGACTTCAGAATCAAGAATTGAAAGAAAAATTTGAGAATCGAAATTGGAATTAGAATCGAAAGTTTTTGGTATCGCACCATCCTTAATGTTAATTCACTGTTGATCACCTAAACTATAAAGTATTGCTACAAGAGCTGACTTGATTTTTTTTTTATCACACATAAATTGCATCGGGTAAGCACCAATGACGAAAACAGGTTACAAATATTGCTTTAGACACTGATACAGAGGAACAGTTATAGGCATTCACAGCTGGTATCACAGTAACAAAGTCAAAATATGACAGCATGGTCGGCAATAGGGTATGTAGCTGCCAGCGCGAGTCTGTCTACTGCAAGCAAGCAGCAGCTATACAGTTGAATGTGTTTAGTACATTGAGACTGTTAAAAAAAAAAAAATGTTAACCACTATTTATGATTATTGATATTTAAATCAATGTATCTTGTTTTTAGTAGCATATGTAAACATGAACAAAATTGGAGTAAGCTCATAATTTGTCAGTTCGATAGCACATTTTTTAAAGAATTTTATCTAAAATATGAAAAGAATACTGTATGAAAAATTCTTGTTTTTACTTAGTTCATAGTTAATCCATTTACATTTGCGCCGTGTACACTAACGTATACGAATTAATTTCTCGCTTCAGTTGAGTTGTTATCGCTACAAAAATATTCTCACTTATAAAATACTAAATATTATACTTTTTATACAGGTGCAATTTTTTTATTTATTATTATCTACAAAGTAAAAACAAATTAAATTATTTACGGTTTAAAGTTTGCTTTAGATGTTAGGCTCCCACTATTATTGTTAATTTTTTATTTACACAAGATTAATCTAATTATAAAATACTACTAACAAATATCGGTTACTGAACGACACTCAGTAAATCCTATACTGAGATTCTCCCTCTAATTGATATAAACACTGCTGAAGCATTCTATTATGTCTAGATATCTACATAAGATCAATAAACTATAAATATTTTAATTTATATAAGGTGTAAGTTTCGAGAGTTGATAAATATGCCTTAGAAAGCACAGACGTCTAGCCTTGTGCGTCACATATCAGAAAATAAATTCTCTAAAGCAGACAAATAAAACAATGACGACCTAAATGACTAGTTAGGCTAGTCTTTATATCCATTACTAATAAGTTGTCGTGACTAGCTGAACTAGTCTGTAAACTGCAACGGGTTAGTGTCAAAAATATCACTAAAACATGTTAGCATGAAATAAGTCATCCAAATGTACAGTATGTAAGGTGTAAAACAAGTTATTAACAGATAAGTGGATATAATTCTTTTATATAATGTACCTTATTCCTTTAAAATTATAGGTTCCTTATATATTTTAGGACTTTTTGATGTAACTGCAATTGTTTTCATACTAATATGGAATTAGCTGTTTTAAGAAGCTAATACTATATATAAACCAAAACTATATAATTAAGTTGTATTATGTTTACTTCATATTGCATTATTGTTTGTATATCAAGAACAACTAATTACCACTATTTATTACAACTGACAGGTTATATTTAATTTGCTTCAAGTCTATATTTAAAAGTAAAATGAGCCGGGCAAAACGTTACGTGCATAAACGATCTCAGCCAATTGTAACTTATGGTTCCATAGTGTAAACTAGTTGTGTAAACAGAAGCAACAGTGCTTAGACGTTGTAGATATTTAGCAAGGACTGAGTTAAACTCAGCAGAAGTGTTGTGATGTCTGTCAAATTGTTTTTGTTTGTATAAATTTGTTATATTGTGTAAAAAGTGATGAAAACTTACAAGTGTATCAGAGACAGGTGTCCAGATTTGGTACTATTCTATGAAATGTTACTTAATTTTTTTTTAAAATTATTTTGTCCAGTTGGTAATGCCAAAACAGATGTATGCTTTTTGTCACATGGTTTATGCTTTATTTGGCATTTTTCAAGTAACTCATGTGTTGGCTCTATTGTTTACAAAACATTGTTGTAAATATACATTCTCTACTTTATGTGGCTTTTTAATATACTGTGTTCTTCCAAAGTGACTTCTCTTTATAGTATTTAAGTTTCTAATCATGTAAAATAAGGTAAGTTTATGAGGAAAACATCTACACAGAGGGAAACATTTAACCATAGACAACTAACATTATTTTTTGTACTGTTCCACTACCCGTACGTAAATTTGGTGTACACATAATTATATCAAGTAGTGGCGAAAATCAACTTACACAGTTGTCTGTAAAATTGTTTTTTTTTTCGAATTCCAACTAAAGAAGCTAAATCTTTTCTAAGTATTTACTCAACTATAATTTTATTATACACTGATTCTGAATTTGAATTTATTTATTAGTATAAAGCAAAATATCATCAATGTTTTCTTCTTTTATATTTATAAACAGTTAAAATATTTACCAACATCTGGATCGACATTTAACTTAGGACCAGGTCTAATGTGAATGGTATTTTTGCTTTGTATTTTACTCTGCAGGTGAACGGGTTTAGTTTTCCAACAACATCCATTTTTTCCAAGAAGATCTCTTTCATTAGGTATTTCTGTAACTGTTTCAGAAGGCTGGAAAGGTTGTGGATGAGAATCTTTCGGTTTTTATTTCCTTCAACTTGTCTCATTTCAATTGACCTAATATATTCAAAATCAGAGCATCAATCTCATCTTCAGGACGGACATCTGGATCAGCATATACCATCTAATACGTAGTTGTTCCTGCCATAAATTTTACTAATTATACATAAAATGTACGTAATAAACCTAACTTAGAAAACTACTTATACGTAATTATTACGTGTACAAAAACCGTCAATACGTAAAATAAGCGTGGTGACTTACCAAAAAACAAGCAGTGTAGTGGGCAGAAAAAGATCCCAACTTGATCTTATCTTTCAGTGTCTCAACTAACACTAAACAAAGAAAGCTCTGCGGGCGAGAAAGATGTTTGGTATGGGTATAAAGGAGAGAAACACCATAGGGTGGAAGAGCTACGTATACTTAGGAATCTAGGGTTAATGAAATATGCTAAAAATGTGCACAAACAATATTAACCTTGTAAGTAAGGTTAAACCTATCATGAAAATTATATATCCTGAATTTAAACTTGTCTGCAATTTTGGAGATATATTTTTGTTTCGATATTGTAACCTAACCTATCCTAGTCTTTCATTTATGAAACTAAACTGCTTACAGACCATAAATTAACCAATGTACTCATTTATAATATTTAAAAAGGTTTTAGATTAACATTATTTTTATAAAACATTTTGAAGATATGAATTGTTTAGCATATGTAATATAATACCCCTTGATTAGCAACATGTGCATGCCTTATTCTGGAAGCCCCATATGTTTGATAGATTTTCACACTTTCTTTTTTCTAATTTTTGTCTTTATTTTTCTCTAATTTTTTAAATTATAGTAATATTTGTAATGTTTGATAGATTTTCACACTTTCTTTTTTCTAATTTTTGTCTTTATTTTTCTCTAATTTTTTAAATTATAGTAATATTTGTATTTACTCATTTTCTCATGTTAACTTTACCTAACATTTACTGACAATTTCTTTGTAAAAATTATGTAATCTTAAAATCTTTTGACTTAAAATACTTATTCATTGTAAAATATCACACAAACTTGGAAACAATCTGTAAGTACGTGGGAAAAACCATAGACTTTGGACATAAAATAATGGTGACTATGTACTCTGTGTAATATTTCTTGTCCAGATAGTTACAAAGTTTTAACCTAGAACACAGCACATTACTCAGGAAAAGAAATTGTAAACGTATAGCAATGCCAATCTGAGAAAAATGGTAGAACGTACATTTACGGGAATGCTCCCGCTGGCCGTTGCGTGATCTCATGTTCTGGTACGTGAATGCTAATCAAAAGGCTAACTAACCAAATCATAATAATTATTCATTGTAAAACAATGTCTATTTTCTTTTTTACTAAAAATTATTTAAATAATGTTTTTGTAATCAACTGTGAAAACTCCATTGTTAACAGTTTTGTGTAATTTTGTTTTTCTGGGAATGTTGACACTACTGGGTGAGATAAATTTCAGTTTCATGTTTTAATATTATCGCTAATTACAGGAAGGACACTAACAGAAGGAAGATAATTACCTCTTAAAACTCTGGACCCCTATATTATACCAATTTTGATTTATGAACTTGGATTTAATCCTGTTTGCAATGGTCATCTTATTGCTTACAGCTAGTAACAGCAGCATCATACGGCAAAAAAATATCATATTCGATGGACCAGTGCTTGGTTTGAGTAACATCTATTGATCCTAACCTGTGTGTAAAAATATAAAATAACCTATGAAAGGTATTCAGTTAAGTGTATTTATAGTTTTCTTAACTAAATTGTAATGCATAAAAAAATATTCCTGATAATGAATAAAGTGCTTAGGAACACAAAAAATTAATAGAAGTAGTTGGTGATGTTTAAAAAAATTAAGAATCTTACAATAAATACAGATGAAACTTCACAAAACACTTGAAACTCTATAAAATCAAAGTTTTTTTTATTAAAAAGGTTACAGTATATTGCAACCAAGTATTTAGAGAGTGTATATATATATATATAGGAATTTGGACTTGATAGGATACTGACAGACTTACCTAAAGGCAATAGTCCAAAACTGCAATCTCTTGGAAATAAGCACATATAAAACACATATAAAACACTTAATACACTTTTATTTGAAATATTTCGATCAACATGATCTTCTTCAGTCAAGAAAGAGCGTATATATATATATATATATATATATATATATATATATATATATATTTTAAAACAACATAGGTTATTCAAATACAAGAATATTTATTATTTTATATCCAAAGCTTTTCGTTGGCAAACAGTACCAACATCATCAGGAATGAAAATTACAATAACGATTGTAATTTTCATTCCTGATGATGTTGGTACTGTTTGCCAACGAAAAGCTTTGGATATAAAATAATAAATATTCTTGTATTTGAATAACCTATGTTGTTTTAAATTATTAAACAAGAAAACGTATTTTATATTTATATATATATATATATATATATATATATATATATATATATATATATATATATAAATATATATATATATATATATATATATATACACACACACACACACAATAAATTAACATTAAAAAAATCTATTAAATCGAAAATTTACAACATATCCTAAAAACAAACCAACACCCAAACCTCATCTCTAACGACAAACAATTCATAAACATAACCAAAACACAATTCACTGAAAAAGAAAAAAATAACAATAACAAATTCATTCAAATATAACCAACCCAATTTCAACAAAAACCAAATAATAAAAAAACTAATCGGAATCTAACATCCATAAAATCACCCACCAAAACAGAACACATAAGAAACAGCATTAACAATAACATTAATCTAATAAAAACCCAAAACAAAACAGTACATAAACGAAAAAGAAATTTTGGAACTTAAAAACAAAAACTAAAAAGTAATGACAACATAATGCTAAAATCAGATAAAACAAGCACACCAGTAATAATCGAAAATACCAAATACATCAATTCAATGACAAACCACATCAAAGATAATAAATACGAACAAATCCTAGACCCAACTAACAAATACCTTAATACAATACAAAACCTAATAGTAACACACAGAAATGCCCTAAACTATAACATTGAATTATAATACCACATAAGACTTTACCTATTCAAACCATGCGCATCAATATTAACAGGCATACCTAAAATCCACAAACCCAACACACCATTTAGACCACTAATAAATTTCAAAACAGCACCATCTTACATAATCGCAAAAATACTAGACAAAATGATGAAATGTAAAATACATATCAACAACAGATACAAATTAATAAATAAAATAAAAAACATAGAAACAAACAGCTACACAAAAATAGTTATTATAACCAACATGTACCCTAGTATCCCAAAGAAGAAACCATAGAAATAATAAAAAACAAACTAATACACAATAATGAGAAAGAAAACACAATTAATAGTACAGTATTATAACACTAATCAAACACATACGTAACCAAAATTATTTCCAATTTAACAATAAATACTATAAACAAACAACTGGACTCCCCATAGGATCACCTATATCATCAGTCATGTCAGAAATATATCTACAACACTTCGAACAAATAATAATTAAACCTCTGCTACACATACATAAAATTTAATTATGGACAAGATACGTAGACAATGTACTTGTAATATACCAACTTACCATTCACAACGAACACATCATAATATTAAACAAACTAAATAGATACAACGAAAACATACAATTTACCCACGAAAGAGAACATGTAACTATCTTGACATTGTATTAAATATAAACAATAAACAATAAAATAGGAACTACGGTGTGCAAAGAACCAACTTCCAACAATACCACAATACACAACAAATCTAACCACCCCTGGACACACAAAATTAACACTTACAGTAACATGTTAAATAAAGCAATAAAATACACACATGTAACAAACAAAAACTAAATGAAGAATTAGAAAACATTACAAAAATAGCAATAGAAAATGGACACAACAAATACCTTATAAAAAACATATACAATAAATTTTCCAAAAAAACCTAACCTCAACACAACACTACAACCTGAACACAAAAATAATAAATATAAAAAAAATCTACCTTGAATATAAATACACCAATAACAAAATAGAAAAATTAACAAATATATACAACAAAGAATATTACACTCCAACATACAAACCAAACAACAAAATAATAAAATATCTTAATAAAACAAACCACAAAATAATTCCAGAAAAACATAAACTATCTGGAATCTACAAAATTACATGTAATGACTGCAACGCATTTTACATAGGAAAAACAACAAGGTCATTTAAAATCAGATTTTTAGAATATCACAGAGCATTCAAAACTAAAAATAAAAAAGCATCAAATGTAGTAAAACACCTACTATCACATAAACATAAAATAACAAGTTACGATCATCCTTAAAATAAAGGATAACCCAATAAAACTAAACTCACTAAAAAAATACCACATCTATAAAAACATACACAACAATTTAATGAACCAACGGACAACATATCAAGACGATGTACTTTTCAAAAGCATCATGCACGTGGCACAAGACGAAACATATATGACATTAACAAATACCAACATCACGGACTGAACAACGACACTAGAAAAATAGTTCAGTGATTCGACAATGGTCAAGTGACCAAGTTGCCTCATCACATAAGGTAATAATTTATTTTTAATACAGTTACTGACATTTATAAGTTGTATATTGTACAGTATAGTAGATACAGTATTTAATATTATTAGTTTTAGTTATTTTAAAACTAATTCAGAATGAGTGGAAATTGAAAATTTGTAATGTTAACCGTCAAAGAAAAACAAAGCGATTCAACGTTTTGAAACCAGCAAAAGTGCATTAACACTTAACGAATTTAATATCAATATCCAGACTATGCAAGGTTACAAATAACAGTGGCCTCTACTAACAAATAATCTTAAGTTTTAAAACATAAGATAATAAAATTAGCTACTTAGATAATACGGATGCTGCTTCCATGTGGTTCAGTCCAATGCTAAGAATATCCTGAAAGGTTGTTACATCTGGGACCTATTCTGGCAACAAATGTAAATTTTTTTATTAGTACTGAGTTCCATGTCGGTTCTGAATGACTGCATAGTTATCACGTTACATAATTTGCAAATTGCCCATTTCAAGGTGAAGAATTGAGTGAGAATTAATTTATGATAACATTTAAGGCTTTTGCTGCTGATAATGAGTTGCTTACCAAAAATATTTACAAAGCTGAATGCAGTCTAAACTATTGATGATTCTAGAAGTATAATATATTTAAGAAAATAGAGTTATTTTCTCATCCTAAATTTAAAATGGGTACCAAGATGAAAGCAGTAAGTAATATTTTAAAATGTTCTACATAAACTTAGACCATGACAGTAATTTTTTTTTGCCTTGGGGTTTGAGCATCCAGAGCCTGGCATAAAAAAACCTGGCAGAATCCCCTGGGGGCTAGGATAGTCTTATGGTAAAGGACAAACAATTATATTATCTTACAAATACCTTGTTAGTAAGGAATACCTTGTTATGATAGGAATAAAATGCACTTCTTTTTCTGTATTGAGGTTGCAGCACCATCTGTTGGTAACTATTGGTATATTAGTTAATTTTTTTTATTTATCCCGGTTCTGGGTCCCTAGAAAACTCCCAGCCCTTGTGGCAGTCAACCCTAGCAAGCTGCCTCTGTCTCAGATGTGCATGAGGTTAGTATCCCTACCTCGAGTGAGGAAAGTGGGATTGATTGCTCATAAGCTCATTCCAAGGATAATCGGGAGGTAGTGAAATGAAACAGTACAGGCTAAGTGCGGGATGAAAAAACCTGGCAAGAAAGAAACTCTGCCAGGAAAAATCCTGCAAGAACTCTGGGGGCTAGGATATCCTTATGCTAAGGGATTAGGAGGGGGTTTACCTTACAAATACCTTGTTAGTAAGGTTATGGTAGGTATGACGTGCACCTCTTCTTTCTTGCCTACTCGAAACTGAAATGACATTCAAATCTAAATTAAACCTCCCGTTGGGGTTTAGCTGCGATCCTGGGGATGTCTTCCTGTGTCACCTGAAACATAACTGGGAAGCGGATTAATATTGGTATGTACGTTTTATGTGAATTATGATTAGAACTAGGTGGTCAGTAAGGACAGCAGCAGTCTGTGGGTGGGGTCGTACCTAGCCAGTGAAGAAATGACTGGATGTTGTATGTGCGAGGGCCTGTTTGTAGAACCTTGTTTCTATGTGTCACCAGTTTGTTAAAAGGCACTTTCAAGTCAGTGTGTAGCAGTGTTGTGTATCTAGGTGCCTTCGTGATTATTCACAAAACCTTGTTGCATGTGGAGTCTGTGTGTGGGTGAGTTGCCTGCATGGCCCCAGACTGGTGAAGCGTAGGTGAGTATGCTGCGCAATATACATACTTTTATAGTAGTGGTCGCCCGTAGTGAGAGTGGACTTGTTCTGTTAAGCATAGGATATAGTTGTGTTAATTTAATTGTTACACTCTTTAACGTGTTGGTAATTTGAGGGTCCCAAGTCAGGCCTCTGTTGAGTATGACTTCCAGACAATTGACCTGATTACCCCAGAGAATTTCCTTGCCAGATTTAGTGGTGTATCTTACGTTTGGAAAGAAGCAAAGCCTGTGATTTGGCTACGCTCACCTTAACTTTCCAGTAGCTCGGCCATGATTCTGGTCTTGTAAACTGGAGTGTATGAGATGTGGTTACCATGACTGAGTGGAAATCTCGGTGTCATCTGCAAATATAGCCACTTGTGCTAATATGGCTACTTATTTTCCAACATTACCTGTAGTGCCACCTGTAGATAATTTTCCAAACTACAGTATTTGCATTACAGCTTGACATGTGGTGCTATCTGTCATAACTTCTTAAAAAATGTTTACCAACGATTAAACTACAGTATTTGACATTAAAATACTTTTATTTAGGAAATAAATTCACAAATATATTTTTTTCCTAAAGATAAAATACGTTTTCATATAAAAAATATTTTATACAAAAAACTATAAAATTGAATTTAATTAAAATATAAGTATTAGATTAAGTAGTAATTTCATGAAACTTCAAAATTTATAAACTTTGTAATGGAAAGAATTGAGAAATATATTAAAAAAAAAGATGTGTGTTCGAGTTTTATAAACCTATTAGGTGTTTGTGCCGGGTGAAATGTGGTGCTAATAGTGGTTTGTTAAAAGTTTATTTTTTTAGGTTTGTAATGTTTGGGAGTCAACAGCAAATTTAATTACATTTCGAGGCACTTTGCACGTTATTATGTCAACAAAATAAAGCCAACACGTTAAATTATAATGAATTAAACCTCAAAATATTTAAATAGTAATTAGAATGTTTTTATTAAATAAAAATTAAGTCTAGTTCTAGATCAGGGGTGCACAACCCGCAGGTCGCATGCGGCCCCCGACATGTTTTTTGCGGCCCGTGCGCCAATCTAAAATTTGTTTTCGAATGTAGTGAAATGTAATGCTATTCCATTAGGAAAGGCATAAGCGAGCACATTCTGTTCCCATATACATTGTAGAACCAATAATGACGTGGTTAGGGCAATATTTAATCTTAACGTACTCTATGCGTAGAGTAACCGAGAAGATTATCTCTTGCTGAGACTGTAAGACATTCTGTGACAGACATTAACTCGATGATAGTGAATTCGAAGATGTAATTTATTATTCTCATATTCGATGGTTGAGTGCAGGCAAAGTTGTAAGAAGAGTGTTTAGTCTTCGTGAAGAAATTGATATTTTTCTTCTGATCGAGGTATTCGAATTTAAAAATAGAGACTGTTTATGTGACTTAGCATTTTATGTAGATATTATGCATCATATGAACAAATTGAATACCAAACTTCAAGGCAAAGACAATTTAATTCATTTGTCAGTGAGTCTTATAAGAGCGTTTGAAAAGAAGTTCTTTGTGTGAGGCGCTCAAATGGGAAATGGAGTTCTGGTTAACTTCCCTTCGCTTATTGAGAGGAATTCAACAGACGCTGATAATACTTTGAACTTCTCAAAATATATAGTAATGTAATACAATGTTTTGAAGCAGAATTTAAAAACAGGTTTCATGATCTTAATAAATTTGAAAAGTTATTTGAAACTTTTGCATCACCGTTCAATGTTGATTGTATGGATGCATCACACAATATTCAAATGGAACTTATTGGTCTGCAGCACATGATTCAGTTAAAGTCAAAATACTGTGAAGTTCCATTATTTGATTTCTACAAAACATTCTTGACTGTAGAAATGACTAATCTGTTTTAAAAATTTCGTGTTTGTTTGGTAGTACTTTCATTTGTCAGCAGGCATTTTCGTTAGTGAAATCTATCAATTCTAAAGCTTGTACGCGTTTAACTGACATTAACTTGGAATCAACATTGAAAATAGTAACTACAGACATTAAAATAGATATTGAACAATTATTAAAAGGAAAACAGTGTCAAATTTCCCACTAAAATAAACACCCTTTCAGAATTCTTTTTATGTTTTTTAATTTTCAAGTTAAAAGTTGTTTTATGTTGTTTATAGTTGGAACTAGATAATACGTATTCCAAGTGCTAACTCCAGAAAATTTCAATTCTGCGGCCCGGCTCGAAAAAAATGAATACTTAATTGGCCCACCGTTCCAAAAAGGCTGAGCACCCCTGTTCTAGAACATGGACAGAGTTGGTAAAATGATTTGAGAGGGTATTGTTTTTTACAAAATTCACATGCTTTTTTACTGAAACTATGATATAATAATAATATGAATTTATTTATAGTTAAATTACTGCTACAGTCAGTTGATAACATCAGAACACAACAGATTATTTTTTTATTGTTTCTTAAAATAATAAAAGTAGTGTTATGAAAAAAATTAAGGAATAGTTAACAGTTTTTAAAAATAGGTCAAAATGAATAGTTTAGATTAGGGATGGTCGATAGTTCCTGTCACGGTGACTTGTCACTGATGGAAAATACCAGTTTCAGTGACAATGGATGGACAAAAAGTTGCCTTTGTCGTGATCGGGCAAAACGTCGCAGTCACTGGATGAAATTGCTGCCATTTTTTTGATTTGTCGCTGTCTGCTCTCACCGCTCGGCTCACGGCGCCGATTATTGTGCAGTGTCGTTGACTGAAGGGAGAGGGGGTTGTCTCTGTTGTGATTAGGCAAAATGTCGCTGTCGTGACTAAAAAGTTACTGATATTTTACCACGGCTGTCATTGGTAGATTTGTCGTCGTCACTGGCTCTACTCATTTACGTCGTGTGTGGGTGGTCGATTTGTGTCAGGTTTCAAGATAGTGAGAGTGTTGTATACAGCAGACGCTACTTCACACTCGGTAGTTTGTTCTTAATTTCGTATGATTTTAATTTAATAAATTCAATAAAATGAGCCTTCCAAAAAAATCGAGATGTGGAATCATTTCACCAGCACATTATTGGCACATACAGAGCTGTCTCAGTATCCCTTGTCACCGGTAAAAGCCACTGATCCAAACCTGACGCTGTCACTAAAATCACCGATCCGTTGAAGACACTGGATTGACCATCCATAGTTTAGATGCATAACTATGTGAAAATTAGGAGCAATGTCGAAAAGCATTTGACAAACAGTCGGACGGATTGAACTTTTGGTAACTGGTTATATTTATTAATTTAAAAGATAATATTTTCACAGTAAAATAAATTACAGTTTTACAAATTTGTTTATAATGTATTATTTTCACCACACTGGGACATCTGTAGTGTACTGTTTCTACAGCACCAAACTGGCACATGCACAGTGTATTGTTTCTACAGCAAAGAAATCAGATAAAGTATCTTCTATTCTTGCTATTGGTTTTTGGTTAGGTACAATATGTTGAAGTAATGACAGAATAAGAGTGAATTTCCTTCATTGTTATGCCTGCAGTGAACCAGATTAGCTGCACCTACTAAGAGGAGTTTGGTGTTCATCAAGGTATAGGTATTTCCACCTCAGCTGGCACTTGGCCTTGACACGACATAATAGGTGGTGGGTGGGTGGAAATTAGCCAAATACCATTCTGCCAACATTTCCACTGACTCACAATGTCAAATAATTATCTCTACGTACTATTTCACGAACCAACAAAGAACTAGACGGCGTAAGAGTAAGTGAAGGTGACAACAAATCTTTTTTAACACCTCAAAAAATAAGAAGGAACCGAAGCCCATTACTGTGCTAAACAATTTTGATGAATGTGTTGTAAGCAGGGTGGTATACGAATTTTATGTAACAGAAAGAAGGCTACCAACGAGAAAGGTGTTGCAGAATGCACTAAGAGAAAAACTAAATTTTAAGGGAAGTGATCAAAGTGTTTGTAGGATTTTTTAAAAAATTGGAGTTTTTTTAAACACACCTCGTACATTTTTTTGCTTCTTTGTCTAGCACTGGCATCAGTTGAAACTGGTCGATGGACGGAGATGTGAAAGTGGTATCCAAATATATATAAGGGTGTTAGGGATTAGTTCTCAATTCTCTTCGTTTTCTCACGATTATGGTTTTTGTCAGACGTTTTTCAGCAAAGCATTTTGGAAGTGGCAAACGCTTTAACTACACGCACATAAATTCGCAAAGAGGCTGGACTAGTAAGAGGGGTTTGGAGTCCCTTGCGGTATCCCAGGGTAATATAAACACTACTCACAACACTCTATTCCCTACTAGAGATGCCAAACCAGAAGGTGCGGACTAGCTGCAACTACTAAGAGGGACTTAGTGTCCTTTGTAATACCCAGTCTATCATAAACACTAATGACAACACTAACGTTATTACAACACATGCTACTCGCAGGGGAGGTGCGAACTAGTTGCACCTAATTAGAGGAGTTTGATGTCCCTCGCGGTATCCCAGTCTAACATAATCACAACTTATAACACTCACGTCACTAATACACACGCTACCCGAAGGGAGCGGACTAGCTTCACCTATGAAGTGGCGTCTCTCGCGGTACCCCAGTTTAACATAAACCCTACTGACAACACTCACGTCACTAATACACACGCTACCCGAAGGGAGCGGACTAGCTTCACCTATGAAGTGGCGTCTCTCGCGGTACCCCAGTTTAACATAAACCCTACTGACAACACTCACGTCACTAATACACACTCAACCCGAAGGAAGCGGACTAGCTTCACCTATGAAGTGGCGTCCCTCGCAGAACCCCAGTTTAACATAAACCCTACTGATAACACTCACGTCACTAATACACATGCTACCCGAAGGGGGCGGACTAGTTTCACCTATGAAGTGGCGTCTCTCGCGGTACCCCAGTTTAACATAAACCCTACTGACAACACTCACGTCACTAATACACATGCTACCCGAAGGGAGCGGACTAGCTTCACCTATGAAGTGGCGTCTCTCGCGGTACCCCAGTTTAACATAAACCCTACTGACAACACTCACGTCACTAATACACATGCTACCCGAAGGGAGCGGACTAGTTTCACCTATGAAGTGGCGTCCCTCGCAGAGCCCCAGTTTAACATAAACCCTACTGACAACACTCACGTCACTAATACACATGCTACCCAAAGGGAGCGGACTAGTTTCACCTATGAAGAGGCGTCCCTCGCGGTACCCCAGTTTAACATAAACCCTACTGACAACACTCACGTCAATAATACACACGCTACCCGAAGGGGCGGACTAGCTTCACCTACGAAGTGGCGTCCATCGCGGTACCCCAGTTTAACATAAACCCTACTGACAACACTCACGTCACTAATACACATGCTACCCGAAGGGGCGGCCTAGCTTCACCTACGAAGTGGCGTCCATCGCGGTACCCCAGTTTAACATAAACCCTACTAACAACACTCACGTCACTAATACACATGCTACCCAAAGGGAGCGGACTAGCTTGACCTACGAAGTGGCGTCCATCGCGGTACCCCAGTTTAACATAAACACAACTGACAACACCCACTTGACTACTGTCTCACTGGACATTGGAAAGGCCTTTGACCGGGACTTTCAAAGCGGGCTCTTAGTGACCCTACTACACTATGGCTTTAGTGACACCTAGTTAGCTCATACCTGTATAACAGCAAGTTTAGGGTTAATGTAGACCAAACTCAATCTACATTGCAATCTATGATTCCCTCAGGGCTCAATTATTGGGCCCATATTGTTTAACATCTACATCAACATATTGTACACTCAACACACGAGACCATATATGCAGATGACTCCGCGTTATCCGCTCAGTCATAGCAACCACATCTAATACACTTATATTTACAGAACCACCTTACAGTACTAGAATCATGCCTGAGCTACTGGAGACTTAAGGTAAATGTGGGCATGTGCCAGGCTCTGCTTCTCTCCAAAAGTAGAACACACTAACTCAACACACCGCTAAAACTATAAGGCGAGGACATTCACTGGGGGAACCAGGTCAAATATCTGGGAGTCATACTCGCCAGAGACCTGACTTGGGACCCTCACATTACTAAAAGGCCTTTCATCAAACAACACCTCCGACACTTAGTAACAAGGTTTTACAAACAGGTCCTACATGATTGGTACAATCCCACCCAGTTCTAACCATAAAATACAAATAAACTGTACATACTAATAATATTCTGCTTCACAGGTATGTTTCATGTGAGGCAGGGGCATATCCTCAGGGTCGCAGCTTAGACCCAATGGAAGTACCCATTTTAGTTTCGAGTAGGCAGAAATAGTAGCGCCTGCTATTCCTATCATAGCATCACTAACAAGCTATTCGTAATGTTATATAATCCTTCCAGGAGAGGTGCGGACTAGCCGCACCTACTAAGAGGGGTTTGACGTCACTCACGGTACCCCAGCCAAACATATAGTAGTTTCTAAACATTTAGTAGTGACTAAACAACACCATAACTTCACTATTACACACTAATACACTTTCTACAGACGCCACATATTCAACACAATCTCTAAACATTTAATCACACCTTCTCTTAGGCAATTTTTATCTGGTCAGAACCGTTGCGCGTTGGGAGTGCTGAAAAGTCCAGAGCTTGACAAACTTTGGTCTGGGAGTCTGATGTGAGCTTGCTCTGCCGAAGACGTAAGCGCGGTTACTGGTCTACCAGCCGCTTCGGTCCTTGGTTAGGGAGTGTTCGCGGTGCACGGGTGTCGTAGCCTGTGCACAGTATTACGAGTTCTCGACTGATGCCCATCCAGTCGAGCTAAGAAGAAAACTATAGGCCTCAGAGTTCTGAGGGTTGGAAATGATCTTTATGTGATCCAAGGGTGTACCCGTTCCTATAGTCTCGCCCGTAACGCCCGACACGATGGCTGGCTTAAAAAAAATTATGGATTCAAAGTACCCGTCGAATATAACTAGTTTAAAGAGGACACCTCAGAATTCTAGTGACGATCCTAACATTAATAATGCGAATAAGAAGTTGATGGTGGTAACGTCACAGACATTACCATCACCAAAATATTTAATATTTTCTAGTGCCGAGAAGGGGAAAGATCTTTCCAATGTTTCTCCTTTCCTTATCAATAAGGCGATAACTGCCTGTGTTGGAGGTCCGGCCGCCTCTATTAAAACACTACGAAATGGGGCACTACTGGTTGCAACCTGCAGTGAGAAACCAAACGAGATCTCTTATAAAAATGACCTTCTTCGATCAGGTCATGGTATCTGTGGCCCCCCTTAGATCCTTGAACTTTTCAAAGGGAGTCATCACCTGCAGAGATTTAATGAACGTCACTGTCGAGAAATAAAGTTAGAACTGTCTTCTCAGTCAGTAATGGATGTCGTGCCTATTATGAAGACAGACAGAGGCGTGAAAGATGCAACACCATCTTTCATACTTACATTTGGCAAACTAGAGATACCCGAATATATACATGCGGGTTACCAGCGGCTCTCCTTAAGACCATATATGGCTAACCCTCGGCGATGTTTTAAATGCCAGCGGTTTGGTCACATGGCGGTTAGTTTAAAGTGTTCGAATTATTGTGTTTGTGGTAAAGTAGCTTGGAAGGCCATGATGAAAATGATTGCATTAATGCTCCGAAGTGCGCCAACTGTGGTGGCGAATACCCAGCGCGGTCATTTAATTGTCCTAATTTTAAGGAAGGAAAGGCTATCCTGGGCATCATGGCAAAAGAGAGGATTCCTTTCGCAGAGGCAAAAAAAAATATATAGGTTCACTCAACCAAAGGTTGATAGAAAAACTCATGCCACTACTCTTACTGCTACAAAGACAACATGTTCGAACTGTGCCGACCTGTCTAAAAAGATTGAAATCTCAACAGATCAAGTCACTCGCCTACTATCCCTACTCACATGCGATCCTTCTTTGAATCTGGGAGAGAATTCAAATACCTCAAATAATTTGCCTCTTTTGCCTAGCTCTTCCGCAAGGGGGCTTGGTGGACGGAGCAAATCTCTGAACGAAACATGTATCTCCTCCCAAAAAAATTGCCAAATGTTCAAAGGTCTACAACATTGGAAAACAAAAAAGGGATGGTTAAAAAACGTTCCGTTGTTCAAACCAGCAAAATGGTCCCAACTGGTACAAATGCCAGGAATACTACAAGGAATGGAGGAATGGTAAAAAAACCTTCCTAAATCTAAAACCTCCTCACAACTCCATCCCCGAACAGGTGGATATGGAGTCTGAGGTTGCAAAGCCTGGGACGTCTAAGAACGTCCCAGGCAAGAAAAGAGAGATCAGAAATGGGCGTCAAATTAATCCTTTGCTAAACTAATAAATGTCTTTGCTTAGCAAGTCAGTGATACAGTGGAACGTAAACAGCGTTAGGGGTCACATAGAAGATCTAAAGGTACTTGTGCGAGATGTGTATTCATTGCTCGTCATTCTACAAGAGACACATCTCCACGAATCGCAAAACTTGCATGTAAGGGAGTACAGTGAAACCTGTCTTAGACGGACCCTGTATAAGGCGGAATTCTGTCTATCGCGGAAAACTTTAAAAGTCCCGACTGTCGCCTATTTAATTTACCTGGTTAATAACCTTCATAAGCCGGAAACTGTCTAACGCGGAAGCGGAATAAGCAAAAGGATGAGTGATACGTATTTACTACGTCTTATTTCTGCATAAGCCG
Source organism: Prosapia bicincta (assembly GCA_036971475.1). Lineage (NCBI taxonomy): Eukaryota > Metazoa > Arthropoda > Insecta > Hemiptera > Cercopidae > Prosapia > Prosapia bicincta. The sequence goes on along the minus strand of JBAIZL010000002.1, from coordinate 21,361,970 downwards.
GAAATCTGATCATATACATGCTGTAAAATATAAAGTTACAATGACTTCCGTTTAGATAAAATACAGTTTATAATATATTTTTTTACCATAACAAAATTCACAGATAGGTCTGCTTAATTGTAACAGATCGTATTTATTTCTGAGAACTCTGTAACAACGTTAAGGATTGCTGATATGCACAAGATAACGCAATGGTATACAAACATCCATAATTTACGATAGGCTATGTGTCAGCACTCTTTTCCTTCAAGATAACGCAATGAATGGCTTACAAACATCCACGGCCAGACATATTGATTGACATATTGAAAGGCTAACACTGCTTCATTCTAAAAGGCAAAAAACATGCACAAATAGAAGAAAAAGAAGAAATTGAAGATGGGCCAATCGTAGAAAACAAAATAAAAACATTTGGCGAGGCTTTAATGAAAATTTGTGAGTTGGAAGATTTCGCGGTACGTATTAACAGCCCGGAAATGCTAACATTTAAGAACAACTAACAGGCTAACGTTTTAAAACAAAAGTCAATGCTAGATTTTTTCAAGGCTAATTGATTTTCTTTTATTTCTACGTAAGCACACTATGTACAGTATTTAGCATAAATACAGTAAGAGGAAAAATACAGTTTTTAATAAATTGCATCATTAGTTCATAAATTTTGTTGACAAGAGTAAAAGTGTTTTAGTTTTATAGTTTTCTATTAAAAATGTTTTGTGGAGAAGGATAAAAGGATGCTGCATTAAAAGGTAAGATTTTTATTATGTAATGTAGGTTTTAACATTTTCTGTAGTGTGCATAACCAACACCACCTAGAAAACAAGGTTTGCGAGTTGTGACATCACAGGGCACAGGCTACGGGCTGTCATTAGGCAATTAAGATACTGTTGAATGACGTTTATTTAGACGTTAAAACCCGCTACACACGTCCCGACAAAACCACCCAACTGTCGCGTCCAACAATGTTGGACCCGACGGTTGGTCAGTGTGTAGGCTTGTCGGCCGTCAGAAAAGGTTGTACCTGACTAACCTGACAGTCGGGCCAACCGATTTGGTTGGGTCAACGTGATATCCCGACAAGTCCCGAGAGCCGACTCCCCCACCCTAGAAATCTGTCGGGTTGGCACTTGTGTAGCGTTGTCGGCCAACCGACACGACGAATCAGTTAACTTTAGGTAGCCATTCAGTGTTGATTGTGTCTGAAGTACCAAAAATGTCTCAAGTTCCGGCGGATGAGAAACTATGATCGAAGCGTTACTGGAGAACTTAAAAACTTATCGCTGTTTGTGGGATGTCCAGTGTGACACCTATTCGAACAGGGATCGGAGAAATGAGGCATATAATTCCCTTCTGGGCATTTTCCAAACAGTGTACCCAGATGCAACATTCTGAACGTTGAAAAAGAAGGGGGGTTAGTTGTTAATTTACTAATTACTAATTTCGTTTTATTTATATATGGTTGACATTATTATCATTTATGTATTTTACTTTAACGCCAATATAGAAATTTTGACTTGAATTGACTTGATATGTTCCTATTTTCACCTATGATAAACACAGATAATGAAATGATTAAACATCTTATTTTATCATTGAATTTCTTTTGCTTAATATTAATAATTTTATGGCAGATGTATACATTACAGGATACAAAAAGAAAAAAATACAATGATTGCTGCCCACCCTGGGATATGCTCGAAGGAGCTTATGTTCTTGGTGGAATTTCTCATTTACAATAAATGAATAACAAGGAAAAGTCAAAATATGATATTTAGATTTCTTCAGTGCAATAATATGGTATAACAATGGTAGGGGAGAAAATCTAAAAGGATGAGAATATTAAAAAAAAATAATAAATATTTGGACAGGATAGTCTTATATAATGTCATGAAGGAACGTTTTTACTTACCTTTATATATATTCTTTCAGAGTGCTATAAATCGCTTCACAAGTTTCTGGTATAATAAAATGTGATAGTTTTCTTGTGATTTAAATACACTTGCTTTATATGTTGAAATGTTATCTCTGTAGGAAATAAACAGTCAGTACTTAATCGAAAATAAATAATTTAATTAAATACTGTATTAGAACAAATGTAGACACGATGCCAATTAATTGTCCGTTATCTATGTGGTGTTGGTACAGCGCCATACAGCTGATCAGTAGAAATAATATTCTTATAGCTAAGAATCCCCACGGCCTACCCTCACCCCAACGCTAAAAATAGACTCGGCAAACGTTTCGTGATGTTACCATCAAACAGTACACTACTACTGTATAAGCCGGAAACCTGCCTTAGACGGAAAAAAATGCCGGTCCTAATGGATTCCGGCTTAAACAGGTTTCACTGTATGTAGTTTTTCGAGCCGACATCGTTACAGAAGATCAAGCAAGAGGTGGCGTAGCCATACTTGCCAGTGACTGTATTGATGCGGTGTCTATGAACTTAATAACCCCTTTACAAGCTGTAACCATTCAAACAGCTGTCCCATATAAGTTCACCATGTGTTGTGTCTACTTGCCACCAAACACTATCCGATACAGAAACTTAGTAGATTTAATAAGCCAGTTACCAACTCCGTTCTTATTAGTAGGGGATTTTAATGTCCACCATTTGTCTTGGGGATCCCCAAGACTCAACTCTCGAGGACATCTTGTGGAGAGTATAAGAACGGAACTGGATTTATGTCTGCTGAATGATGGCTCTCCCACTCATTTAGCAGCATCTACTGGTGGATGGACAGCTGTTGAATTATCGATCTGCAGCCCTCCTTTAGCTACTAGGTGCACGTGGTCGATAATTAACGTCATGTATGGAAGCGACCATGTGCCTATTAAGAGCAATTTATATGACTCTCAGCCTTGTTACGCTCGACGTCCCCTTTGGAATTTAGCCAAACCCATCTGGGACGCCTTCTCGACGTATGTTGTATCACTTGACATGGCGCTTGACGTGATCTGGCATTATTTTTAAATGCCGCCGGTAAGACCATTCCCAAAACATCTGTATATCCACGCCACCCGCCTGTGCCGTGGTGGAACGATGAATACTAAGAAGTACTTCGTTTATGACGAAGACCTTTAAGGAGATTCAAGCGACAACCAACGTGTGGAAACCTTCAGGAATACAAAATTTTCCGTGCGAAAGCACATAATTAATTTCAACTAAGCGAACAACCCTATCATTTACTGTGTGGAGAAAAATAAGATCAAGCTATGGTACTTCCATTCTATTGCGTTGAAGAATACGGATGGAAGTTTGTCCACAAACAATGCTGATATTGTTAATGTACTAGGAACGTCAGTGTCTAATATTTCTTCTACTGCAGCTTAAACTAGAAAATTCCAAATATATAAAACTAAGGAAGAGGAAACGCTTTTCACTGTTGGGTTGTCTCGAGACTCTCCTTTGAACACTCCGTTCTTTATTGGAGTATTGGAGTCAGCTCTCGCGTTAATGAAAGATTCTGCACCAGGTCCCAATTCCATTTTATACTCCATGCTGAAACATCTACCATCATCGGCTAAACTTGTCCTCTTTCGAATATACAATCGTTTATTCGAGGAGCAGTCTTTCCCCGATGCATGATCAGAAGCGACAGTAATTCCTCTTTTAAAACCAGGTAAAGACAAAACTAATCCTAGTAGTTATAGGCCTGTATCTCTAACTAGCGTCTTGTGCAAGCTACTGGAGAAGATGGTCAACCGCCGTCTTGTCTGGTACCTAGAAACCAACGATCTTCTTAGCAACGAACAGTGTGGTTTCAGACAAGGACGATCATCTGTTAGGTTTTGCTAGAATCCGCTATTCAAGATGCCTTTCTCTTGCGTCAAACACTCGTTGCTGTTTTCTTCGACCTTGAGAAGGCATATGATATGGCATGGAAAAGAAGAATTCTGAACACTCTGAAATTATGGGGTATACAAGGGAATATCCTAGCATTCATCGCAAACTTTCTTTCACATAGATCTTTCCGCATTCGTCTTGGAGGCACATATTCAAACAGTTATAAACAGGAGAATGGGCTACCGCAGAGCAGCATGCTGAGCGTCGCGCTATTTGCCGTTGCAATAAATAGTATAAAATTCTAATATATGATATCCGGTACACTGGTCACTTTTTGTAGATCACTTTTGTATTTAGTGCCAGCTCGTAGTATGGCAACTGAGGAAAGATCTTTGCAAATAACAATATGCAAATTAGAGGAATGGTCATGGACTACAGGTTTCAAATTCTCTGCTTCGAGGACCTAATGTATAGTATTTAGTCGTCGTAGGCAACACCAGGAGCCGATCCTTTATCTTGATGGGATTCAACTTCAAACCACGGATAGTGTTCGATTTTTGGGTCTTTTATTTGATAAAAGACTCTCATGGGTCCTACATGTGCGTGATTTAAAGGTGAGATGCAGCAAGAAATTGGATATGCTAGCGTCCTTAGTGGTGCGAATATGGAAGCAGACAAGACTTGTATGCTTCGCTTTTATCGCGCGGTCGTTAGATCGCGCATTGATTATGGTTGTCCAGCCTATTCATCCGCACGACCTACAGTTGTGAAAACTCTCGATGCTGTTCACCACTCTGGACTTAGACTTGCTACTGGTGCGTTTAGAAGTAGCCCAATCCCTAGTCTTCTCGTCGAGGCTGGAGAGCCTGCCCTTTCAAGACGATGTCAAATGCTGCAAATATCTTACATGTCTTGTCTTCGAAGCTACCCTAATCAACCGAAAATCAAAATATTCTTCAATAACATTTTGCATCAAGTTTACGACACACGTCAACGTTCGACTGCTCTATTCGGCATACGAACGATACGAATAATGGATAACCTTGGGTTTCAACTTTTACAACGTTTGAACGACAAATGTGCTATCTACCTCCATGGATAATAAGAACGCTGCCCTTCGATTTCTCATTGTCCAGTTACATATAACATGATACGCCTGATGTGGTCTACCACCAGGAATTTTTATCAATTTATAAATCTCATCAACACAGTGAAATTATTTTCACGGATGGGTTTAAACTGGACAATGGCGTTGGGTGTGCGTTTAATGCTTCGGGATGTAGTTACACGTACGGGTTGCCCTCGGCTTGCAGTGAAAAAAGCAAATAAATAGTAAAAACAAAAATCATTGTCCAACACCATATATTGTATAAAGAAGAAAAGAGAAAATTGCAAGGAAATTCGCTTTATATACATCCATTAATTAATATTGTAATTCTGTCATATATCTATATATATATATATATATATATATATATATATATATATATATATATATATATATTTATTCATTTATATAGCCTAGATATTTATATTAATTGTAATTATAAATTAAAAAGTAATTAAAATAAAAATTAACAGCTTATGGTCCCTGTAGAGGCCAGATTGTTATACTATCTATAAGTGTTTGAAATGTGATTTCTTAAATTTAAGAGTTATAACCTTGCATTCAACTATCTTTCAATTTTATTTAGTGTTTTAAATTCTAGTGTTAGTCAAATTTTAGTTTTAATAATTGCTTTTTAATTTAATTTTTTTCGATTATGTCATTTATTTTTATTTGAATTTTTAGCCGTTTTATTACCTAATTGTTCAGTGTTGGTTTAATTTTAGGTTTTATTATTTAGTTTTTTAACCTTATATCGTTTAGGTTTAGATAGTTTTCCTTCTAATTATTTTTGCTGTTTGTCTTGTTTCAGCTATTTGTTCAGTTTTTTACAATTTATATGTAATATATACTCTTTATCTTGTTTCGTCTCAGATAAGTACTTTCAGTTTTTCACAATGTATTTATTTATAAGATATGTATACTGTAATAAAATATTTTAAACATCTATAAATCAATTTGCTCCAAGCTTTTCATGAATGTAACATAACGATATTATCGAGAGTTTTGTACACCGGCAACTTACTCAACGCTATCACCAATATAATGTTTGTAATATATTGACATGACAGGTTACATTCATCGCTTAATGGTGTTGTAGGGCTTAGGGTATGTTTACAGATGGCAACGCCGGACGTTTTGTAAATAGTCTGAACCTCGTGCGATTGGACTTTTGAAATCGGCAACCCTTTAAACGAATAATGCAGGAGTAGTTTTCAAATCGGCGAGATTTTTTGCATCGTTGTATTTAAGAGTTTATTCTATGTGTCTCTCGCGATATTTCTTTTCATTCGAGCCCAAGCACTTGTATACGTCAAGTGAATCGGTTGTACAGAATGTTTACTGAAACATCATTAATGAACTCTTTGCGGAGTTTTCGAACCGTGTTATAAATTAAACATGTGCTTAACTAAGCACGTTTTAAACAAATACAGATTTGTGACGCCGCTTTCACTCGAACGTATCCTTGCTAGCCTCTGGAGGACATTTCATTTTTGAGGCTGCATATATTCCATTTGTCTCAGCACCTTCTCCTTCGTTTAAAACTAATTCACTTTAAAGTAAATTAATACATTAATATTTGAAAAACTCTATTAACATCAATTGTTATCCATTTCAAGTTAAAAAAAAATGATTTGAACTTGAGTGAATAATAGGACAAATGAAGAAATGGCAACTTTAAAAATATTAATAGAACTGATAAAGTTATAACAATTGTAAAAAGTTATTCAGTAAATGAAGAAATGACAGTTGTAAAAATAATAGGGCAAATGAAAAAAGGGAATTGTAAAAATATTAGTACATATAAAGAAATGGCAACTGCGTAAAAAACTGACAGTTGTAAAAATATTATAAATGAAGGAATGACGATTTTAAAAATAATAGGTCGAATGAAGTAATGAATATTTTAAAAATGATACAAATGAAAAACTAAAATTTATACAACTGAAAAATAATAATAATGCCGAATTCATTGAAGAGGCGAACAAAAAACGAGAGCCCTCTTCTTATGCACCTGTGCTGAAAAAACAAACATGAAATAAAATCTTTTCAGAGAACACAGAAGAACGTAATGAGGGCGAACCATGAGTTGTGGGTTTTAACCAAAACCAACCATCATCATCTGCGGTGGGTTTGGATTCGTCACCATCTACACTTGAAAATCCTTAGGGATCCGTATCTTCCAAGACAAGCCCCTTTGAAATCACTCCTGTTCCAAAAATGAAAAAGAGGAACTCGAATACGGGACGAAAGTCCTGCAGTTATACGGTCACCACATCTTCTCCTTATAAAGCCCAATTGTTGGAAGCTAAAAGAGCTAAAGAAGCCAAGGAAGCAGAAAAGCATACACGGGCTAGTGACCAAGGTTGTATGAGCAATCGTGGACGGCGAGACGTAGTTCAGCAGTAGGATCTTCAAGACAAAGGAAAGAGCTCGCGAAAAAGCGTCTACATTTTGTGAAAATGTAGAATCAAGCACCGAAGATGAAGGCAGCCTCTCCTCCGGAATACCTGAGTTGGATATTCTCCCGGGAGTTTACATGATACTTGTTATATTTTTCGTGACAGAAAAAATATCCTGTTACTGAGGATTCTGAAGGGGAACTTTGGGTCACGTGCGCTATGTGCTGGCTGTGGGCCCATGTGGATTGTGCTGGAGCTGAAAATGACGTCTACATCTACGATCTTTGTCGCTTAACGATTTAAGCCTGTTATATAAATTCTGAGGCTTTTTAAAATAATTTTTGTAGCTTTTTTATGAAACTAAAACCTGTATTTTATTACATTATACTTACACTTTGAAACTAGATCACGTTTTCTCTGATTTAATACCTTTTTCTAGGTTGGTATAATGTTATTTTAATTATTTTTACAAGGGGTCCGATTTAGGCAACTATTTTCAAAATATTAATATCAAAATATATATTATTTTATAAAATTAAAATTTATATGGTGCATAAGTTTCAAAAGTAAATATTGCGTGCTTTTAAAACACGATTTTCTACTATTTTCAATTAAAAAAAATTAAAAACAAAATGGTAGTCCGAATTTTGGCCCTTTAATCTAACCTTACGAAATAAAATTAAATAATTTTATAAATAAAAAGTTTTTTTCACAATTTTTACTTAAACTATCAACTTTAAAAGTAAGAGAAATTATATTAACTTTATATGAAGAGAAAACCAACTGTTGAATGAAATCATATGTAGGTTAAATTGTGAATCAGCTGATCTGAATATCTCACAGAATAACACGAAGTCACAGTTTTCTCTCTAACAAAACTATTCTGCGAGTATAAACACTAGACCAACTTCAGTGCACGTCCACACAATTCATTTATAATAATTAAATTCTATTTGTAACTGAACGTCTCTCGGGGACTTGAGGAAATCCGGTACAATAAGCTTGTAGGTGGGGTTTACTATCTGTTTGTAGCTAAAAGTTGAAGCAAACAGAGCGCTTCATAACAGTTTCTTACAAACTTGTTTATTTAAACCGACTTGCCAAGTCTGCCAACGTTCCGGCTTGAAAATAGTATTGAAGTTAGAAAAGTGGACAAATTTATAAATCCCTAAAGTTATATGTAAAGGTATTTTAAATCTTCAAAAGTTAAAAATACTTTTGGGTTCACCTGATCCTGAATATTTGTAAGAAATATTTAGATAATTTCATTGTTAAACGTTACGAAACGAGATGAAACCATAACGAGCCTGAACGAATGAAATAATGATAGTAGGAGAGGGCGTACTGTTCTAGTCAATAAACATTTAACGTAACACTTTTAAAGATATGAGTGCTATACGGTATAGAGCAAAACCTGAGTAAAATTGGGAAATAAGTCTTCAGCGGGAAATACTATTCTAGCTGATTAGAATATGTCGCAACACTTATACGAGCAATCATTTGTAAGATGTGAGTACAGTACAGCATAGAGCAAAACCTGAGCTTAGTAGCGAAAGTAAAAGTCTTCAGCGGGAAGTACTATTTTAGCAGATTAGCATGTGTCGAAACACTTATACGAGCAACCATTTGAAAGATGTGAGTACAGTACAGCATAGAGCAAAACCTGATCGTAGTAGCGAAAGTAAAAGTCTTCAGCGGGAAGTACTATTTTAGCCAATAAACATCTGTCGCAACAATTATACGTGCAATCGTTTGAAAGATGAAAGTACCGCACGTTGTAGAGGAAAACCTGAGCGTGGCGGGAAAATAAGAATCTTCAACTTGAAATACTATTCTAGCTAATAAATATATGTCGTAACGCTTATACGTGCAACAATTTGAAAGGTGTGAGTACCGTACGGCATGACGCAAAGCTTGAAAGTAGTAGGGAAATTAAAAACGTCAACAGCGGGAAATACTATTGTAGCAATTAAACACTTGTAACACGTGTTGATACCTATTTGAAAGAAAACGTGAAGTCTTTTGCCGTTTCAACAACAAACTGATGTCTCTACTCAGCCCTTCCACTACAAATCCAATTATATCTAATTTCACCTTGACAGTCGTTAATCACCAGATTCGTCACGCCCTATGGACGTTATTTCACTGTCTTTCATTTAGAATCATTCGTCGTCGACTCCATAATGAAAAAATAAATTACTTACAAATTTGTTACTGTAATTTACCCTCCGTGTCAGTTGAATCAATCATCTGATAAGTTAAATTGTCAGCTGTATAAGTTACATTGTTATGTGTGCTAACGTAATGTAAATATTTCTGACCTTGAACAATCTTTATTGTTAAGCCAAAACTAAAACTATTATACGTAGCATGCTTGTATACTATACCACTCACTCACATTATATCCTAATATAGCGAGTATGGGAAGAAATTGCAAGAAAGATTTCGTCAGAAATGTTAATAATCTAGAGAGAAAAAGTGTGGAAGCTTTAGAACCGATTCAAAATGATAGAATTAGAAAACATTTGACCATAACAAAAAAAAAACTAGAATTAACGGTTACTTTCCGTTTGTTCGTATATGACGAGAATATCCCTGTTCAAAAAGTCGCTCCGTTAAAGTAGCGGATCACTATTGTCTACAATAGTACTTCTATGCACTCTAGACCGATAGTATAAACCTTGTAGGCGCCACACACGTCTGCAGTGTGTTTAACGTGCAAGTTTAACACACACACACACACACACACACACACACACACACACACACACACACACACACACACACACACACACACACACACACACACACACACACACACACACACACACACACACACAGACACAGACACACACACACACACACACACACACACACACACACACACACACACACACACACACACACACACACACTCACACTCACACACACACACACACACACACACTCACACACACACACACACACACACACACACACACACACACACACACACACACACACACACACACACACACACACACACACACACACTCACACACACACTCACACACACACACACACACACACACACACACACACACACACACACACACACACACACACACACACACACACACACACACACACACACACACACACACACACACACACACACACACACACACACACACACACACACACACACACACACACACTGAAACGGTCTAAATCAACGTTTCAATTAAGAAATTAATAATTTCCTGTTTTTTAAATAACAATTTTAATATTTAAATAATAAGGTTTTAATTTATGGTATAATAAACATAGTAAAGAGTCAAGAAGTCAGTAAAATTTTGAATAAGTATTATTAAGACAAATTAAAAATTATAATAGCATGGAACTGTAATAACTAACTAAATTTGACAAACGAGAGTGAAGTGAAAATTTTCTAAGTGCCTAAAAATGCTAACTTGAAAACTAGGCCACGTAGAACTATCATCGACATTTTGAAATGACTAGAAAATTCTCTAATAAGCAGTAGTGAAAACAGAATTATAAAACTCAAATAACAAATAAAGTTACAGCTATTTAAAAAAAATAGACATTTTTCAGTGTTCTAAAACAGATA